>VZRJ01010489.1:1144-151425 GCA_013397565.1 Ptilonorhynchus violaceus
ATCCCTTCACTGCTGGATTAAACTTCACCTGTGGAACTCCATACAAGAACCCCTCTCAACTCTTTGCCTCTGGCGGACGCTTGTGAGCTATCCTGGTGTGTGTGAGTGCTTGCGGGGTGTCCGTGGTTTTGCCCAGACACCACCCGACGGCGTGGTCGCTGGTGTGCCTGTTTGGTGTGGGGCACCGAAACCGAATGCATCACGCTTTTGGGGACGGCGCAGCGCTTCACCCGATTAACATCTCCACGCTGCGTCATCAAGATGCATGTGATACTGTTCCACACAACTCAAACTCACTCGTAGGTAGCTGGTCTGGATTAACCACTTGTAGGTCTGGCCATGAGAAACTCCAGATATCCCAGGTCTAGTGACTACCCCTAAAAGGACTTGATATCCACTGTGTCAGAGGGCTACAAAGTAAGAAAACATGAGTTCAAGCTAGAAAATTAATGGCAGTGTAGACAACTTGGGAAAACTCATCTCATCTAACTTTGTGGACACCTACATCTGGTCTAGCTGTCTAGTCTCCTTTAAATAGGTCTGAATTCCAGAGGAATCCCTCAGCATGCTCCTGAGTTATAGCTGAACTACTCAAAATGATTCTGTCTCAACCGAGGTAGTTAAAAGTTTAGATGAAGCCAGTCCCTTCAACCTTCCCTTAGAGGTAGGGGAGAGGATTAGAACTCTTCAGAGGGTGATTTATCCCAACATTGACATTTCTTCCCCTGTCACAGGTATCCATTGAGATTTAAGGCAAGTAAGTCCAATACAGTCTATCTCCTAACTTGACTTTTGGAAATGTCACTTCACTGAGGTTTTAAAATATCTGCGGAAATGTTATTCTTCTGTTTTCTCCCTATCAGGTTCATTTTCCCATATTTGTTTCTAATTTCCTTTCTTTCTACACTCACGTCATAGAATGTTCAGCATCAGATTTGGTTACTGACAGAGGCTGGAACGTGGTTTCCTTCCAGGCAGCTGCTTCTCTTGCATCAGGCCCCTTCACAAGGCTGGTATTGTCTGCTGTAAGTGTACAAAAGCCCCAGTATTTTTATTTAAAATTCAATGGAACCTGAACCTCTGTTGCTTTGTGTTCTGTCCTAAATGTGTAGAAATAAACCTCCTGTGCCTTACCACAGTCTGTAACACAGACTGCATGTTTCTTTCATGACACTTTGCTCTGAAGAGGTAATACATTTGTAACCTGCATGTGAATAGCTGGTAAGATCATACACAAGGTTTGAAAAAATTGATTTATGAAGAAAATTAATCAGTTTTGCAAGGCAAGCTTTGCAGAGAGACCTTTAAAAATACCAGTCACCCACAAGCTTTAAATTTAAAAATGGTAACTTGAAACAAGTCTACTTCTTTAAAGGGTAAGTGGTGCTGTGAGTCTTCTCTTTCTTCTCTTCCATAGCTCTTATTCTGAAGCTTATTTTCATGCAGAAAGTATCTTCTCCAACAAGTTACCTTTTGTCAGTATTAACACTGCATTGTTCCTTTTCCAAATTAATAAATTCCCTACCCTAAAAATAGTTCTTTGCTTCTGTGCTTCTTTGTTTTCATGTTTTGCCAAGCATTTGATATCAATAAAGACAAAGCTGCTGTCACATTGCCAGAGTAATAGAATGCTTTATTTCTGGTCTGGATTGCTTTCGTTTTTCTAGCACTGGTTTTAAGTAAAACAATACTAATTTGCTGAGCTTCCTTCTTCTTTGGTTTAGGGTTTGGCATTGCTGCTCTGTTGTTTTTTTCTCCCCCAGTGTTTTGGGTCTCACCCAAGGTGGCAAGGCTTTCATTTCTTAA
This sequence comes from Ptilonorhynchus violaceus, assembly GCA_013397565.1. NCBI lineage: Eukaryota > Metazoa > Chordata > Aves > Passeriformes > Ptilonorhynchidae > Ptilonorhynchus > Ptilonorhynchus violaceus. The sequence continues at coordinate 2,951 of VZRJ01010489.1, forward strand.
AAACCTTCAACACAGTTTCTACATAATGGTCATCTGGTGGGGGCTTCCTTGGGCTGCCAGGCTGCAGGAACTTCTTAATTGTAGGCATATTGCTCATTTTGGTTTTAAACACCTAGACAAAAAATTTAAAAAAACCAACCAAACAAAAAACAACAACCGAATAAGAGAGAAATTCCAGCCACAAAAATGTGATTTACACAGCATGGGGAGATGATCACTTCAGGACTGACCTCTAGCTCCTGAATACAGGCATGCTCAGTAACAAAATTACCTGCAACTGAGGAAAGCCTGACAGCACAGCAGGAACTCTCTCCTCCACTGCTAAAATGGCTTCCATTAGCTGAACATCTGCCCAGCTGAATTTGTTGCCCACGAGAAAGTCTTGGCCATGTTGTTTCAAAACCTGGAGAACACAAGAAAACATGGGCTGCAGATGAGAATGGGACACACGGGCATCCTTGGCAGCTAAGCTTCAGAGCACAGCTGCAGAGTTGAACAGCAATTCTATCTGAAATTTCAGCATGGAGTTTTCAGCTGAAGCTGAGCTTAAATTACTTCACTATTATTGGGGCAGAAAAAATGAAGTTTTGTTCCTTTCATGTTCTAGCATACAGACTACAAACTTTGGTCACTCAGTAATGATGAATGATGATGGGCACTGGGAACAGAAACCATGTACTTAGGTAGACTAGTAACAGTCCTAGAATTAGAAACAGGGATAATGTAGGAAGTAACAAGCAACTTAAATAATTCATAAAACTGCCATCTAGATATTTCATTTAAAGTTATGTCCAATGTTGATATCAGGAAGCAAACTTAGAAATGCAGAATTGCAACAGCTAAGTAAAGAAAATCCCTGCCTTTGGGAACAGCTTATTATAGTGTTAAGAACTTCTGTGACGCTCAGCCTTTATCATTGTTTTCCAACAAAACTAGATAAATATTACAAAAGTGGGAAATATTGCCAGATGCATGAATCATATGGGTTTAGTTTGTTGTTTTCTAAAAGTAGAATGTGCAGAAATCTATGACTGTTGTTTTACTAAAGTACTCCTAAACTCTCTACCTGATTTATTTGCAAGGGATTTTTGCATTCTTCCAGTGAAACTTTTCCAAATGAAATTAAGTATGGCAGAGAGATGTGCTCTAAACAAAGTATAGAACTATTCCTTCAAGAAAAACAATCATATGTGCTTGCTTTCACTTTAGTGAAAAGTTTGCTGTACAGCTGAGAACATATTGCTTTGCAGGTGTTCGAATACCACAGAGCTGACAACACAAGCCAACAAATAGACGAAAATCTGCTGCTGTATTTCTCCTTCTTTGAGACAGCCAAGAAAGCTGAGGATTGGGAACTGACCTACACTACAAACACATTCTTATTCTGAAGAAACTTTTTTGATAATTGCAAGTTTTATAGACACATACTTGCTGTCACTTACCTTTTCAAAGACTGGAAAGTACCTGTTAGTTGCTCTCTCCTTAATTGAGTCAAGATTTTTCTCCTTTGCATCAGGTGGAGAGAAAGGAAACATCAAAATCATTTGCATCAGATCTGATATTCCTTCCACATACATGTCAATCCTATGGGTCAGGGGAAGATGGTAGAAAAAAGCACAGTAGTTATTTCATGTGTTTTCCAATTAATTAAGGCAACTTATAGAAATTTTATATCACCAACATAGTGCCAATTTTCACAGCCAAAACGAAACCTGAATATTTTTCAAAAAGAATAAAAGCCTGTTTCTGTCTAGAAGCATTTCAAAAGCAGTACTTAAAACTTATTGTTAGCCTTTTTCATGCCTTTATACTGGATTTACAGGATCCAATTTGGTTTATATAATGTACATATCAAATAACAGACTACTCCTTAAGTGAAAGGAGGTGTTACGTACAGAGCTCTCTCCTTCAAGTCTTTCCCATAGAGATTGTATTTCCCTGCTATGTAGCTGAGGATGGCTCTGGTCTGCACCATCTTCATCCCATCGATCTCGACCAGGGGCACTTGCTGGAACAGCAGGAATCCATCTAGATTGGAGAGGTGAAGGAAAGCCTGTTAGTTCCTCCTAGACTGCAAACTGTACAGGAGAGACATTGAGTACATTTCTCAGTGTAAGAGAGCACTGATGTCTTGCTCTAACTGTAAAACTCACTGCACTAAACTGACATTGTGGGAAAGATTAAATAGCCTGCATCTCACTCCTGGAGCGACGTCACCACAGTGCAGCTGGGGCCCTGGCTTTACAGCATTTCCAGAACTTCACTGGCTGGTGGGAGCTGGCCCTGCCTGTACTTCTGCACTTCTGGAGCCTGCTTCATGCTGGCAGAAAAAGCCTGAACCAGCACTTTCAACCCAAGGAATAAGAGGAGGATAAAGATATGTGTTAAATCTGAACTTTAAAAGAATCCAATTATTTTGAAAGCAGATCAATTCCCTGTCAGGGACATATACATGAGTAGAAAGAATGAGAGGGGTAGTACTGCAGCAAGATTGAGCTGCTGGAATAAAGGAAGGGGTCAGGTCACTTTAAACATCCTGAAGCTACAGAGCTAGAGCCAGAGACTGTGACAGCTGCTGGTGTTTGAGTTTTACACAGTCTCTTCAGGACTAGAGTCTGAGTGTCCCCATAGATTTTACAGCATAGCCTCAGTGTCATTCTACAACAATTTAGGCCTATTTAGAAACATCTTTGTAGTCTCATTTTCTGCTGGTGTTGGTAGGAACAATTGTCTGAGCTTTCAATGAGGCAGCCCTGAGAGCTAAGTAGACACAGAGATATAGAATTGCAAAGTCAGTCTATTCTAGACCAGTTTTCTGCTGGACTAATTCACTGGTTTTGGAGATACTCCCTCCTTCATTTACACACTAAGGGCATCCAGACAACAATCCCGCCCTGCTAATAATCACAGCGGAACTCCAAATCCAAACAGGCAGCTGCCACTTGAATTGTTCAAAGTTAATGATTTCTTTTAATTGCTCAATTTCAATCTGTCTGGTGAATCCTACTTTCAGATATAAAGATTCCTTTTAACAGGCACATGTTTGCCTTTTTCTCCAGAGCTGTTAAAATACCACTGTTAAAATACCTTGCTAGGCTAGAATTAATAAAACATTTTTCACTTGTTTTATATTATTAATTTACAGTTAAAATTCAAAGATTAGTTCTCTCTGCAGCAACAAATATTCTGCATTTGTTTCATGTAAACATTCACAGAAAGATCATGTGTCTTCTTGTCTTTCCAGAACTCACCTCTGCATCTTAAGTAAGAAACATTACTTGGTGTCTATTTAGCAGAAAGAACAGAATAGGAAAACTAATAGCTCTGCAAGGACATTTTTAAGCAGAAAGATGTGAAGTGAAAAATAAACTCTGTCTTTCTGGCCCTTGACAAAAAGTGATGCAGCAAATGTGAGTAAACTGAACATATAATTCGTTTCTTATCTAAAGAAAAGAGGAGTCCCTCTTAAAATCAGTAGTGGACTGCCTCTCCTCCCTCATTTTGCGGTGAGGACCACTTCACATAACCATTGCACAGACTATATATGCAGAAATAAAAGGAGTTTACCAGTAGTTTCGGGGATTGGATTGTGCTGTCCAAAGGTGGTCTGTGGAGCACACATTAAAAACTAATCCCCTATTGTTTGTAACCAAGCAGCAGAGCTTGTTGATACTCAGGTAGCACTTGGGCAACCTGTGGCTGCACAGATTACACCAGGCTAAGTCATCCCTCAGGCCAACACGTACAGGTCTGCCCAGGCCAAAGCTATTTAACTCTCTTTGCCTCCAAAACAGCTGTCTGTCTGCAAGCTGCCTGGTGGGAACAGCCAGTGGCCCAGTCATCATCTTGACACTGCTGGGGCATTGCTTGGATGATCATCAGCTGGCACAGGCCAAAGTCATGCCTGGACCAGTCTAATGATGTGGTAGTGTCTAAACACAGGAAACCCTGTCAAAAAGCATATTGGTAGGGAGACAAAAAAAATCAGAGGGAGAAGTAATGCGGAGTTATTCCTGCTGAGTCCTGCCCTGCATAACTGGCAGCTTTCCAGAGGTCCCTTTATCAGGATGACTAATTTGTCTTTCTTCAACCCATTGTATTAAACCACACCCCTTTCTTTGTGTTCTCACCATTTTAGGATGAATATATAGACATAAAGCTCTTGATCTTCTTTATAAAACTTCCCTATTTTTTCACCACCACTTAGTTCTCCTTTCCAGATATTAATAAACTCAGATACTGTATCCAGGATTGGATACAGATATCTATCTAGATAACCTACTCCTGTGAAGGATACACAGATTTGGGCTTTCAGTACCTGTGCTAGTACATTTAGATCTATAACTTGTTTGTTTACACTGCACTGCCCTCCCACATTGTCAGAGTCCCAGCCAACTGAACCTGCAAATTTAACTCTGATCTACTTGATACCATTTTTTAAAAATTTTTGTTTATTTTAGTCTTCCCTGACAGAATTTCTTTAGACACAGGTTTTCCTTTCTGAGCTCAGCCAGAATGCAGTTAAGTCCTCTTCCAAGTCTCCTCGTATGGCTTGGAAAGCTCAGCCTACTCTGAGGTTTCTCTCACATATCTTGGGCAGCAGGTAAACTGTGGGGCATGTGCACTCTGTATTGCTTCTCACAGTCCCAACTCCTTCCCTACCCTGGCAGGAATGTTTCTCCTTCCAGGAAGTCTGTAGAGGGGTTCAGTGCTGGATTTCATCTGGCCAGATATCAAGGGCGGTGGCTAGGGGTCTACACTGGTGTGTGGGAACTGGTCTCACTCCCAAGGTTGGCATGAAGCCTTTGTGGCATGCTGCTTTGACCATGTCAGGTTTTCCACAGGTCTCCTGCTGGCTCTATGCCTTTTAACTAGGGGAAGCTTCACATCTCAGGCTTATCCTGCTTAGAACTGTCACTAGTGAGTTCACACAGAGCCTACCACATGGGAAAATTGGCTTTCCTGGAGATTTTGGTGCCATGTCAGCCTTTGATTTAGAGGCTTATTTCATTGCATTCAGAACCAAAATACAGGTACCCTATAGTCATCACTCAACAACAGCCCAGGCCAACTGGCTGGCCACATTCATTCTATTCTACTCTCTCTGCCTATAGAGCATGATGGTTAGATCTAAATGACATCTTGGAAATGGCCCTTGGCCTGAAACAACTCCCAGATGATGCCAAGAAATTGCTCAGGGAGTTCTATTTGCACTGGACCAAAACTGTGACAGGAACCATGCTAACAATTCAACAGCATAGATAATTAAGTTGTATTAAATAGAAGTGTTTGCCTGTTTAATGTACTACAATTAAACAATCATGGAAGCTATGGCTTTTAGCTTATAGGAGTTATTTGGCACTGGAAATAACAGGGTACTCAAAACTAGTATTGCACTATTCAAGGTGTGCACCTAAAAGTGTGCATTCATTTAAATAAACTATTTTCAAACCACAAATTCAGCTAAGTTGGACAAATATTTTGAACAACTAAGCCTCACGTGTCAATTCTTACCTTTGATTAATTTGTCATATTGCTCTTTTGTTTCCAAATAAACCTCTTCAAACTGGGAAAGGAGAGAGAATAGTGTCACACTGCTGTATTTCAACATTTTTCTTCTGTTAAGTGAAGGCACATAACCGTACACAGAACTACTGAGTCAAGCAAAAGGTAATGGGACAGATCTTCAACTACACTGGTTGGGTGAGGATGTCCTGAGGATCCCACACACACCCTGACAGCTGATGAGCAGAAGGGCTTGGCCACTTCTGCATCAGGGCACTGATTCAGAAGTAACCCAAGACCAGGTAGAAACAGATTGCAGGCATCTACAGGAACAAGACAGGTTGGAACCAGTGCCAAGGGAAGCACAAGGAAAATCAAATATTCCTAACCCCACCCCTGTCAACAACACTTCTGCTTACACACATTGTAACTGCAAACTCAATAAGACTGAGTTAAGGTGGTTTTGCACAGCTAGAAAACTAAGACTAATAAAGGGCCTTACAAGCATGGTAGTTACAAACACGCAGTGCCACCGGACAAATGAATTTAGCCACCCTCATGAAGCTTTTATCCTCCACGTGCATGTTAAATTGTTCCTCACTGAAGAAAGTCGAGAACACCAGTTTGTAACACATTAGTGAAAATGTCAACCAACCTCCACACCGGCTGCTGCCAACAGCCATCGTATGGTCTCCATGCATCCCCTTCCATTCAAGTAAGTAAGCCTGGGCTTCCCCGACATGCTGCTGAGCTCCTGGTTCCCTGAAAGATATTAAGCAGAACACAGCATCTCGTCAAACTGGTGTAAGCACCATTATTTTGAGGGGAGATATCACCTTTTATTCACACTACGCCTGTTGAAGTTTAAACTTCATCTGGTTTAAAACATAAAATGAGAGATGGCCCAGTGACACCACACAGCTTGTGCTAGGAAAGGAAAGATGTGTGAATCTGTAAAGCCTTCCCCAGTGCTGCTAGGGAGGTTTCTTAAGATTGTAAGCAAATATAGACGTTTAAACAAGTGGTATGAGTCCCTAGCTACAGGGGGAACATTGCTGCATATGAAGACAATTATACAAAGCCACTGAAAATCCTACCACATCCTCAGGGAGGTTACTCACTTACCCTCATTGCCATCATCCTCATTGAAAACATGAAAAGAAGGAAAGGAAAACATGTTTTACCAGTAGGCTGAAATGTGCCTAGCTTTGTTTGCCATATGTGCATTTTGCAGCTTCATATGCAGTCCACTTCTTTCCTCAAATAGGGGCAAAGGAATTGTTGACATTCCCTTTTATTCCATGAAACAGGATGAGCTTCCTTGGCCATCCTGCATGGCTACAGCCTGTTTTCTTGCTGCTTATGGCAGCCTTGAGGTGTCCCTGGAAGCTAGATCTGGAACCTAGCTGCACTGGCTTCAGGTGCCCTCAGAAGTATCCTGCAGGACACAGGGGCCAGCATGTCCAGAGGACTGGCACACCCAGGCTGTCGGTGCTTGCTGAAACTGCACCTCTCAGAGCGTGTGGCAGAGATGGCACATTTGCACCGAGTGCAGGGACAACCAGCTGGACTGGCAGTGCTCACACATGAGCATAAGAATTTCTACATCCAGGCCTTAATTTCTCTGTGCTTCATGCCCTAATCACTAAAAGAATAAGACTTGCATTCCCCTTCACAAAGATGCTTGTATCATACACTAATGGTTGGAAGAAAAAAACCCTTTAAAACAGATACCCTAGTCATGTCCTAAAAGCTCAGAGGGCATCACTTAAATAATTTTCCAGATGACCCCAGTTTTCCCAGAGTTAAAAGCCAAAGCTGCAATGTTAACATCTGTCACACCTTGCATCCACTTGACGTTCCTCATTTGAATCAGGCTCAGAACACTCTAGTGATATGTTTTCTTCAAGTCACACTGCTTTATAAGTGTACTTAAAATAAAGTACATTTGGAACGTATCTTGCCAAAACTTGATTTTAAAAAACAAGATTGAGAGTTCTTCCTTGAGCAATTCCAGTAAGAACCAAGTCATGTTACTAGAATACATAGGGATATTTTGGGTAATTTAGTAAATACAATCCAGATACACATTAAGGAAAAAAGTATCACGTTTGGTTTTAAAGTGTGAATAGCTGTTCCTAATTACAATGTTTTGCCTCCAGGACGGTGTTTTATTAGTCTTGCAGCTTGTGTGACTGGTTTTCACTGTAGGGCAGCTTATCAACATAGTTCACAACAGCTAGCTAGTGCTTCTTTCATTATCATACTTCTCAGATACATTGCATCTATATCATTTCAACACACATTGCCCCAACTTGTAATGCACAGAAACTTACAGTAAGTAAGACTTTAACGAAAAAAGTCTATGACTGAAATATCAAGCATATGAAACTTAATCCTCCTGGAAACACTATTTTTTGTTTGCAGAAGAAAAGTAGGAATAAAAAGCCTCAGGTATCATTTTATCATTTTACAGGAACAAGAAATTCTGTGAGGCATTGAATTATGTGAGAAGAGCAATGACAAACATAGAATTAACACTTGTCATAAGATTCTTCTTTTTTTGATTAAAAATAACTCTGTCAGCTCTGAGTGGATTTTAGTTACCTTAAGCTTCCAACACAGGAAAAACAAACAACCCCAAACCAAAACCAAAACTTTGGCTTTTGGTTAAAAGTCACCTCAATCTTTAGATCCACTGAATGCATCTCCTCTGACTATACAGGGACCTGACAGCTGCAGCTCACATACAGGCAGCTACTTTCAGTTAGTGGGTCTGGACCTGAGTCTTGTCCTGTGGTCTCAGTTTAGTTGCCCATTCCTATGTGACTACTGACACCCGAGATTCCCTAGAGGTCAGAAGATACAACCCTTGACTTACTACATACTGGGCAACGTCTACTCTTAAAAAAGCAAACATATTCATCCAGACTCTCAACACCTTTTTGCATTTATTTGGGGGAAGTAACAACTGACCAAGGCCTCAAGATTTTGCTTAGACCTCCACTATTTTTCTAGTTTTAGTGAAAGACTTGCAGGATGTAGTGTTTAAAAAACTTGATTCATTTTTGACAGAATATGTTGATGCTTTATTAGTAGCCAAGTAATCTTGTATAGCTGTCACCCATTCCTTACTGTTTGCCTTATCTGAAAAGGGTCATTGGGTCTTTCTATGTAAGTTACAATTCATGTAAGAGAAGTATAGAATATCAGTATTACATTCTTCAGCAAGAGGAGTAGCTATTATCTGAAAACCATATTAAAATCATTCAAAATCTTCCAAGACCAGCTACTAAAAACAAATGCTTTTTAGGAGCTGTAGGATTCTGCCACCCCCAGACAGCTCTTTCAAGAAAACAGAAAAACTCCTGATACTGATTATGACCTAAGATGATGGGGAACCCATTCACTGGGCAACACACAAGGTAAAGACATTTGAGATTTTGAAGCTAGCTGCGCTTGCCCTGGTACTGCCAGGCTGTGGTAAACCATTTACCTTGTTTGCATAAGAAGGGCAAGGAATAGCCTCTGGGATAGTAACTAACATGCTGAATCCCGCCACTCTACTCTCTGGGGAAGGAACAACATCACAGCTGTGTAGTAACCACCTGTGAAGACTAAAAGGCTCAAGCAGATTTAACAAATTTGCTGTTTCTAAATCCCAATCTTGAATTGTTATTTGTGGGTGGTCATATTATCTGAGCAGCAATTGAAATACAGGTTGCTGAATAACTACTGTGAATGAAGCAGTGGAAGCTTCACCGCTCAGTCTGAAGCTGAGCACACAAGCAGCTGAACTAATTGCATTAACAAAGGTCTATCAGCTATTGAGAGAAGAGACTGTAAATATTTATGCTTACTCTCAATATGCTTTTGGAATATGCCATGCCACTGGGCATCTATGGAAGCTGTGTGGGTTTATAACTTCTAGTGGAAGTAAAACATCAAATGCTCCATGAATTACTGAACTGTTAAAAGCTATACAATTGCCAGAGAAACTTGCTATCATTCATCAGCCAGACCATACAGCAGGACAAAAAGCACATAGGAAATGGTTTCATATATGTTGCACAACAGCAGTACAATCTGCTGGGGTTACAAACAGTCCAATGGTCTGACTTGGTGTTGCTTTCTCCTGAAAAGCTATTTCTGACTGTTCCTGCTGAAGAAAATTGACTCTTGCAAAAGGTAGAAACAGCCAAAGCTGTCCAAGGAATGTGGAGAAGAGACATGGAAAACCTTCTATTTTTACCTAAGTAATACCTGATTCCCATAGCCAAAATACTTTGCCACTCAGGGCATTTTGGGACTACTACACTAACCCAGACACTGCTGAAGAACTGGTTCATGTCATGAATTTATGCTGCAGCTAATTAAGTAATCGCATCTCACATACACTACCCTAATATCTAGCAAAGACCTCAGCACAAAAATTGACTATATACAATTGTTTTTATTGTTTTTGTTTAAAATCCATATTTCCATCCTATTTCCTATTGCCTCATGAACCTTAGCAACGTGCCTGTCCTGAATTTCTCTGAGCATGCATCTCAGCGATGCAAGACCAATGTAAGAGATCATTGTCTTCCAGAAACAGCAGCACTCAGCAATGAAGTGCCTTTTAGCCCTGGAGCTGGGATCAGAATGTAGCATATGCCACAGGCCATGTTGCTCAAATCCAGAAGAAACCAACACAGTTCTAGAGGCTTCCACTTTGTCCCCTCAGCTGTTTCATAGCTTCCTTGGTCAGCTCTGGACTGCACCACAGAGTTAATTTCCTGGTTAAAACACATCTTTCTCTGGCATTTTTTCTCCTGCAGCTTCCAGCTGGTGAGTGTCTATCGAGCCATGCTTAGTCTACCTGGCACACAGACTACAGACAGCAGAGACTTTACATTAAACCAGCAGCTGACCTAAAAAATTTAGAAGCAGTTTCACTCAAAAATAGTCACACAAACACTTTAAGACAAAGGAATTTTTAAGTTCTTACTTACCTTCTGTCCTTAACTCAGACTCCACCCAGAATAGGCAGGTTCCCCAGGGCTGTTTAAACTTTGCAGCTTGGGGGAGTTTCCAGCCATATCCAATAAGAGAAAAAAACTCCCAATGCTCTTAAACTGACACTAGGCAGCTTAAAGACGTATGGCTCTGAAAATTGACATCCAAGGCAGAGACTGTCTTTCAGTTTGCTGATTTGACAATACCATGAAGGTAACCTCATAGTTTCTATGGTAGCCACCTATTTGAACTATTCTCTTGGAATTGTGGCGGCATTTTAACCAAATACAAAAGCATAAAATTTTAAATCACTGAGAAAATTATATCTTTTTCTGGGTCATATTTAGGGTAATAATAATAATTTAAAGAAAAAACACTGACATGTCTAGGCTTATTTAATTATTTAGCAGGTTTTTATTTTTGCTGCTGTATGGCACAAAAAAGTTACCCAAAGTACGGGATAACAGGGCTCAACTACTTTGAAATACAGTATCAAGCTTACTTAGCGATAACTTGATTTAAAAAATAGATCAGCAGTTTATGTCACAACTCACCCTATGTCTCAAGGCAATAGCATTAATTTTTGAAATTGAATGTACATGGCTAATACTCAGAGATGAAATAAGCTATGATTTTCTTGCCCATGAGAAGTAACTGTTTCAGCTTTTCTATCAATACTTCAGGTGAAAATCCCAAAACTGAAAGTGGATGTGAACAGACACAAGGATGGCACAGCAGATGGAAAATGAGATATGAGTGCCAAGATAAAGTTCTTTCCTGTAGCACAGACCTACATGTGATGTTGGGCGTCACTTTACACTCCTGCAGCAGATATGAGTACAACTAATCTGAGGATCTATTCACAGAACCCACACTGTTATCAAAATTGTATTTGTCTGTTTAAAGCCACAACTCTGCTAACACAGCACCTCACTATGGGGAATCTCAGGACAAAAGTCTCTAGGCAACCTTCTTTGTCCTTACAGTTGGAGTTTTGTAATGGTTTGTCTGCCTGGCAATTGCTGGCAGTCTCTTCCAAAGGATGCACTTCCACTAGAGGCTTCCTGCAAATTTGTAATTTATGTGCATCAGAGGTTGATGCTGTCAGCAAAACCCAACTGTATGATGCTTCTTTACACTTTGCCTAATTCTCTCTCTTGAGTTTGTAATTTACTGAGTAAAGCATAACATTAAATGCATGCTTCTGTATTTTAATATGTAAATCCCAGTTACCACCAGGCTACCACACAGAAAATTCCCAAGTGTGGGTCAGAAGTCCAGCAGAGGCCAGAACAGTTCCCAGCTGGCAGCATAGGTTTGGAAGGTCCGCACATTACCTTACCAAGCTAGTTGGCAGCAGTGCCAGCCAATGTTCCCCATATGCCTAAACCAGTAATGCAGATGTGGCTACAGTAGGAACGTGGCACATACACAGATAGCCGAGTAAAAAAGTAGCATTTGTTCATACCTATGCATGATGGCAGTATTGAATCCAAATTAATCTATTCCTGCTTTTGAGGTCTTTGATATCAGCATGCACCCAAGTGCAAGAGTTGGTTCAGAAACAGTGACCACAGAAGAGCATGCACCTAAATGTCCTGTCCTCTCTGCAGTCTGAGATGCTGCCAAGAGCAGCAGTAGGCTTGGAGGCAAAGAAGAATGGGAGGAAGAGGTTTAAGACTCAGGGATGAGTGAGCAGTCAAGCAAAGCATTCTGATGCTTTTTAGATTTGCTGAACATGGCCACATCCAGATTTGACTGTTGTTCCCCTTCTACACATTCCTGTCCGACAGAAGGATTTTCCCCCTTGTTCTTTCTATTTTGCTTCCAGCATAGCCTTTCATAATGCAATTACAAAGTTCCTTTGGCATCTGAAGGTAATCATATCAATGAGGTTGCTGCTATCTATAACTTGAATAGGTGTTCTGTAAACCTCTAGGGCAGAAAAGAAAATAAGGTTTTTTTACACATGATTTGTTAAGCCACACCTATGAGTATTCAGGCACCGGGCATGGGGCCCAGGTGCCACTTAAGTGATGTGGGGTTGGGCAAAGGCAGATTTTAACTAGTGAGTATACCATGCCCCGGCATGTCACGTTCTCACTGTGCTTTGTGGACACACTTCCTTGTGCTGTAGATGAGACAAGTTCAAAGTCTTCTCAAAACATACCTACCTGCAAATCTCACAAACCACTAAGCAGCTGGCTTGGGGAGTGATGCCTGATTGCAGCATCCTCTCAGAGGTGGGCACAGGGAACATCACTAACTGCCACTAAAGAATTAAACAGAAGGGTAGGAGGATTCTCCCCATGCTGCTTATTGCACTCCTAAACTGAAGCACACCACCACTGCAATAAAAATAATTAGAGTCCACATGAATAGTTAGAACAAGCCATGCATCACTTAAGCCTAGACTTGCTGCAAACCTTCAGTGACTGCTCTGGTTCTGTGCAGAAAGCTTTACTGACTCCCCAAAGACAAGGTTAACTATATGTTACACATATTTCTGTGAGCTCCTTGGCTCTCAGCTGGACCACTGGCACAGTAAAGTCTGAAAACAGTAACCCCAACTCTGATTTGCACCCACTGTAGTGCTGTGAGGAGAGCTTAAATGGAGAGCTGGTTTTCAGAACGTTGTTATTTGGATTGTTTAGTCTTTATTGATCTAACTATCTCAACATGGTCAAAGGGCTGATTTATCAAGGCATGAGACAGGCAAGATCAAGGTTTCAAAGACAACTGAAAAATAGCTTTAGTAGTACAAATTTCATTGTGAAATATTTAACTTTAATAGCTCATGTATTATAATGAGTTCATATTTTGATAGATACTTGTGTATGTTTCCTCTATTTGGTGTCTGCTGTGTTCTGGGAGACTTTCTAAGACTCTCAATTTAGGTGCATTACTACAAATAAAACTACTAATAATCTAAACTTAGGTTTAAAGAATATTTTTATTTTCTACTACTAAGAATAGGAGTGGAAAAAGCTCTAATCACAAGCCAACAAAAGCCTGTGAAATCAGCTTTATCAGATGGTGGCTCAGGGCTGATGATGAGGGAGGAGGCAATTTCCTAAGAGTAGATGGTACAACTTCAGAGAAAAGCAGGTGCAAGTCAGATGGTACAAGCCTACAAGGCAAGGTGCAAAACCATACAATGATCAATACTGGGATAATCTGCCTTTCACAGTTTAATCTTTTTGCACTAGCGATCTGCTTAGCCCCTAAATGTTCAATATCTTTCAAGATTTCACCGTGTTCATTATGTCCTTCATACTACTTTCATCCATTTAAATTCCTGGCCTCAATGACATCCTCTAACAATGAGATCCACCATCTTACTGTGAAAATGTTGCTTTCCATTGTTTTTATTTTGCTGCTTTTATTTAATTGTGTTATTCCACTTCTATTATAACACAGGGGAGATGAAAGCCCTTCTCTGTTGCTCTTACTGAAATCACATGCATAAAAACTAATGTATCTAATAATTTTTTAAATGAATTTATCTGTAATTCACTTCTCACATGCATTTCTCAGCTCTGCTTTTTCCTTTTCTCTTCTTTGTATTTTACTCTGTTGGCTATATTTCCTGATTAGCTCTTGATTACATCTGCATTCCGTAAGAGTGCAAGAAACTGCCAAGCATTTTAACTTGTCTTCCTCAAAACTTGAAGTGAGTATGTGTGTATTATTTGATTTAATTTCCTGCAGCAAAGGAAACTCAGAGAGAATGGAGGGCACTTTCTCTTCTACCATCAGAATAGCTTCCATCAGTTGCTGGACTTCTGTCCACAGAAGTTTGACAGATATGAAAGATTGTAACCAGCTGGATTCAAGAGGAAAAATGTTCACAGGAATTAAAAAACTAATGACTTTTCTGAGTTTTGCTCCAGAACATAGTTGATGGAGATGTTAACAAACTTCATTTCAGGTTTATTTCTGCATCCTTAGACAGTTGTATAGGTTGCACATGTACAATCATTGCTACCTTTCCATAAAATCTACAAATAAAAAATTATCAGAAGAAACTGTAGATATGGTACAAGATACATAAAAAGTGCAGCAAAAGGTATGTGTCAGATACAAACCTTCACTTGTTTTGTTCCCTTATTCTCAAGGAGAAGTTTTCAATGCAAGTTTGATAATGGAATAGGAATCTGGTTCATCCTGCCCAGCTAGTTAGCAGCACTATAGACCTCAGTGCCCAGTCCACAAAAGCAACAGCTACCTTATACATACATAAGCCTCTTTTCATCAGCCTGCGTGGTGAGAGGTTAAATCGAGTGTATGTATGCAGAGAACTGAACTGTCCTTGCCATAGCAGGAATATTGAAAGATGCCTTTGGTGTGTTTGATAACCATGCTGAAACTGTCTATGGTCTTTATACACAGGGTAATAAGGTTGTAATAATAAAGTACAGTAAATACACTCATGTTAGAAAAGTGTTGATGGGGATATGTTTCACTGCTGAATGTGGAGATTCCTAATCTTCTATATTGGAATGAGCAGAAAAGACACAACAATCTTTGGGGCCCAAACCTATACACTTCAGCAGTCTGGTTTGAAGAGGCATCCCTCTTGCTTCAAGCAGAGCCATGACACTATCCAACTAGTGAAGTCTTACTCTGTCTCTCTTGTAGGATAAAAATGACCCCCAGATCCCAGAGATACACATTCTCCAGCCTCAGCTGTACACTGCCTTCATATTAGCACCTGCTACTATTAGCAAAAAAGCACCATGGCACTGGCAAAACAATGTGCTTGTTTACTTAAGACACACACACTCCTGTTACACCTCTGTTTTGTTGTGTGGGTATACTTCGGGAGAATGTAGAACAATGAGATACTCTGAAAAGTGTGAGAGTTACACTACTTATTTCAAAGCTATCTCTGTGCAACCCCTTCTGAAACTTTCTCAGAAATAATTGTTCAAATCAGGTTTTCAGAGAAATCCAGAAGAGTTGTCTCCCAGATCACTCCTTAACTAAAGTTCTCCTGCAGCGAAACTGTCTGCTGAATAATAGAAAGAACTAAATAGGGTAACTACTTCCTTGAGAAAGCAAGTGGAAGGATGTTCTCTGCTCGAACTAATGTGTATCCAAGTAGGCTGGCTGGGCTGGGGTCACATGTACTAAGCTATGGCATCTGAGGCTGAAGGATGAGGTGAAGCTCCTTTTCTCTTGCCAGAAAGGATAACACTCCATTCCATCTTCTCTTGGATGCCGTTTCCAGGTGTGAGATCAAATGGTTCTGCTGCAGTGTAGAATTGGTCTGAAATGGAAAGCAGTAGTTGTAGGGTAAGCAACACAAATCTGCAGCGTAAGTAGATATTATCCTGTTCTGCATTAGGATTAAGTGATGCCTATAGTTAAGTAGTTCTTGGGTCAATATCAGAGTTCGACATGGAGTTGTACAATGATGCTATTTGAAAATTTCCACTATACACCAAGGTCACATTAGCATTTTCAGATGCCAGTGCCATAATGGGAACTGGTATGTGCCTGATTATTCACCATGCCCTTCAGCTCCTCCTCCTCTGAGTTCCTGCTTCTCACATTAGTGGGAATTTAGGCAAACTGCATTTAACTAGATTAAATGCGTCTGATTTATTAATTCCCAGTATGCATACTGATTCGGATCACTGAGTTTCAACTTTCCTACCTATTGTCACTTTTTAAAAAAATTTCTTTGAAATGTGCTAATTTTTCTTTTAGCCCTTTGATAAAAATGTGAAATAGTGAAGTGCCAAGGATCTGATTGCTCTCTTCACCTACCTAATATGTAGTTACAGAGGAGCAAGGACCACGCTGTCCTCAGAAGACTATTATGAGAGTAGGAGAGACAACAGGCACGGGTTGCAGCATGAGATATTCCAACAGACGTCAACAATGGACGTTTTTACAGGTCAAAGCCTAGAAGGGGCTGCTGGAAATGTGTATATATGCCTTTCTCTGCCCTGCACTCCGAGGTGGCTTGCAGACATGCTTCCAGTCTGGCACTCAGAGGTTAACCATGCCTTACAGATAAATTGCCATCTGGTAACATTATTTGTTTCCACTGACTTCCAAAAGTAGTCACAGGTCAAAAGCGAGCATCTGGTGCTTAGAGGCTTGAAGTTCCTGCAGAGGGTCTGCCCTTCAGGTCCGTCCCACGGAGGTTGTACTTTTCGGACCCTGTGGCTGAGGATGGCTCAGGGATGCTCCACCTCCCTCCCGCCGGCTCCCACCGACGGCACCTACCAAAAGAGCAGAGCCCCACCTGGGGGCAGGAAAAGTAACGTCAGGCTAATTCCACGGCTAGAGCTCCCGAGTTGTTGAAATGGAACTCGGGGACACGCCGAGAAATTGCCTTCGGCTCAAATTTCTCCCCGCAGCAAATAGAAGAGCCTTTCCTAGGAGCAGGATTGGGGTTTAATGACAACTCCAGATTTCGGCTTCCGAGTGCAGCCTCCCGGCAGCCTCCCCAGAACTCCTCCACACGAGCAGAGCCCAGGCAGGGTCCTGGGGTCCAGGTCCTACACGCCTCTGGAACGCGAACTTTCCCTCTTGGACCTTAAAGCTGCGGGCCACCACCAGCAGCTCACAGTGATCCCCACGCCCCGTTTGGAAACCCGCTGAGGGACAAGCTTATTAAACCGGACACGGATGTTACGGGGATAGCTCCCAAAGCAGCCTGCGGGGCTCTGGGAGGGGAGGCCGGGACTGCCGCAGCCGGACACAGCCGGTTCCAGCCGGATCCAACCACCCAGAGCAGGGCGCGGCCGAGCTCACGGCCGGGACGGCGCTGGGGAATGTGTTTAAGAACGGGCAGTACACGGCCCGGCAGAGTGTGAGGGGAAAAACGTGGGGGAAACAGCCCTGTGAACACTGCGAGGAGAAGGAAGGGAGGAGGTAGAGGAGTTGGGAACAAAGAAGGGAAGTTGAGCCTGGGAGAAAGAGGAGTGGGAGGAAGGTGTTCTAGTTTTTGTTTTTGTTTCTCACCAACCAACTATATTAATTTGTAATAAATGAATTTTCCCCAAATCAGGTATATTTTGTCTATGGTGGCAATTGGCAAGTGATACTAAACATAGGCATATCTGTCAAGTGCCTGCTATAAATAGTGTTAGGAATCCTCCGGCCAGTCGACCTGGCTACTTTTTCCCGAATTTGGCATCTTGCTTTTTTATAGTGTTGCTATAGTCAGGTGTGACGAAGTGCCACAAGAAGCATGGAGGAGACCTGAAAAATCCCTATGAATAGCTGATGCTGCTTCTGCACCTTCAGAGGTGCTCACTTAAGTAGTAGAGTTCCATTGGAATTAACTACAACCTACCAAAACATAAGAAAGCACAATGCAGAGTGATCTATAAGGATCCCATACAGTCATCAGCAACCATAACTTGTACTAAAGCCTGTATCCTCTACTATTAAATCAGTGAGAATTATCCTAGTGTTTTCAATGGACATGAACTTGCCATTCCATTGGCACAGACTGTTTTAAACCAAAAAAGATTGTGTAGGATCACAACCCTTACCTCCACTAAGCATAATTTACCTGGCTATCAGAATAATGCTCCAGGCTGATTTGTATATAAATAGGCCTCACCAGAGCAAGAGTTGAAGAAAAATCCAAGTCCTTAGAGAACACATCAAAACTGCCTGTCTAACACCCAAGTGCTTTGTGACAGTTAAGGGTGAAACAAATCCTGGGGTTATTATGCGTTCTTAACTAATTTTGAGCCAGGAATTATTGGGCCAGCAACATTGAGAATCATAGGAAAAACAGCAACAAACATCTGTATATTTTACTAGCTTACTACTGTTTTGAAGGCTGGTAACAGAACTGAAGTGCTCTGATGTGTCCTAAAAGCATTACTGAAGTCAGCTAACACTCTATATAATTACTGTTAGAGTGCTGTATCAGGACTTAAGATTGCTCAGTAAAAAAAATCTTCTGTAAAAGACTTAGATTTAAGCTGATTTCATCCCTAGTTTGCCCGGAATTTGGAAGATCACAATAATAGTCTGTAAACCTGACACTCTGTACAGGTTAGAAACTAAGCTGACAAACCTGCGTGGGAATATCTAAGTAAGAAGTGCTACAACCACAGCACTGTGTCACACCATGTAGCCCTGCCATCACACATAAGCAAACGTGGCTGTAGATTTTATATTGAGAAGTCCCCACCATGTGGACATTCATACACACCATGTATAAACACTTTTAGGTGTCTTCATTTCAAAGCAAATCAAGAAGGTAAGTAAAAAGTAGTGAAAAAAGAATAGAAGTTCTCATCAATAGTTTACTGAAATATCAGAACCCATCTGTTGGACCAGACCTGGAGCATTACAGGGTATGACTACGTCTGGAAGAGGAGGATGTTTTAGAAATTAATTTCTTAACTGTGCTTTGGCTCCCATCACAGTGTGACCTTGGAGTGTACAAACTGGATTATTTCTGGATGAAATTAAAACTGAAAAATGTGCTCTGAGAGTGCACCAAATGCAGTTTAAGTGGCATTCCACCCACACAACCACTCTCGAGCTACGCTGAAGTTAACCCTATTCCAAACACATACAGTGTTGATGACAAGGCTTCAGTACCAACTGTGATGATGCTCACATTCATTGCTGCTGTGCCAGTCTACTTACTAAAAGGCATGATCATCAGCTATTAGGCTTATCAGCAACAAGTACTGGCAGAGTCACCTCCTACATCTGCTGCATCTTTGCTTGTGGAACTTTTGAACAGCATTACACCACAACTTTCCTCATGTTGTGGAGAGAATATTCACTTAGCAAAGGAATTGTGATCAACAACTACAGGGTTTTCCAAACTTTTCTACTGAACTAATCTGAAATTAAACCAAGGACTGAACTGTAATTGCAATTGACATTACATTAGCTGGTAACCTACTGTAGGTCAATACAAATTTTGTATACCTGGCAATGAGGGAAAAGTGTTTGTAGCACTGCAAACTTCAGTCGTGCTGAAGCTGGGGAATTTATCCTCCAAGAAAAGGAAAAATGATGTTTGCAAGCCCTAACTTTCATTTATGAGACAACACGACAATGTGACTACATAAAAAGTTTATTTGATTAGTACAGGTCCTCTAGATACAGCAGTTAAACAAAACCATCATTTAGCAATCAATTTATTTCCTAATTCAGTAATAAAAATGCAGCTTAGTTATAAAGGCACAATGTTGACATTTCAGACGAGTCACTGATATCCAGTACAACTGGCAAGAGAAACACCTCCCTCCTACTTTCTTTAAAAACTACTTGTTTCATTTGCCAACAGTGATATTAAAAAACAATAAAGGCATACATTGGAAGCAGTCATAACATAAAAATCTGATCTGGATCTCAGAAGAAAGTCCTCAGAAACAGCAGAACATGCTGAAGCTATCAGTCAGCAACTCACATTTCTCTTTTTTGCTATTTCACAAAATCTCTAGGAAGACAGTGTGCTTGCTGCCATTTCACTTGCTTAAAATTACCAGAAAAAATCTTGAGATGAATGAAGGAGATAATAGCCTAGTATTGAAATGTTATAAAAGATACCTGCCTTCAGTATTTTGTATGAGAGCACGAGCTCCTGCCCATTGAAACGCCTCTCGAAGCCCCCTTCACCTTCCTTCACAGTGTAACTGTAGATGTGCAATCTGGCAGTTCTCTTACAGCCTGTGGCCAGGCAAACTAATTCGCTTTTATGTCATAATACATGCGGAGAACTCTCCTCACAGTCTCCACGTATTTATCATCAGGAACAGGTTTCCTCTGGCTTCCTGGCTCTAGAAATTTCTTGATTGTGGGGATGCTGCTTATCCTTGCTTTAAATGCCTAAAAGGCAAACAGTGATTACATGGTATTTAAAGAACAGAAAATAAGATGACAAAAACCCCTATTTTACTGATTTGTGTAATATCCTGTAACAATCTGTATGTGGAGACAAGACAGGAAATACAGTTTTAGCCGTGGATGAATTTTACTTTCACTCATTTCAAGCCTGTTATTTTCCACAGTAACAAATCAGCCCTCTGTCTTGTATTGATAAGGGATGAAGTGGAAACAGTTATCTGTGGTTTCTGATATGTACATTACTCAAATCAGTTCGTGTGATCCAGAAAATATCTTCTGCTTAAAGGTATCACAGAACTGGTGAGGAGAAGCAAAAATAGGGAGGGTGCATTTGTTCAGATATATACAGGGATTACTCCAGAAAATAACAGATTCTCTAGATGAAACATCTTACAAGGCTCTTCCTAAAGCAGGAAGAGCAAGACTACAATGAAAAAGTGACAAATGTTTTGTGGAATTATCTACACATAACAGACTTTGAAATACTGAAACACAAAATCTTAAGATTTTAGATTTTTACTTAAAAGTTAGCTTTATTAGAATTAGAACAAGTGTAATAGATAGATTAGATCCAGTTGAGGCTAATTAAGAAGTTAATAATTGCTTAAGAAACTAGGCTTGAAGTAGTTTTGACTAATTGTTTGTCATCCTATATTTGTACAGCTGTATCTGTAACAAGAACCAGAGAACTTAGTGTTGCTATGGTACAGCCTGAGTGGGTCGATTTCCCATCACAGGACTTCGTCCCTGAAGGCGAATCAAAAGAGGATTCTGCGGCATAGCTACATATGCCTTTTTCCTGTCACTCCTATCACGTTTTTCCTTTCGTCACAGGACCTTAGAGCGTGATTTGAATTTGCCTCCAACTAGGTTGTTATTAGTCAGTTTGAAAGTTGTTCCTCCCTGGAGATGTCTTTATTGGTTTTCTGTTATGTATCATCACTTCTGATTGGATAAGCTCCATTATACCTACCTCACTATGTAACCCTTTAAATACTGCAGAGAGAGAGCATCAAACCGTCTCTCTGCTTGTTCCCCTTCAAGTTAATGACCCTGTCCTAACAGGACAGAGAAATAAAACTTGGAATTGAAGCAACAGAGTTTCCGCTCTTTCCTCTTTGCTCTCGCTTGCTGCCTTGGAAACAGCTGCTGCCCGAAAGCAGCTGGGAAGTGTTTGTTGCGGATGGCTTCCAGGCCAGAGAAGCTGAGGCACCCGAACCTCAGTAAACAGCAATTAAGCGGTTGTCATTCCAGACGGGTTTTGAACCCACTTGCCGCGGCCAAGCCAAGCCAGGCACAGGCAGCGCAGCACTTAGATCTGAAGAGAGTTAGACAGTTATTAATTTCTCTATTTGAAGTACCCATCTGAGGATGGTAGAGGGAAGAACGGAGCGTACAAGGGTCATTCTGCTATTGTAAAAACTCAAGAGGCGAAAAGTTCACTGGAGAAGACTCCTGATATCCTTCATCCCTGGGTCCACCGACTCAAATTTCAGACCCCAGACTCATTTTAAGAGACTAACCACGCATGTTTAATGATATTTTAGCTAATTATCATACAAAGCGGAGAAGGGAGGGGGTTTTGTTATGAATATGTATTTACATCTTAAATATTTAGAACTCTTGTAGATAAATAGACTCTGTATTGTCTCGCAAGTTGGCGCTGCGTCTTTGGAAGCTATCCCACCTGTGCCCTCGGCCGAATAAACATATACTTTCTAACTACTTTGTTAGAGAGTCTTTGTCCGTCACAGTTGGATATCGATACTAGATCTATATCCATATTTTTTTATATAAATCAATACCATTTATCACATTTACAGCCATATGAACATATTGTTAGTGCAAGGTACCTGTAACTGAGGAAAGCCTGACAGCACATCTGACTTTTTCTCTTCTACCATTAAAATGGCTTCAAGAAGATGAACATCTGCCCAGCTAAAATTGTTGCCAACAAGGAAGTCCTGCCCATGGTCTTTCAAAACCTAGAAATGTCATAGATGAAAACATTCAGGTGAGGATAGCCAGCTGAGGTTCATGTTTTCAAAATGCACAAGCACACCTTCTTTGACAATACTTACTGTCTCCTTTTCACCCTTCTCTCTCATGCAGCTAAGGATGAAGGGGGGGGGCGGGCAGGGGATGTGCTGGCAGTCACTAATCATTTTACAGCAAAAATCTAGAATCCCAGGTTTTTTCTTACCCATCCTTTCTTCCTATAGCCCTACATAACCCTGTGTACTGGACTACAGGGTTAGACACCTCCTTGGTATTCACACCTTTCAAGTCTAATATATCTTGAATTTTTCTATATGCAGTTACAGCTTCAATGGGAAAATAGAGAATATAAAAGAGAGATGATCAGCTGTCCTGGGTTAACCAAAAAGGATGTATTCTATCACCACCCACATAACTCCTTGATAAGATGGGTTGTTCACAGTAGCTGGTTACACACCTAGTCCCTAAGGCTATGACTGAGGAGAGGCAGATCATGTGAGGTGGGGTAGTGTTTCNACACCTAGACCACTGGATACCCAGAGGACCAGGCTTTTCTACGGGACTACTGCTTTCAACAGCACTGCAACCACTGGACACCCAGATGATCAGACCTTTCTACACCACTGAACAACCAGAGGACCAGACCTCCACCACTGGACAACCACAGTTCCAGACCTGGGTGGTCTGGGCATCCAGTGGTCTGGGTGTCCAGTGGTCTGGGTGTCCAGTGGTGGTCTCTCTCAATCCCCATGCCTGTTTTTATGTGGTGTTTCTCAGCTGGTACCTCCCCCAGAGGCAGGGATTTCCCCAATGGAATGAGATGTTTCTGATGTTCATTGTCGGTGCTTATCCGGTTCGGTAAGGGGCCATTAGCAGAGATAATCCACTCAGGAGGGGTGGTGCTTGCTGCTGCCAGGGTAAATTATCACAGTTGAGATAAGAAACACTACCCCACCTCACATGATCTGCCTCTCCTCAGTCATAGCCTCAGGGACCAGGTGTGTAACCAGCTACTGTGAACAACCCTTCTTATGTGGGTGGTGATAGAATACATCCTTTTTGGTTAACCCAGGACATCAGCCTAAAGCACTGGGGCTAAGATGCAGCAAGTGGAATCTAGGGCAGAATGCACTCTCACAACCACCTACAGGAGACCTGGCAAAGTAGAAAACAGTCTTCTCTTTAGTCTTTAAAACAGAGAAGCAGCTGTTCCTGCCAGATCATCCTGTCTGTGCATATTAATTTCCACTGAGATTACCTCTGGGGTCCTATCTCCCAAAATATCAGTTAGAAAAACACCAGGATTCCAGTATGGCTGAAGCAGCAGGCTTAAGTAGATTCCAGTATGGCTAGAAGTCAGCAGTGATAGCAGTGCATTACTGTGTTTAAAAAAACCCAGAAAGATGTATTTGAAATGTTAAACAAAGAAGACAATTAGCACTGCTTTTGCAATGCAAATTACTGTGGTGGGCTGACCCTGGCTGGGCAGTAGGTGCCCACCAAAGCTGCTCTATCACTCCCTTCCTCACCTGGACATGGGGGAGAAAATACATCAAAAGGCTCTTGGGTTGACCAGCCCCTACGTGTCTCATACTGCTCTGACCCCCCTCCAGCCAACACACAGTATGATGTTCTGGTTTAAAGCACTGCACTGACACTTTCGCTTCTGCCTGTGGTGAAATACTCTGTGTTATCCCCCTAGAATCAGGGAAGAAAATGATCCTCCTACATACCTTTTCATATACTGGGAAATACCTGCTTGTCGCCTTTTGAACTATAAAAGCACGTTGTTTCTCTTTATCCTCAGCCGATAAGAAAGGGAACATTAAAATGAAGCCCATAAGGTCATCAGTTCCACCAACATACATATCAATCCTTAAAACCAAAGCAAACAATAACCTTAAATAGAACGCACCTGCACAAGCAGAATTTTCTTGTATTTGTTTTACGATAGTAAAAATTGAATTTCCCATCCCCCTCATGGAAATTATTTTTGCAATTAAAAACATATGTCACAGTCTTACTTGTATTTGTAGTGTTGTTAACACTTTACCTGCTTCATTGTGCAGAATTAAACAGGATGGCACAGAGGTTAACAGTGTAACTTTGGTGTTACAGATCACTTCAGAATCACCAAAGAAACACACAGCACCACAAGAAGTCATTCCCAACAGACTTAATTGTATGGATGTATCCCACCTTCAGAATTTCATCCAAAGTCCAAGTAGTGTCAAATGGATTAATAATGGGGTTGGAAGTCTGAAGCATACCAGCTTCTTCATACAGCTAAATTGTCAGTACAGCAGTTCTTCAGATCGTCCCTTTTTCAGAACTATGAGAGCAAGTTTTGTACTGTAGATGGACATTTAAAATGCTACATACTGAGATAGCCCAATCATATTTTTTTTCTTCACAGACACAACATCAAGATGCAATTTCACATGGATATAATTTCACATGAAACCAATAGTTTTCAACAGCTTTTAGCTGTTCTTTCCCCAACTCCCAAAGATCTAACCCACCCACTTTTTACAGTGCAGTGTATCATCATGTGATCACAGATGTCAATGACAGCTCTTATTTTGCAGCCAAAAGTTAAAAAGTAACCATTTCTTTCCAGAGTTTTCTGGTTCCAGAAGCAGTTCAGCATCTACATGCCAGTCACTTCTTGAATACCTGTGTCAGGCTGTATTAATCTTTCACTGAGGCACAATAAACCCCTGACTCAAATATTTTTATGTGAAAAATAACTGAGTTAGAACACATCAGTTGGCTTGCATCTAACTGTGGCCTCTCAGGCCCACTGCAAGTTGTGTATCACTGAGGCATACAGGTGATTCTGTGTGTGTGCAACTATGCAATTAATTCTAGATGCATCTGACCTACTATAATAAATTCAAGAAGAGTAATACTGTTACATACAAGGCTCTTTCCTTCAGGTCCTTCCCGTAGAGGTTGTACTTTGCTGCAATGTAGCTGAGGATGGCTCTGGTCTGCACCATCCTCATCCCATCAATCTCCACCATGGGCACTTGCTGAAACAGCAGGGATCCACCTACAAGGAAAGACACACATGATTCAACCGATCTAGTAACTCTATGTCAGATTTCTTGCTGTTTCCAGAAGATCATTCCTTTTCCAGAAGATCATTCCTTTTATGGTGAGTTTGCTGTGGGTAGTCATTGTATTAAACTGGAGTTCTTCCATGCAAAGAATTAATTACAGTGGTGCAGACAAATTAAACTGAAGAACACAATTATTGTGGATTACCATTCTTCCTTTAAAAAAAATTCACTGAAGTTGCAGTCAGGACTGTGTACAGCAGCTTTTATAATGAAATTGAAATACAGTGGAGACAATCACACTAAACACATCAACTGAGTAAAAAGTGTCTAGTTCTAAATAATAGAAAATTCTGTTTCATTATTCAAACACTATTTGAAGCAAATGTCAGATTCACAGATTTCTCTCTTACGACCAATCTTTAAGCTATATCAGGACATAAAATGAAATTTTAGGATACATATTTTCTAGTTACGGAAGCCCACGGTTAAGTTTGCGGGACCAGGTGGGATGCGTAGACAAATGGAGAATACAAGAATCCTGAGGCCTGGGAAACCCTCCGGGTTCTAAAGATACTCAGTTTGCAATTTCATCTGTCCACATATAGAAAAAACCAGCCTCTGCAGCTGCTCACAGCTCTCAGCTTTCTCCCATCTTTTCTGTGTGGAAAGGAAGTCACATACAGTCTTCAAAGACTTCACACATCTCTAAGTCTGGTCACACATTTCTTGAGGTTTCACATGCACTCACCTTGCAGGAGCTTCTCATACTGCTCTCGGGTTTCCAAAAACTCTTCTTCAAACTGACAAAAGAGAGTGAGGAAGAAGAGGAAATAAGAATATTTTCATAATTCTAGAAGATATAAACTTTTAAGCACCATAAAAGGAAAAGAATATACATTATGGTTCCTTCCACTCCAGACAGGGCTCTAAGGGAGAACATACCAAGGACAGAAGTGCTGGCAAAATCTCCTGGACTGTCATACTTGATAAATGCTGCTAAAGGCAACCATAGCAGAAAAACAGGCAATAAGAACTGGAGTGAGGATGGTTTGTTTGGTATTGAACAGGCAATTTAATGTGAAACAAGCAACAATACAGTCTAGGCTGTCCTTAAAATGCTTTCTGGAATGTGGAAAAAAGCTGTGCTGTGGGATATTTTGATTTGGGATCTAGACAGGAACAAATTCTTAGGAAGTTAAAACAAAGCTTTTACAAAATAATGTAAAAGTAGCAAGCTGTCCAGGAAGTTTAGTACAGAAGCATGTTTCAGACAGACACCTAAAAATGAATTATTCACAAGATGAGATACAACAGCAAACAAAAAGATACAGAATTGCCGGTGATCAGACAGATGTAGTTATATTCAATATAGTTGAGGATGGCTGGTCCGGTCAGTGTTACTTATGAAGAAATGGAGTTTAAGACACCAAAATTAGACATCTACATGTACGTGTTTGCATGTGCCATACATGCCTATGGTCAGTGCAGAATATGGAGACTACAAAATGATTGATATTACCAATCCCTAAATACCTTGCTCAGTCAGCCTCGTAACATCTGTGCCACTCATGTAGTAATTAAGACTTGCTATACTAGGGAAACTCCTGAAGATTAGGCATATTAATATACTGCCAAAGTTCAACCATAGCATAGTGACTGTGATCACAGTCTAAAATTCATCAGCAAGTTTCTGCTAATGAGAAGCTGGGAAAAGAATATTGCAAGGAAAAATGTAGTAATTGGTACCCATCAACAGCTCTTTTTTTAACTGGAAAAAAAAAAAGAAGAGAGAGGGACTTAAAACATAGGAATAAATGATGGAGGGGAGCACACAGTTCTGTCTTCTGTAAGGCCTTTGAATAAAAACTGGTGGTCTTTTTGAAAAACCTATAATCCTCAGCTCAGTACACAAGTAACTGTATGTACTGTAAAAACTTATTGTATAAAATATGACACTTAGAGCAAGTACTAGTCTTTTCTGTCCTCAAACTGTATTACCAGTTTACCACCAAGATAGATAGCAAACGAATAAGTAAATTATATATAATCAGAAAAAATTATTTTAAAGTGGTATCTTCCTTCTCTGTTTTACCCAAATATTTTTCCTCCTGCATAGAAATTTCTAATTTCCCTACACATGTGGGTCAATTTGCTCACTTCACCCTGTTAAGCTTCATCTAAGTGATGGAAGCAAGACACAACGTATTTTGCGTTACAGCTTATTGTGGAGGATGCAGTTAGTGGAGTGAAAAATAAAATAAAAATCTCTGTGTGAGCATCCAACTGAAAACAGAAAGATTGGAGAAAGTAAATTCATTGCTGTTTTGCTTGGCACAGATAACACTTGTTATGCCAGGAACACATCTATCAGGTCAGCCCCTCTGGGTCAGTAATCAAGTGCTTAATTAAGGATTGCACATTCTTGTGTTAAGCAAGAACCTGGCTTACAGTGTTACTGCTCAGAAGACATGTAATTTGAAGCCATGCTTTTGTGTGCCTGAAGTAACAATGTTTAATTACACTGAGTAGCCAATGCTGATTTACTACTGCATCTTGAGATGCCTTTTCTTTTTTGACTAATAACATGTGATCTGCCTCAAAGCTGTGATGTGCAGCTAAAAGTTAAAAACACTAAAACAAACCTCGACCCCAGCTGCAGCCAACAACCAACGAATGGACTCCATCTTGCCTCTTCCATCAAAATAGTAAAGTTTCGGTTTTCCAGACATGACTTCAAACTTCCTGTTACCTAAAATAGTTATAAGAGATGATAAGTCAATAATGAAACTAAAATCTGATGGCAGCTGGAATCATGATTCGCAGGTCACTCACACAACAAAAATTTAAGTTAATTTTTGACAAAGTATTTCGGCAAAGTTTCAGTCTAAACTGATTTGGTTTTATTGCTGCACAGTCAAGTCAAACTATTTCATAGACTTTTCATCCCCTTGAAATTCAGGAAAAGTAAGGATCAAGTTGCTAAATAGGAGAGAACAGAAAAAAATAAAAAGCCACCACTAAGAAAATCCTTAAAACTTTTAGAAAATGTAAATTTTAGCACTAAAGTTACACAGACACCACTGAAAGCCAAGTCTTGATCAAAGAGAAGAGGCAGTAGACCAGGTTTCCAAAACTGCCAGTTCTTACATCAAGGGATGCCAAAAATATCTAAACATTAATTCTACACATGCTTAGATGAAGTATGGGAATGTATTTTTAAGCCTCTCACTTTTCTTTCTAGCTGTGGTGACCCAGCAATCAGTAAAAACTTCAAAAGTATTGCAATATACAATCCAGAATCAGTAGAAACTTCAGAAGAATTGCCTGTTTCTTCTGTAATAATCCAGATTAAAATACAGAGATTCAATGTTGCACTACTTATCCTTCTATGGGCCACATTCCTTTCCATTAATAAACCCTGTTGCTATACAAACAGACTTTTCAGCTGATCAAATACACCGTGCTTTGCAAGCAGCATTTTAGTTCTTTAATGACTTCATAAATGAGGCTATTAACTGTTATTTTTTGAATAGACTAGTGTTTAGATCTCAGCAGGAACTAGATTCCACTGTAGAGCCTTAAGCCAAGAAAGCAATTAAATTTCATCATTCTGACATTTCATATGCAGAACTCCATAACAGCAAGTCCTTGCTGCAACTGAGAGCTGTTTTCGCACTGGAAGGAGATTTCTTGTCACTTCAATCCACAGTTCAAGTAGTTCTGGAAAAGAGGCTGTTGGCATCTGAACAATAACCTCCAGTTTCCGATGTTCCGAGAGCTCCTTCATAAGCAGAGGGAAAAAAGACCTTGAGCACGCACAAAGTGATCTGCTTGTTAGCCAACAAGCATGAAAAGAGGACATAAAATATGACACTGCATCAGACCATGGGAATTCAAACAAGCCAGGCTATTCAGCCCATGCCTGCTCAGGGGCCTCCAATTGCTCTTAGGTAAGTCACTGGGAACTAAAACACTGCCAAGTAGTATCTATATTGCTGATAAATATAGCAGTGAATTAGAAACACACAAAAACACTGAAGAAAAGTATCAGTGTGAGCAACACGAAAGAACAAAATGAAACAGGAGCTACTTGTAACACAGCTACATTCACAGAAGAAGAGAAAAAGTCAAAGGTGATTTTTAACTTGTAGTTTAAAAAGTTAAACAAACAGAAAAGTCACTTTTCTTAGGTGCACCTTCTGGAAAGTGGCTGCTAGCAGACCAGCAGACAGGTCACAGGACATAAGCAAGTCACTGGTGCCCAGCACACATCAATGCAGCAGAGGCAAAAGGAAGGTAAAGGCATGGTGGGTGCTTGTGTTGCAAATATCGGTAGATCAACAAGCTTTGAAGCGAGCTGTAGCATTCTGGTTCCTAGGACTGAGCCTGCCATGCAATACTGGAAGAGAAAGTCCAACTTGTGAACTGAAGTCTGATAGAAAGAGCACCCTGGTGATGGGCAAAGAGCTTCTCTCTTCTCCGCTCTCCCTCGGGGGGAAAGTGGCAATTTGCAGCCAGGAGCCACAATTGCAGGTAGGTTGCTGTCCATTCCCCTCAGCCGGACACCTCAACAGCCAAAGGGACTTGGGGAAAAATTTGCTCCCTTGCTGTGATTTATGAATGCCATCTAGGTTATGAGGGAGAATGAGGGAGCATGAATGTCAGTGCAAGAAGCGATCGCTCCCACGGTAGCCACACGGACCAGAGGAACCAGGGACCAGGTGAAAAGGGCCAGGGCACCAGCTGTGCCTGGCAGGTCCCGTAGATTCAGGACTCCAGAGCCCAATTTTCCTTGCGTGTATTCAGCAGCCCAACAGCGGTTCCACTCTGCACCCGCAACACCAACCCGGGGGCACGTCCCTTGCTCAGGGTACGACAGGCAGCAGCCCTGGGGCCATCAGCTCCCACCCCTCCTGGGGACAAGCTCTTGGCAGACACGAGATGACGAGCGGTCCCTGCTGGGTCATGGGGAGCCCGTGACCGGGAGCGGATGCACAGCTCAGGTCTGAGCCCGGCACAGACCCCGGCTCCTCGCCTCACGTGAGCCAAGCGAGCCGCGCGCACTGGGTGCCGGGGAGAACAGGAGGAGAGGATCACAGGGACCCACATACTCACAGAGAGGGTCAACGCCGTGACGCCGAGCCGAAGCGCTCCCGTCTGCAGTCGCCGCCGGTCCCTCCCCGCCCAGGCCACGGGGCGGTGACGAGCAGAACAGCCGCCAATAGGAAGCCACAGATCTGCACATTTCGCAAAGGCTTCAGGGAAAATAGCTCACGCCAAAGAATTTCGCTAAAACTTTTAAACTAGGTTTGAAACGGTTTCTCCAGGAACGTTTCCTCGCTACAGGGTGGTTATTCGGTGCACTATGTGGCTGCAGGCTCAGTCGTGACTGCAAACCCTGAGGTAAAGAGAGTCAAGAGTATTGAGCTATAAATAGCGCTTCGCGGAATAGCATTGACTGGATGTGAGGGCGATCTGGCTGCGACATCTGTCACCCCATTGATCGCCAGGGTTGATTCGGCTGATCTGGCTGGCTAGGCGGGTGTCCCCTTCCTCCCTCAACGCTCCATGTGCGTCCCTCCCGAAGCTGCGCGCTCGGTCGAAGAGGACGACCTCCCCGATAGAGACGGTACCGTTCATCGGTCAAGGGTATACGGTAGCTGCGCTCCCCTGCTAGAACCTCCAAACAAGCTCAAGGTCCATTTGTAGGAGAACGTAGGGTAGTCAAGCTTCCAAGACTGCAGACACATCCAAGTGAGGCGCTGCATGGGGCAGTTTGCCATTGTTTTGTGCCTCTTATGCACTTTCCTCGCAGTGACAGGGTGTGTGCAAATCCAGCTTTATTTATTTCAGTTTATCACTTCTCCAGCTTCAATTCTCCAGTCACCTACAAATCCGTGAGGTCCTCACATGGCACACACACCCCAGTTAAAACTAGAATCCTTGCACTTGTAAATATATTTTTCACCTAGTCCTTCACCTGTGCAATTGGTTTTCAGTCCACTTACACAGCTAACAAAAGGGCTGGGCTTGTAAGTTATCAACTGTCTTCAGCTTCTACTGTCTTGAAAGCCAGGGGAGAAGGCAAAGGTGAGGTGACACAAGACACTGAGAACAATTCTGAATAGAATAGAATAAAATAGAACCATTTCCCTTGGAAAGGACCCATGACAATCTAGTTCAGCTGCCTGTCCTTCTGAAGTGTTACACATATTCACATATACACATATTCAGCCTTGCAAGTAGTTTCAGAGGAGCTGACATCCACAGACTGTGATCAACTTTACATGGAGCTCACAGTAGACTGCAGAAATTACATGCTTAGACTTGAACCACGTGGCCAGTGAACTTCCAGTGCCTCTCCAAGGCAGCTTATTATAAAAACGAAACCCCAACTAAAAAAAAAAAAAACCAACAAACAAAAGGCAAACAAAAGTGCTTTCATTAAAAACTGAATAAAAGAGCAAGACAAGTCAGTCAGTACTTCTTCAAGAGTAACTTTATTCTGGGCAGGACACTTGACACACAAGGAACGGAACAAACATTTAGAACATTTCTGAACAAAAACACTGAATAAACAAGAACCAGTATTTCTCCCCTCACTGATAATTCCACCCCCTCCTTCCATGTTAAGTTCTAAAATGTTCTTTCACTACAGATTTTTCTCCTCACATTATGGAACATCCTACTCATATCAACAGCCATATCAGATACAGAAACACCATGGGAGTGGGTTTTCTGGCTTTTTTTTTTTTTTTTGCTAACATCATGGCACTTACACACTTCTTTTAGGAAGATCTAGATTACAGAGGTGAATAAATCCAGTCAGACTCCTTTATTTCCAATTGTCATTATTACATGTTATGCCTAAGCCTGAGAAAATGTAAACAGTACAATTCTAAAAACATTTTCCACAAAGATGCTGCTAAGTATTAAAGCACAAAGTAGTACATTAAATATCATAAATTCTCAGATATGCAGCTTGTCCAGATTTCAGTATATAGAGACCTCCATCTTTCCCATATCTGTATTGCAGAGAGACAGCACAGTAAACTACATAAACTCAGCTCTGTCCTGCTCAAAAAGAACTTTTCCAACTTCATTAAGAATTTGCTTGAGTAAAGGATACCAGTGTTGCCATTATATATAGCTAATTTTCTGTCTCACTAAGTTAAAACTAGAAGAAGCGATTCTGAATGTCAAGATTATTAGCTTTTTCCCAAAATAAAAGGATTTAACTTGGGAAAGGAGGAGATATGCCAAAAAAAAAAACAAGTACAACTTCTTTTTCTAATCTTTTTGCTGGACTGACTAAAGCCTGAATGCTATAGTCAAAAAATCACTGAAGGTCTGATAAAGGTTCAGAGATTACAGGCCAAGATCAGATTCAGCCTGTGTTACTTGAATCTCACAGAGTTGTCCCCGTCCTTAGTGGAGAGACTCAGGCATCTCCGGAGTGTTAGTATGTTCTCAGATGAGACAGATTTCTCTTGAAATGATTCTTACTCACTAGGGGTTTAATGAGTCACCTCGCAACAAAGGAGCTCACACTTAGGCATGATGGAAGCCTCAGCAGCCTGTTCTCATGACTTGTCTCCTCCCACTCGTAGGAACTAGGTGTACAGACCAGATTAGTTAAATTGCTCACTTAGGTCTAGGGATGCTAGGATAGGTTCAGTGTGTTCATTCTTGAGACGAATGGCCCGGTGATAAAATAAATTAAATTATATGTAGACATAAATACAGATATTTATTTCCACCAAGAGAAACAACTATCTTTCCAGTTCTAACACAAATATACATATTTCCCTTTCCACTTACCCACAGACACCATGAGCATGTGCTTTAGAAATTGAATTTACTGCTGCTTTACTTTACTGCTAAACATTGGCATCACCGCTTTGGAAGCAGTTAGGTATGGTTTGGAGTTAGTACTTGCTATGCCCAGATAACAGAGTAGTGGGACATGTAAGGTGTCTTTGGCATATGTAAGTCTTACATGCACACTTTTGCTCCCCCTTTGTCTTGTACTGTCTCACTGTGGGCTGAGCCAATAAAGCCAAACAGTGACCACCAGTGGTCCCCATGGTTTCCCCTGTAGAACTGAGCCAGCAGTCTACCCTGGGGTACAGTTTCCTTGAAATCCCACATGTTCTCTATGGGAAGCACTGAATAGGCCAGAATCTGTTCTCAGTCTCGAGTCCACAGCAGCTTCTCCCTTGTGTATGCTGCCAGATCCCACAGAGAGGATCTCACTGACATGAGCCATTCAGTTTCTGTGAAATGGCTGGAAGCTGAGAACTGCACCAGCTCTCATCCCTTTAGGCTGGATTTAAGTCTCATAAATAAACAATTTGCCTGAGCTGATCACACATCAACTCAGAAAGATGAGCATTTCTGCACACTTCTGCAGGAAGATGTGTTCTCTCAGCACACTTCAGCTTTGGCAGCGCTGCTTCAAAACACAGCTATAGAAGACATTCTCCCACAGCACTGAACTGTTTTATCCGCCTCCTGGGGAAGTGCAGGAACAGACAAATGCCGACTATGATCTAAATGAATCTTCTGCTGATGGCTGGACTCTGGCACTCCTTTCCAGAGCTGAACTAAACCAGATTATGGGACTACTTTCTTCTCTCTATAACCTGATATAAATCATACTCTCTTATAAACTGAGTTAAACTGCTCTTCAAAGAGCTGTATCAGTTTCAGTGAAATCAACCACATTTTCACAACACTTTCTTAACAGGACCCCAGAAGGTCCCATTTTTCCCTGTAGAGCCTCTGGGCCTAATTTATGGAAGCTGATATATTCTTCACATTGTAAATGAAGATGTACTGAGTGAAGAAGAACTGAGTACAAACATAAGTAAGCTTAGACTGACTCAATTTCTCTGGGTTGTTTTGGTTTGGAGTTTTTTTTCCCCAAAAGTGATTTAAAACAGTTGTGAAAAGTAAGTCAGCTGCATAGATCTTATTTCCTTAAACTTTGTTGTTGGCATATAATTAATATTTTGTTACTCTGAAACCCGTTTTATTAATTTTATTAATTTATTATTAATTGTTAATATGGTCTTTAGTACGTCTTAAGATTTTATATTCACAACAAAAGAAAAAGAAAAAACAGAATCTGCTTTTTCTCCTTAGAAATCATTAGAACATTTAAATGAATTTAACAGAGGTAGGTCCACATTCTATTTCTTAGTGAACAATGCCAAAGAACAACTTGTAAGCAGGAAAAAAGAGCCCTGTGTCAGAAAACAGATCTGCAGAAAGATATTTACCCTTCACCAAACTAGAGTCCTCAAATTTGGTATATTTGGATAGCAGTCCAACATAAAACCTTTTAAAGGCAAAAATAAATTAAAAACAAAAGTGCCTCCCACTGACTTTCAGCAGTCTCTCAGTGACTGCAAAGGATAGTTTAGACTGTTAGTCACTCACTCCTCTGATATCAGTATAAAGCAAATGAGCATAGGACAACAGAAGTGTGGCATCGAGACATAGCACCCCTGAAATTACACAGCCTCATTTAGAACATAAACTTCAGAAAATGTCTAATGAATGCCCCTTCCTCAATACTTCTGCACTGCAATATTGCACCATTTTGGTTTTTTTATTCACTTCTATAAAAAACTTAACTCTAATAAAAAAGTTTTTTAAATGTTCATTATAAAAATTTGCTGTATAAAAATGCCAAATCCCCTAAGCCTTATATACAAAATGTATCATTTTTATGAAAATAACTGGACCCAATTATATAACAAAACACTTTTATACAAAAAGGTACAAGACTGCATTCAAATCAATGCAAATAAGTAAAAAAACCCCTTCAAAATATCTCATTTGTAGAAGATCTGTTTCTTTTAAATTTACAGGTATGTGAAACAGTCTCTCATGTTGGCCAGCATTTCCTGGGAAGCACGCAGTGGTCAGAGTATTCCCCCAGGTCACCGGTGAGCGCCGTACTTCGCAGACCAGTCAACACGCCCATGGATTGGCTCTGCTGGTGGCGGGAGAGGCATCAGCCTGGGTGAGCTTTTTGTAGGTGAACTGAACGATGGCCATCCAAGAAGGGGTCTGCCTGATGTCAGAGAAGCAAAATCTAAAGGACAAAAGAAAATGCTGTGATATAAAGGTTCAGTGAGAGCTGTCCACACTGAACAACAAGTGGGTGCAGGTCCAGATCCTTATTCTTCAGGAAATAAGGATACTTTTTCAACAGAATTTGCTGATGTGAAACAATAGTGGATCCAATCCCTAAAACCTCAGCAGACAAGGAGTAAGGAGTATTTACATCACTGATTTGACAAGTGTGAATTCTGTGCCAGCTCTCACACCAACGTCTAGGTCCCACTGAAATATGCTGTAGACAAACCCACATATTTAATAAATATGAGTAAACATAAACCAAATCCTTCTCCATATGAAGTTCTGCAAGGTTACAAACAATACTTCCAGTCAGTCGTATATTGATAAATAAAGCAAAGGTAAGCAGTTCAGTGCTGCATACATACAGCATTACTGGAGTACCGACCAAGGGACCAAGAGAACTTTGGTACTGTACTTACCAGAAGATGGATCCACAACTGGTGCTAACTGAACCCTCTGCCCAGCAGAACCTACTTCCTTCTTCAGAAACGAAGGGACATAAGCACTCCTTAGACCGCTTGATCCTACGGGCCGTGAAAGAAATGGCAAGAAACACCTAAGCTCAGCACAATGGATCTCCCATATTATCAACAGGTGACAAAGGTGTGCACTGAGGGATCATGTTCAACACCAAGTTTGATCATGGACTGATCAAAACAAGAACTTAACTGAAGACACAAGAAATCCACAGCTCCTATGCATACACCTGCATTCAGGAGACTGTCAGCATCAAACTGCATTACAGATGAATGGAAAACAGGTACAAATTGTACCTGTCAGGGAGAATTGCCATTCTCTCTGACATCTCAGCTTTCTCAAGGTTTCTCAAAGCCCCCAAAACTTAGCATTTCAGTGGGAATTATTTTGTCTGACTTTCAGCAACTGTGTCCTACGAATATATTTGTGGAGGTGGCTGAGCCTGCAGCAGAGAATGCTGCGGTGTTTGAGCCAGCCACAGGAGTGACCAAGCAGCCTGTTACTCCTTGTTCCCTTATAAGGTTCAGTTCTAGAGTGTTCTCCCTTACTCAGGCATCCCATTTATTCCTGTACCCTTCTCCTCCCCTCGTTTGCCCCTATTGGTTAAAGTTGTATTAACCCGCCTTCTCTCCGCCCCCTGACGCTCAACCCATTGGTCCCTGTTGTTCTCTCCACCTCCACTGCCCCTGGGATAAAACCCTGAACCCTTCCTTGTTCTGAGTTCTCTCCTTCCCTGACAATTCATGGGATAAACCTATTTTGTGGAACACATAAGGAGAACCCCTCCGACTCTTTGCCTCAACTAAGTACGCCTTTGTGTGTGTGTGTGTGTGCGCGTGTGTGCACCACCGAACACGTCACGGCACCACCGGACATGCGCCACGTTTTCGGGAAGACTGCAGGGACCCCAAAACCCATCCCAGATTATTATTTTTATTTATTACAACATATATTGACTCCTGATTTCTATGCAGTAAGTCTGGGGCTTTGGTGCTACACAAAGCTCTTACCAAAGGCAGTGAGAGCACAACTTAAAAATCTGGTACAGACTCACATTTCAAATTTTGAAAGCCAGCTACAAAACTTCTCCCTAAGACGAGCAGGGACAGATTTGACTGACCTGTAGGAGAAGCCATAGACATGGAGCAAAACAGTCTAGAGTTGTAGCACAGATGGACACTAAACAAGTTATGCACAGACCAGAGCCATCGCACGTGTGCCTATGCTGTACTAGACCAGTGGCAAAGTATTGTGGGAAATGATGGTAATAAATAAAAAAGAGAAAAATCTTATGACATTCTATGTGGCTACAAAAGAAGCAAAAACTTGTAGAAGAGCCAGGACGGAGAAGTGCTACGTATATAAAGGTTCTCATGTAGTTTAGCTATTTACAGCATCCTCCCATCTTGAATCTTGAGAGAACCATTTTCTGATCAAATTATATCCAAACTTTTAAGTTTGGGTTTGTTCTTTTTTTTAACCTGAGTTTCTAGAGGCCCAAAATGTTTCTTTGGGCCAAGATTCAACACAAATTTTCTCAATAAAACATTTTCAAAACAACATATGCAAAAGAAGTATGGCACTGCAGAACTGTATTAAATGAAAACCTGAAGCCAAGGTTTAGAGAGGAAATACACAGAAACAATCTAGAAACATCAACATATTTAAGTATATCTGGTAAAATCTAATGTAAAAATCTACAAATTAATTACTTAAAATCAAAAACCAGTGATTAAATACCTGAAATACCAAATGCCAAAAAAAAACCTGAAGAAGAAAAATTGAAGAATTTTGCTTTTTGTCTGAATTTTTTAAACTCCAATTATTTCATTTAAATGTCATCAATTAAAAGACATGAGAGATTTTCTTTGCTTTATTCATGTAACACGACTGGTGTGTATGACTAGTTCAATTCAGACCAGCTTCCTCCTCCCTGTAATGACAGCCATTTATACACCAGGTGGACTAAAATAATTCAGAAACCAGAAAATATGACTTAAAAAATCTGAAGACGGAAACTGAATGCAAGATGGAATATTTCAGCTTGAACAGACTCTAAGCTGTCCAGCCTTCTATGCATGGGGTACTTCCGACTTGTACCGATTCATTAGAATAAATTACTATGTTTCAGTTTAAGGCAGTCTCCCAAGGAACAGTGCTTGTAACAGATTTTAACACAAAGAAAAGACAAGATAGCAGGTATCTTGAGAGCTGACAAATGTTTTGGAAATGGATGACTCCAAAGTACAGCTGTGGGGTATTGCAGAGACATCACTTATAATCATTTCTCGGAGTCTTAAGCACAGCTTCTTACCTGAATTCATCCTGTTGGTAGTACTTCCTCCCAAACCAGAAGCTTTCCCAGACAAACCAGAACTGGGCCAGGGATTAGATGGAACAGACTCTTTCTTTGAAGTGGAGACTATGCCATTCCTTGTGCTTATTCCTATATTGCAAAAATGCAGGGATTACTTCACTAAAATCTCTGATGCCACACAGGCTTGCATTCATTCCAGCTGATGCACAATCTTAGAATAGATGTCTGGTTCAACTTAACCAAAACCTTCTCCCTCTCAGTAAC
Organism: Ptilonorhynchus violaceus; assembly: GCA_013397565.1. Lineage (NCBI taxonomy): Eukaryota > Metazoa > Chordata > Aves > Passeriformes > Ptilonorhynchidae > Ptilonorhynchus > Ptilonorhynchus violaceus. The sequence continues at coordinate 41,573 of VZRJ01010489.1, forward strand.
TCCCCGGGTCACTTCCCACCCTCTCGTAATACAGGAATGCTATAATTAGCCACAGGCCCTAAACCTGCAAACATCACAAAGTAAATAGTTCCACTAGCATAAATGGCTGTTCATATCACAGGACAGGATCCTTACATCAAGCCCACATATATTCTCACGTCACAGAAGGTAAACCCTGCTATCTAAATGAAATCTATGCTTCCTAGAAAAGCCTAATGACGACAAGATAACCTGAGAGGCAATAATGGCAATTCCATTTCTCATAGTAGCGTACTCTTCTTTGGTGTCTCTACTGAAACCACAGATTATGCAAACAGTTTGAAGTACGGTTCATATGTCACCTATTATTTGTATTTAATATACATCCCATATTTAAGCAGGGTACCTAACATTCAAGGAGGCATTCGCAATTTATGATAAGCTAAAGCAGGCTTGGGATCAATGTGTTTTATAACTTCCTCTAGTAAAATAAGTTTTAGCTACCAAAACTCTACCTGAGACAATGTGAAAGTCAATTAATTGTTTCAGGAAAAAAAACTGAGTTTGCTGTCACACTACCTTCTCGTTTACTTAATTAATTTTGAAGTGTTAGTACTACAAGTGAATAAATAGCTAACACTACCTTTATGAACAGAAATTATGAGAAAGAATACACTTATATTCAGCTCATTTTAAATACTGACAGACATGCTGTCTGTCCCCTGTACTTCATCCTGCCCCAGCACTGGTCTCAGTATAGCAGAGGTTATCATGAACACAGGCATGTAATTCTCTATAGGGACATGGATCTACATTCTTCTTAATTCCAAGCTACAGCAAAGCATATTCCCACTACTAGTTAGCCTGTTGTTCATGGTATTATACACTTACGAGGAAAATGTACAGCACTTTCTTTTCCCGTAAGACCAGTCTTATACTTTTTAGGGAGAGAGGGAATAGTTTGGCACATACATGGGCATTTTCTAACACACTTTCAAATATAAGAGTATCCATCAGGAGGCAGAAGTACCAACAATCCTGTCCCCTTGTTTGTAAGCAACACTTCTCAGTTGCTAGACTGATAGAATGTAGTTTGTATTATGGCCATCTACATTAGCAAAGCTCTTTCTCTCCTCATGTTCTTTAAGCAGTAGCCCCCTCCACAAGCTCAAAGGATAACAGCTAATGTACCAATGACTATTTCATACTGCTGTTGGAATTGCAGGAAGAACAAGAAAGAAGTATTTTTTACTAACCAGGTCGGTACCTAGAATGGTTTAAGTAGTGTTGCTTTGCTGCAGAAACTCGCAATGTGGGAGTGTCCTGCCGCGAAAAGGTCACATGGGAAGCTCGTGCACTGTTGCCAGAGCCTACAGCATCCAAAGGCTTCAGGTCCAAAATGCTTTCAAATCTGTAATTCAAAAATTGGTACACTTAGTCCGATTCTTATAGCACATGTTTATTCACAGTTGGCTTTCTCAACTCCATCCCATCTCCAGGAATCATTTCTTTATACTGTGTTTGCTACACCATAAACACACAAACAGGGAATATTTTCAACCCTAAGTCATGCAAGTGCCCCTGAAAATCAGATGTGCACTTCTAGTTCCCTTATATACTGCTTGTAAAGTTTTTAGAAATCACTCAGTAGGTTTCTCTCTACTTTATACGATCCATAGAAACTGCAGCTTAGAGTCATGAAATAGAAATTATATATTCAAAGATTAACTTGGGGAGACTTAAGCCAAGCACCATTTTCAATGGGAAAAAAAGAACATGGAATTGTATAGATATACATTTCTAGTTATAACGAAAGCATAAAGAGCAACATTACTAAGAAAGAGGAAAAGACCAAAGAAATAGACTAAATAGCACATGCACATAAAAAGACCCCTTACCTACAAAGAGTTTCATCATTCTGCCTCTTCTTGTTTTTCAAGTCCATTCTCATGATGGAAGAGCTGAAATCAAGGTCTTCCAAGTCATCCCAGTCTTCAGAACTCTTCACTGTCCTGGGAAGATGTCCCCATCTTCGCCTAGGCTTTGGTTTAAGTTCACCATTTATATTCTCAGACCCAGCAGATGTCTTCTGTTACAAAGATTCAAAAGAAACACACCCACATGCTTAGACCATAAACCAGACCACAGGAACGAAGAGGACTTTTTTTTTCTCTACCTGAAAGAGTAATAGTGGTACTAGAGCTGTAACAACACAATCTTCATCTTCCATTAAACATCCTAAGGAGACAATCTGTAGCCTGCAGATGTTATTACATATCTTCTGCATTTCATCCCATAATAAAGTGTCTTGAACTGACAAAAGAAGATATTTCTTAGGTCTCAATTCCAATTTTATTCATGTTTCAGTATGAACCTCCCTCACAATTACCTTATGCTCAATTTTTACTTCTAGACCCATTTTGGGAGTACAAAACTGTATGAATGTTTATGTTTCCGCAAGCCTGTGTTTAGACATTTAAAAATTTTTTTTCTCTTGCAGGACAGCACAGGTACAAATTTGTGTCTCTCCAGTCATTCAGGCTCAGCAGTACACTTTGACCTTGTGTGACACTGCCCAGTACAGACCCTACTTATGACTGATCCTGCAGCAGCAGCATTCGCACTGTCTGCTCTAGTCATCTATCTTATGAATCCAGTCTCCTCGTTAGTCAACAGAAACGGTATGTTCTTATGCTGGAAAAAGAATCTGTTGGTTTCCATGCCCAGTGTGGAAGACCAAACGCACTATTATTCCCAGTCAATAAACTGGATGCCTTAAATGGATGAAGGCAATAGGCTCCTCCCCCTCATTTCAATATTATTTAGCTCAATACTTTTCTCTCTGGCATCAATCCCATTAATATTTCGAACACTGTACATCCTTTTTACTCGTATGAAATCAGTGTCATTCTGGAAGTTGTGCTTTACCACAAAGGGAAGCACAAAATGGCTCTGAAATGAGAAACTGACTTGCTTGTTTTATAACAACTCGATTTAGATTTCAGTAGAGTAACTTCCAGTTTCTAGCGGGAAGTTGTAACCATTCTTTATTCCCACTCACTGTCCTTTTAGTAAAGTACAAGAAACTTGAAAGAGGACAAGAAAAAGAAACACAAGGAAAACAATCAGGCAGTATATCACAAAGCTTATCTTATGCTAGATGGATCTTTACCTGCTGAGGAACGTTATTGTGAATTGCAGGCAGAAGAACCTGGTTAGACTTGTCCTCCTGTAAGTAGTTACTGTGCTCAGCCCCAGAGCTGTCTGCCTTACATGGGTACACCACGTGCTGAGAAGACTGGCTTTGTTGAAAAGGCCTTGATGAAATTCGGGCATGAGGCTTTGGAGGCGGCTGTGCTGGAGGAACAGGCTTAATATGCAGAGATGATTTATTATGCAGTTCCTTTTGTTTTCCCAGTTCCTGAATGCCCAGGGCATGCCCAACCTGGAAGTATGAGTATCGAAGTGCCTAAAAAGTAACAAAGATGTCAGGCTTAGAAAACCCAAGTTTTTAATTTACCCCAGTTCTATGTGTCAGTACAAATTTAATTTCCTTTTTTTCTGGGGTAGGAAGCAGCAGAAGACCCATCTTTCAACACTAGTCTAGTGAGCAAAATCCAATTCAAAAAAATGCTGCCACAGTAGAGAAGTTTAAAGAGATATACTGAGTTATCAAGTCCTCTGTGGACTAGTACAGAAGGAAAAGGTTCTGGAGAATTAAGATATTTAACCAGGTATATGGCATCTAAAGGCATGTTTCGTAACGTGTTGTCTCTTCACGTGCAAACACACTGACCCTGTCATCACAGATTCAGCCAGCAAAACTCAAATGACCCCAAAGACATCCCATCTCTTCCATTCTCCGTTTCCAAAACTGAATTAGGTTAAAGAAATACAACCCATATGAAAATGAGTCTCTATCTTTTCTGACAGAAAAGTTAGTAAAAGTATTTTTATCCTGCCTTACAAGTAATTAAGGAGTCATCAGTAAATGCAACTAATCTGCCTATCTTGCCGTTTCAGGTATACTCATCTTCCCTTCCAAGACCTCTTACTGCAAAAATCTTCTAAAAGCTCAGATTCCTCACTCTATTTGTACTTCATTGTAAAACATTTGTTAATGCTCTTAATACTGTTATAGTCAGTATTTTTTTGTTTTTCATTACCTTTGAGAGTTCTTTATCTACTTTACTTTTTAACTGCCTTAACTAGATTTAAAGCTTTTTATTGCAATTTGTACTGAAGGTCTTATTCAATCACAAAGGTTCAGCTATGGCCTTTGAAGTCAAGTCAGATTTGAAGCCAGAATCACATCTGTTTTCCAAAAGGTGCCTTGTTTGTTTAATTAGTTGGGTACTGACCACTACAGTACTGATATCTGAAACCAGTGGCTACCACTACCTGTTTGTGCAGTGCTCATGACTTGGGCAGTACTTATACACAGGATGTTGGGACATATCTGCAGTGCACTTGAGCTGAAACTGCCCTGCACAAGCTAGCCTTATCCAGGCAACACTGGGCTGGATGAACAGAGAGCGAGCGAGGTGGACTGCATGGCCAGGTCCAAAGGGTGGCGACCGGTGGAACCAAGTCTTGGTTGGAGGCCAGGAAGTATCTGTGTTCCCCAGAGGTCAATACTGGGGCAAATACTGTTCAACAGCTCCATTAATGATGTTGATGGTGATGCAGCATGCATTCTCAGCAAGTCTTCTGACAACACAACTAGAAGGAGGGGCTGACACACCAGATGGTCGTGCTGCCATGCTGTGGACTTCAACAGGCTGGTGAAATGGGCTGACAAGAACCTCATCAAGGTAACAAGGGTAAATACCAACCTGCACCTGGTTATCCACATGCACCAGTACAAGCTGGGGTCAACCACCTGGAAAGCAGCTTTGCAGAAAGGACCTGGTAGAAATCAAGTTGAACATGGATGGGCTACCAAATATGTCCTTGCTGCAAATAAGGCTAACTCCTGGGCTGCACGAGCAGGAGTGCTGCCATGGTGATCCTTCCTCTGCTCAGCGCAAGTGAGGCAATGCCTGGAGTGCTGTGTCCAGTTTTGGCCTCCCCAGCAGCAGAGAGAAATGGCATAACGGAGAGAGTTCAGCAAAGGGCAACAAAGGTGATTAAGAGACTGGAGCATCTCACATATAAGGAAACACAGAGAGTTGGGACTGTTCAGCCTGGAGAAGAGAAGGTTCATGAGGATCTTATCAAAGTACACAAAAACCTGAAGGGAAAACGCAAAGAAGACGGAGCAAGTCTCTTTTCAGGGATGCCCAGTGGCAATGGGCACAAACTTGGAAACACAGGAAGCTCCCTCTGAACACCAAGAAACACTTTTTTACTGTGAGAGTGACTGAGCACTGGCACAGGTTGCCTAGGGCAAGGTGGTTGAACCAGATTCCTGTCATTCTGTGGCGCATAGCAATGAAACAACAGCATCACTGCCTTTAGCCATACATCCTACTTACACTCTGCTACTATTCACAGTGACTGGGTTACGCTTAATTCAGGTATATTTACACGTGCTGCAGTCACACCTTTAATCATTGAGCACACATCCCAAGTAGCTGTCTCATACATAGATTGATTAATCTCTCTTAACTACTGTCCTTCGTCTTGCAAATTGTTCTTGGATTCTGCTCTTCTCCCTTCTAAGAACTGCACCTCTGAGCAACTGCTAAATGACTGTACCTTACAGTGAAAGAAACTATCACAAGGAGATGTGAGAAAAAGAAAATAAAATCAAACCTGAGTAGCTGTTGGCCGCTTTTTGGGGTCCCACTGCAGCATGTCTCTCATGAGCTGCACCGCCTCACTGCTAGCATTAGGTATGAGAGTTTTTAGGTTGTTAGGTACACACTGAGGCCAGCGAAAATTCATGGAAGCTGAAAGTTGGTACCCTTCAGGCCAGTCGTTCTGGAAGAATGAGATTTCCGATCACAAAAAAAGTTCAGCTGTGCCTAAGCACACTAGCATATATTCTCCTACATCCATCTTACTCTGGACTATATCAAGTATTTCACTAGAAATCTTCACCTCAGACTTCTGGTGAGAGGTGAGTCTTGCTGCACATCTGACAAAATCAAGGGCACAAATGAAATCGGGAGATAGGAATCTTGCCATGATCCCAATTTTTAGCCTCCTAAACCATAGGTTTATATGCCATGTGTAAGAGAAACTGAAATTCCCACCTAATGAAATCACAGTCTAAGGACTTTGTTTGCTGTGCAGGGGTCTATTTCTCCTCCTCTCTATGTCAGCTTTTATAGCATAATTACATAATTCTTACTACACAGAAAAGAAGTTTTAATTTAATTTGCTATATCTGAGATCAATACCATAAATTAGCAGTAAGCAGGAAAACTTATTATTTTTATGCTTACTGCTACCATGCCATTGTGTATTGTAGAACAGCTCTAGGATTATTGCAGTGTGGAATGTCACTTCAGTTACCTTTTTTGGGGTCCCTAAGACTTGGCAAATTTTGAATATAGTATCAATTTCACTGGCGCCTGGAAAGAGAGGCCTCAGCGTATAAACTTCTGCCATTATGCAACCAACAGCCCAAATATCTATTGGAGAACTATAGGTGGTGGATCTCAGAAGGACTTCAGGAGCCCTGTACCTGTAAAGGAAAGAAAAAAAGGAAATCCCAACAATCAACACAATTCAAACATACATGAAATTACTTACCTCTTCATTCTTTGCTATTAAGAGCAAATATCCTTTAAAAAGCTTCTCTCCTGTACATAGACTTTATTTTTTTATTAAAACTACATAAGCTTCTGCAAGCTTTCTTATACCTTCCTGACATGCAGCAATTCCAGCACATTCCATCTGCCTTATCACACCCCGTCTCTGCTCCTGTGTTGCTACCATCTGTAAACTGTCTTGCACTAACTGAAGCTTTTCAAATTATGCCAAGCTTAAATAAAAGTTGTGTAAAGAGGCGGCATCAGAAGTGGTATTACAATCAGCACTAATTCAGTACTGTACTAGTTTGAAGTGTTGATTTTAAGTTCCTACAATGTAGGCGAATACTAGCACTTACCATCTTGTGGATACATAATCGGTGTAAGGAGGTCGAGATCGGATTTCTCGGGCTAAGCCAAAGTCTGCAATTTTCACAAGTTCTGGTCCCATGCAAAGCAGGTTTTCAGGTTTCAAGTCCCTATGAAAGAACCCTGAAATTCAAATGAGATATAGATGTGGATTGCAACGTCACCCATGGCTGTATCCTTCATTTTCCAACTGGATTGCTTTGCTTTAGTTCTTAGCATTGAAGCTGGAATAGCACCACAAAGACATCAAAGTCTTAAGTGATCAGCAGAGCTGGTCAGTACAATGGTTGTTCAGTCAGACTGTGAAGAACAGTATACACAAGTCGACTATCTTGTAACAATTCAGAGCATTCAGTCAGCTCCTAACACAAAAAAAATTTACACCATTTTAATGCTAGTTTCATTCTAATTGGAAACTGGCCAATGAAGTATCAATCAATTACATAAAAAGTTATTTTTAACAAAATATAAATTAAAACTAGGGGTTTTTTTTTAACTTTGAACTTCTTTTGAAATCTGAGAACATAATCATCTGCAAGCACTCAGCTACCCATCATCCTGTAAGAGGATCTCAGAGTATTTTTTTAGCGCTCTTCACATTCAGCATCATGAATGAGCATTTGGCAGGAGCTCTTTCAATACAAATGAGAGAAGTGGGCTGGAGTATCACTGACTACTGTCTCTGAAATTTGCTTCCACCATTAGCCTGGAAATCTTGTCCTTATGCTTCTTGCTTGCAAGCGTCCGAAACCACTGTTCCTAGATACAGCTCCCTCTGTAGTACGTTACTGGAGCTCTCCAGGCTCCTCTTCAGAGACTCCAATATGCTTACTTTTTCCATGGCTTTGAATATGCTCCCAGAGAGAACAGAATAAACATTCACATAAGATGTGCCTACATTGTCCAGTATAACTACATTAACTTTTGTTTGTTAGATTAATGCGTAACAGCATTGAAGATGCATTGCTGTAGGTACCTACTAACCAGGAGACTGCATCCTTCATAAGGATGCTGAGTTGATGTTCTGGTGCCAGCTTGAACTACTGCCTCTTTATGGAAGGTAGGAGGCAGAGCAATCAAGGCTGTTCTTAGCATTTAGTACAATCACTTCTGTATTCTGCCGCACAGACGTGCACCAATGAAATACCTGTGAGGCAATTTATTTCATTACAAACTTGTAAAAAGAGCAATCCATTGTGTACTCAAACATGAAAAGATGCTTAAGAGTTTGAATGGAAAAAGAATGTAAAAAGTTTACTTTACAAGGATTTCTACGGCATATAGGAACAGAACAGAGGAATACAGAGAAGGGAAAAAAGTTCATATGATTTCTTCCAGAACTGTTGCAGAGAGAATCTTGGGACACCCATTCTTACACTGTGAGCCACAATACCATCAAGACCATTCTGTTGGGCTTGCCAAACATTTCCAGGTGTTTTTAACTACAGATTTGCAACATCTTGGCAGAAATATAAGTCTAGTGTGGGAGCAGGTCAGTGAAAAAGACAGTTAGTTCTGACACAGAACTGTTACGTCTCCACAGCTATAGTAAGTTTAACAGCAATAAAAGCTGTTCTGAAAAGCTGTGATCAATTTGACAATTTATTGAAACAAGAGGTGCCTTAGATTTTTGTAAATCAATCATAACACTCTTCTATTTTTACGTATTATGTATGTCACTGAAACAGACTGGAATTTATAGTTTGGTTTCAGATGAGTATCCATGCTCCATTAGGAGAGTGAATAAAGCCATTAGCTTGAAAATGTTTAGCAAAACACAGTTAAATGTGTTTTTCAAGTGAACTGTAATGCTGGTCCTAAAAGCCTTTTGCTTCCAGGACTTTGACCGCTGATGTTACTTCTCTTCTGATAATCCAGAGAGCTGTGCAGCAACAGACCCTCCAGTGTGTCTAGCGGGCAGATTGCAGAGGTCAGCAAAACACAGTGAGTAAGCTATCATTAAAATAAGGTGTTTGGTTTGGGATTTTTTTACTAGTTAAGTGGGTCTTGTTGCTACTGGCTGGTACCTCAGCTTTAGCTTTTATCATTATTGTAAAAATTAGTTGGAAGGCCAAACAACAAAAGCTGTCTGTCACTCAGACTTTATTACTTTAAATGTATCTTACAAGAATGCGTGTTTTATTCAGGTATCAGTGTGTACCTTGGGAAAAGAGTAATTTCTTCTTTATTGTCAATCTCAGGGGACCTCTAAATCTATCAAGAAATGTGTCCATTAGCATTCAATGAGTATGAGAGTGGCCAGCTGCCAGACAAAACAGAAATGTACAGAAAATGAACTGAGCAAACCTCCAGACTGAAGTACCAGGCAACTATAAAATACAGGTATTTTCAGTAATCTGAATCTCTCATATAGTGCCATTCTTTTGATCATTCCTTCTACTGAAGTTAGTAATTTAATTGCTAGCGTATTCATCAAAAAACTTACACAAACACTATCTGGCTCTAATTCAGAATGTTTACAGCTAAAACATAACCTACCGTGCTTATGAATAAATGCAAGCCCTTGCAGGATCTGATACATAATATTCCTAACTGTAGACTCAGGGAAAAGTTTGTTTCTGTGGAATAAAAGGGAAGAAATAAATATTAATGATTAAATTCACACATTAGCTTATGCTATCTAATGAACCAAAGACAAAAGGTAACAATGACAATGAAACTGCTAGACAGCATTTTGTATTTGTCTACTTTCTCTTTTAATTACAGAAAAAAGTCTTATTTCCTCTAAAATCCCTTCAAGCAAGACTGGCAATTTAAGAATTAAGCAAATAAATCACATTCTTAAAGGCTTGATTTACACAATGCCTAACAAGTCCAAGGCCTAGCTAAACTGTAGAGAATATGATGCACAGCATAATTTTAGAGACATCTGCCCTTTTTGTTTTCATAAGGAGGTAGGATATCAAGCATTTCTAAGAAATTCCTAAAGATAATTGGTTTCTATGTTATAGACCTGAACCATTTCCTCAAAGTTCGTTATTTAAGGTAATTAAAAATCAGCATCCATATATATTAAGTGCCCAATTAAGTTACAGTTGTTCTACACCTGTGCATACACAGTATTTTTACGCTTAAAAAGGTATTTTATATAGTATTCACACAGATATATTATAACAATAACCTTACTTTGTTAAATCAAGGAAGATTACTGTCATCTCCCAGGCTGATACTACAGTCCACAGAGAGAAACAATTCAAAGCAGGGAATTTTGCCCTCAGTTATCCTCTGGAGGATGTTATCACCACCCAAAGGCTAAAATTAGGACTTTATTAATGTTCCAGCAAATATCAAAAAGCTAGATTTTATTCAGAATGCTGGCAAATGAAACAAGCACTCTGGACATGTCAGTTCAAATTGCAAGGAAAAACAATTCCTGGAAGCAATCCAAAATTTGACACCTCTTGATTACCGTTTCAACTACTTTTTATTTATTAATTTATTTGAGGAAGCCATAAAAGAAGAGGTGGTGATACCACCCTCCTATAAAAAAAGCACAGTTGGAGTACTTACATAGAAATCAGAAGTTCTAGATTCAATGCCTCCTCAGTGTGAGGGCTGCTAAAAGTCCACAGTTCCTAACTCTCAGAAGAACACCGTACTCACCTGCCATGCTAATCTGGGAAAAGACATTGGAAACTCTCACTAGACTGGACAGGATATGTTCAAAGATGACAGCCACAGCTCCTACTGCAGCCTGCAACTTTAAGCCATAGTGATCTAAGCCTAGACAAATGATCCAAAGTCCTTTGAAAAGGCATGTTAAAAGCACATTACACAAGTAATTAAATTATATCAGGAATGGCTGATGCTGTTACATACCTCTCTTTCATTAACTGATAAAGATTTTCTTTCATGTATTCAAACACAAAATACAGATGATCATTTTCCCTGATAACTTCTTTCAGCTTTACTACATTGGCATGGTTTAACTTCTTCAAAGACTAGAAACAGAAAATACAAACAGGATTTTTCAAGGGTCTTACTCTAATGAAAAAGAAAAAACCTCCAACTTATTTCACTGATGCAGAAGAACTGACTTCAAGAAGTCTTTGGTATCTTAAACAATCAGACAGTTCTGAGAGCAAAGACCAGATCTCCAAGCATTACCAGAAACATATACAGTCTATGTAGTAATTTAATGTGCTGGTCATTCAAAAGCCAGCTATCTGCTATCCCTGTAAGCACCAAAACAATTGCATTTTCTCTGTAAGTAACTTCCTAAGGGCAGAATTCACACTCTCCTTGCACCTGCACTGGCAACAGTCAGGTTAGAGTCAAGACTAAAAACAACCCTGGAAAGTATTCCTTGGTATTGTGAATCAACCCTTGTGGGCAGCTGAGCTTGTTCAGATCTCCAAGTGGGATGGGGAAAATAACTGGAAGGGCAGAAAGGGAGACAACCCGTGGGCTGCGATAGAGAGTTTAATAAGTAAAGCAAAAGCCAAGCACGCAAGCAAAGCAAAATAAGGAATCCATTCACTGCTTTCCATGGGCAGGCAGGTGCTGAGCCACCTCCAGTACAGCAGGGCTCCATCACATATAATGGTTACTTGGGAAATCAAATGCCATCACTCTGAATGTCTCCCGCTTCCTCTTTCCAGCTTTTGTTGCTCAGCACAATGTCACATGGGATGTCTCTTTGGTCAGCTAGGGTCAGCTGTCCCAGCTGTGTCCCCTCCCAGCCTTTCGCCCACCTTCAGCCTACTCTCTGACAGGGAAGCATGAAAAACAGAGAAGGCCTGAGGTTGTGCAAGCACTGCTCAGCATTACCTAAAACATGCCTGTGTTGTCAAGACTGTTTTGGTCAGAAATCCAAAATGTAGACCCGTACAAGCTGCTAGGAGGAAAACCAACTCTACCCCAGCCAAAACTAGCATACTTGGGTCTCCCTTCTCTTTTCTTTTTAGATTTTCAGTGTATTCAACATTCGTTTTTACATGGTACATGTCTTACATGGTAAGGAAAATTACCTAGGTTTTCTGCATGTTTTCAATGGTGGACTATAAATTAAGGAGCTCCTTAGAGCATACCCCCAGTGTTTTGTTGGCATCAGAAGTTCATGTTAAATGTCTGCCCCCAAGACAGCTACAGAGAAACAACTGCATGTACAAAAGTTAATGCTGCACAAAGGGCCCATGTTCTCAAGCTCTGAAAAAAACCCACCAATCAACTTCAGGTGTTGTGACAGGAAAGCTCTCACTCACTGGAAGGAGGAAGCAGCTCTCTACAACCAAATGATTTTTTGAAAGACTACAGAATTTCAATAAGCATTTTTATAAGACTACAGACACTCCCTTTAAATGCAGAGTCAGGAAACAGAACTGTAATGTCATATGCTACAGCTCCCACTGGGAGAAGTTTTTGATAAAAGAGTTGTAAAGAATTTGACATTACCCCAAAACATGACAGTGATCGTCTAATTTTAAGTCAACCATTGAACAAAAGAAGTACCTTAACCTCTCGAAGGTTCATGCATTCCTCCCAGGAATAAAACTTTCTCTTCATTCTACAACAGTCGAGGAGAAAATGATTAATGCATAGTTAACATCAGCTGGTCTTAGACCTGTAAGTCTCACTGCATCTTAACAATTCAGTTCATCCATCAAAATGTAAAATGTTAGCTTCTTTGTTAAAAAACTTTATATCTCTAGACAAGGTACAGTCAAATACAATTACACTCAAATAATAATTACTATTACACAAGATTGCATTTTTCTGTATATGTATCTTGCTGAAAATAATTCAGAGCCTTCAACAAGCCAAGGCATGCTATTTTTCTTTGTGGTATAAAAACGTGGTGGAGTAGAGCCTAACTGTAAAAAGAACAAGGGTAGTTTTGACAGTTATGAACAACTCAGAGGAAGGTTTTGAAACAAATCAAATGAAGATCAAATCACTTCACTGGGTCTCCAATTTTATCACATCCTTCTTGCTCCTCTTCTCCATATTTTGATTTCTCTGTAATTTTAGTATCTTGCTGTATTACCACATTTTCTTTTGTCCACTGCTCCCCATGTTTCTCCTTCCCTTGCAAGGTGCATCTATCATGCCAACTGCTTTTCAAATTCTGCCTTCCCTTTCAAGCTTATTAGCAACTCTGCTCTAACAGAAACAAACTGCATGGCAGACCTGTTTTCTCCTAAGCCAGAGTATAACTCTGAACATGCTAATTGTGTGCAACGTATGGTCCTGCGTGTTCATAAGCATTTTGATTATCACTCAGATCTTTGAGACGTAACTCTGTGCCTTAGGACCAACAGGATGAAGGCTCACACACATGCACACAGAAGATCACAGATTAAAGCTTACAAAAATACTCAACTGTGTAGAGTCTGAATTTCAGAGGGAGTTACGCACCCTCTGAAGATCTGAGCCTTTGCCAAACTTTAGTAATAATTCAGTATTACTTATCATTGTAGCAAGTTTCCAGTTTGAAATAAGCTCTTACAACTGCAATTTTAAGCAGTGTTTTTGCAGTTACCGTCTTGTGCACTCAGCCACCAGGCCACTTCTGTTCTTAATAACGGACCAGCATTAACATGTAAGCTAAGAGAATATCATCTCCTGGCTTGTTCTCAATTTTCTGAGTTTCTCCCATATTGCAAACTGAAAATCAAAGGTGCCTCTAGCAAGGTCTGATACAGGCAAAATACCCTTAGCACAGGGGATTTAGAAAGTTGATAAAACCAGCTGTTGACTGCTCATACAAAACAGCATTGTACTGAAAGCTCTTTTGATAAGTACATCCCTGGGTCATGGTCAGTATTCCAGAAAGGTGCCTGCAATGCTTTACAGCTGTCTCTTACCACAGCTAGGACAAATAAGCCATTTACAAACTAAGGTCACTGGTGAAGCAGCAGAGAAAATCAAGTGAATTTCTCAATGAACTTCAAGAAAATCTTAAGCTGAAAAGACCATTATGTAATAGCATATAAAGATACAGATAATTAGACAGCTAACAGAATGCGTTATCACTGCAGTATTGATATTACATTGAAAATTAAACTATGAAATATATGCTCCATGTAAGGAGCAGCAAAAGGGCTGTGGATTCCAAAGCAGCATTGCAGAATACTTTAAATAATACATAAAGCACGTTTGACTGCACATAGCAGCAGAGTGCTTCTATGATAAACCTATATATCTCATCCTCTTTATCCCCTGCCCAGGCTTTGGAGGATACAAGCAACTGGAGTTTTGCATGCTGCCTCAATACAACTCCATATATAAAAGCTGCATGGAATATGAAGTACTCAAACCATCATGACCAAGGTGATACAGACCTAGAAAGGAAAAAACTGGAGTACAGACTGTTAAGTAACCTCTGAAAACACTTACTTTTTAATGGCTATTAGCTCTCCAGATTCAATGCTTCTCCCTAGGAGGACAGAGCCGTAGGTCCCATCACCAAGCTGTCTGATAGTTTTGTACCTATTCATGATGAGGATACTTTAGCTGCAAGCGCATTTCAGTCCTTAGTTTCTTGTGTTTTTTCTCCTCCGAGTGTAACCAGTTCTTTCTGTGGCAGCATAAATATAGAGCACTCAGGACAGTATGAACAGTTGCAGGAATCATGTTTTCAAGACTTAGCCTTTGGTCTGAAAGCACAGAACATAATCCATTTGATTTCTGTACCCTTCTGAGATTGCTTGTTTGCAGACTCCACTCTCCTCCAAGAGGACAGTCCTTGTTAGCCATACACAAACACTCGTCTCAGTCTCTCTCCAGAAAGGGCCAGCCTGTATCTGGACATAGCTGGGTATGTTCCCCAAAGTCACTCTTGTACTAAAGGTACCTTACAGCAAGCTTGCAGGCAGCCCTAATGGGAGACACTATTGCTAAAGGCAGAGGATGAAGTCTCAGAGCCTGGGGAAAACAGTCTGCTATCAGAAAAAATGAAGCTTTACAATACAATAGGAGGGGATCTGTCCTACCCAAATTATTAGACATGTAAGTCACCATCTTACAAGTCACACTAACATCAGTTATACGAATATCCTGAATATCTGTAAGGTTCTATATGAGAGGGTATAGCCATATGCATTCCCTTAAACCAAGTGTTCAGAAGAAGAATATTATATTCATGTCAGGTAAGACCAAATATATTTTACTATGGTAACCCTAAGCATGAATCAGTCTTTAGAAGTAGTGGCTACATCAGATTATCTATCCAATCTTTGTTGTAACACTCTATGAACAAAAAAATCATAGAATGGTTTGGGTTGGAAGGGACCTGAAAAATCATCTAGTTCCAACCCCTGTGCCATGGACAGAGATCTCTTCCAGTACCCAGGTTGCTCAAAGCCCCAGCCTGGCCTTGAACCCTTCCAGGGATGGGACATCCACAGTATCTCTACCAGATAACATATTCCTTCACTATAGTTTAGAAAAAATGTAATCTATTCTATGTAAATTAACCATACATTTTAAATAAAACATAATTCCCCTGCAATGAAGGTTTGGTCCCCGCAATTCTCTTATTCTCCATCTCTTAAAAAGACAGCAAAATTCATGGCTTGTGACTTTTGCCTTCCATAACATGTATTTTAACCACATTTTTACAATTTTTTTTGTATCTCCCTTAGTTCACAAAGCTGTATTACGATTTTAGAAGCAATGGGATTATGTTATTGGAACTCTGAACTGACATCAATGCAGAACCACAGTCCTGTAGATGCAAGATATTGTGAACATCCTTTGTTTTCCATCTTCTAAGCCTACTAGCCCTACTAATACTGATACAGGAACAAAGACCAGGAAATATGATGTTAGCAAACCTTTTGACAATGTTACACATTGTGTAGCACATCTCTAAATCTATCTCAGACACTGGGTAGTGTCTCAGACAGGCAGGAGGAACTGCCCTCTAGCAGTACCTGTTTCTCTCCACACACAATTACAGAGAATCAGGACTGAGCATCTTACATTAGACATCTAATCCCACATTTTGTACTACTTGCCAAGGAACACAGAGCCTGTCTGTAAGAACAGCAGTATGGAGTACCAGTTTCTTCTGGGCTGGTTTTTAGGCTGTGCACCTGAATACCACAAAGCTATGTTCAATAGTCTGCATCCAGATTAAAAAGCTGGTCAGTGACTGGATGGCAACTCAAAAGCTTTTATTTAGAGCCTTGGCAAAAAAATTTCAAGCAAAGACAAAGGGATGCATGTTCTCCAAGTCTGAAAATCTAATATTTATTAATATCCAAACAATTTTATACAGTAATTTCAAATCAACACAGTTGGGACTTGTGGACTTTTCAGCACACACTCCTCTAATGACAGAGTTTTGAAACTGTCATCCTAACAGATGTGATGTATTACAATTCACAGACTCTTATGCTGCCCCTGGCTTACCATTCACATATCCCTTTCATGGAACTGTGACTGAAGAGTGGAGGACCACCTTTGCCTCATGTTTGATAACCACAGCAAAACTAAAGATGTGTAACACTACTAGCAATAATCACCAACAGCTGGATAGATTGTTTGTCTGATGTCTCTTGAACAGATAAAGTGGTGAACATAACTGCCCATTCCTTACTGAGGATACTAATTTAAGTCCCTGTCGTTTCCACAGCTACCAACTTTCACAAAACTTGTATGAAATTATCCTTGTGATTCCAGCTCTGGTGTCAAATCTGACCTAAACAGACTAATTGAAATATTTTTGAGGAATAAAAGTGAGTAGAGAGCAAAAAAACCCAAACCCAACAAAACTAAAGCAAAAACAAAACCCCAAAAAAACCCCCAAAAACAAACCAGTCAGAAAATACAGATGTCAGTGAGCAATGCATGCTAAAAACCATGCCAGGATGCACAGAAGTTAACATAGCTCCTATGGAAGCACAAATCCACCACTGAACAAAACCTAAATAAAGTCTTCTCTGGTTAACTCAATCAGCACCATGTTGTTGAACTTAATAGTGAAGTTGTTTTTAAAAATCTACTTTGCTTGGCAAAGTTGATATTCTGTCCTTATCCCCTTTTGCTCTTCCTTTCAGAGTGTTTCACCTGAGTCCCACTGAAATCACTGAAAAGAGCATGAGTCTCTGACAAGCAATTGGCAGAGCTAGAACATGTATAATCTAGTCTAGAAGTACAATCTACATAAATTCACATCGTTAGAGGATGTAAATATAAACTACAAAAATATCTTGAAGTAAAGGTGTGTTGATACTAGAGAGTAAAATGTAAACCCCGTATTTTCACCATATTGTAACACTGTGTTCAGACTCTTCCTCAGCTATAAAATTTTTTCCCCGCAGAAATCAACCAGTAAAGCCCCTTTAACAGCAAGCCTAATTCAATGTATTGGGACTACTTTCCGACTAAGTACAACTCAAACTTACTATTTCGCTTATGAACCCTTTAAACACGTATCCACTCCCGTCTGAAGGGCTGAAGCGCCGAGAACTGAAAGCGAAACTGGCTCACTCTCTGCCACAGCTGAGAAACGCAAACAGTAAACAATCAGCATGTGCCTTTTTAAACTTGTCCTGTGCTCTGGCAATAACCCGAAAGTATTACTGGTATTACTAGCAGCAAGCGCAGAGAAAGCCGCGGTTCAAAGCCGTGAGTGTCCATGGGTGCGGTCTCAGCAGCTGCCGTGTTTGTTAGACAGGGCTCTGGGGGTGCCCCATGAGTTGCACACCAAGGCAGGGACATATGTGCGATGGCGGGTCCGCCGCTCAGGCCAGGTCCCGGCTCCCGCCCGGCCTCCGCGCTGCGGTGGCGCCCGATCCCCAGCCTCGGCCCCAGCACTTCGCGAGTGTCCCCGCTCCCCGTCTCTCGCTGTACGGGAACGCGGGTCCCCCGTTCCCGCGTGCCCGTGCCCGGCGGGACTCACCGTGGACGCGTCTCCCCGCTCCGGCCCGGCCTGCGGAGAGGCCCCAGTGGCGGCGCCGCGACCCCGCCACCCCGCGGAGCAGCTGCGGNGGGGGACAGCGGCCTACGACTGCGGCCGGGCGCGCCGCCGGGCCAGGCCACTCACAGAGGGGGCGCTGAGCTGGGTCTTAACGAAAAAAACCCAAAAACTAAACCAAAACATCTCTGGAGCATCTCTCTTATGAGAGACTGCGGGAGGTGGGCCTGTTCAGTCTGGACAAGACTGGGAGAGGATCTCGTTAATGTGGATAAATATCTCAAAGGTGGGCGCCAAGAAGATGGTGCCGGACTCTTTTCAGTCGTGCCCAGTGACAGGATGAGGAGCAATGGCCATAAACTAAAACACAAGAAGTTTCACCTCGAACAAACAAAAACCCCACAATGATGATGGGCCTCTCTCACATCGCAGAGAGGAGTTTAGACAACAAAACTAGAATGCAGAAATACCAAATTGTGAACAAATGGGAAGACCATCGACATTCTAAGTGCTGCTACAGGGGCCTGAGCCTTCCTCACACAAGCACAAGCAGCTCTCCCTGGCTCTGGCAGCGTTAGCGTAAGACATACCAGGAAGGGCAGAAAAAGGGAAACAAGGAACAAAAAATTGGTCTAAAATAATTGATTATCAGAACTGACTGTTACAGTGATTCAAGAAGTTTCAGCTTCTTTTTACACTTCATCCCTTACGTTTTATAAGTAAAGCATAGAGTTAATTCCCATGGTTTGGAAAGACAGGGTGAGCTGGTGCTGTAATTGAGGAGAGTGTAGGACAAGACATTCATTTGCTAAAACAGGTGTGGGAAGAAACAAAGCTCTGGATGCCTCCCTCCACTCCATCTACTCAGAGGCTTATCTTTACATCTACATTAATATATAATAAAGAGTTAAATTCCCTCCTACAGACAGGCACGATTCGCAGTGAAGCCAGGAGGAGCAGTGTACATTTACATGAGATTTCTGCTTTAAGCCATCCCTATTACATCCCACGTGCATAAACACCTATTAGCACTCAGCACAGCGACAGCCATAGGATGCCGTTTTTCTGTTGTTAGAGACAAGGCTTACTCATTCGCAAAAGTCATAGAAGTATTTGGGTTGGAAGTGACCTTAAAGATCACCTAGTTTCAACCCCTCTGCCATGGGAAGGGACATCTGCAGCTTCTCCGGCACTGTGCCAGTGCCTCACCACCCTGACAGTAAAGGATTTTTTACTAATATCTAATATTTAATATCAAAGAAAGGCACACCTAGGCAGGAGCAAAGCAGCTTTGGCTCCGACTCCAAACGAGACGCAGCACTAATGATAACCAGTTGTAGCCATGAGCACCCCATCTCAAAACCTCAAGTGGTCTTGCTCTGTCATCTCAACTGCTCACACAGGGCCCAGCAGCCTGCTAGCAGCACCCAGTCCCCCCTGCTCCCCACCACCTCTGGCTGCCCAGACAGGGATCGGCGCCCGGCCTGTCAGGCAGCCCCCTTGCCTCCAACACTCTCCCCTCCACAGCGCAGCTCTACAGTCACCTGGATCTGAAACCCACTGCTAACGCTGGCTCCCACAGCCCTTGCATCCCTATTTCCTGCTTCCGCTGCCCCAGCCTGAGCGCTCACCTGCCCCTCCAGACAAGACACACGCCTCCTCCTTCTCCTGAAAACGGTCAGGGCAGTAGACATGCACAAAGGTTCACAGATCCATACACGTGGTATTCTTCTAGAACAAAAAGACTCTGATACGCTTTAAAAAAACCACAGGTTTAGTCCTATTTTAGAAAACCTGACAGCAAGTGATAACTGTGCTCACTGAACTGGACAGGCAAACGACCAGGGCCACGAGATTCAATGGCTTCGGCACCGCTGTTATCTCCGCAGCCGCGGCACTGAGCGCACTCTCGTTACCTCGTCGGTAATCCGCCTGTGCCAGGGCCCCGGCCTGACCGCGGTCGCGGCGGAAATCGCGGCTCCCGGACATCGCCNTGCCGTCCGCAGGGCCCGCAGGGACTCCCGCTGCGTGGTGCGCTTCTCCGACCGAGAACTCTGCTAAGTGCCCCCCGCGGGCAGGGAGGACACACGGACCAAGCGGGGGGGCAGAGCCCCCGGGACGGGATAGCGCCGCCCGAGCGTCGGCAGCATGGTGAGCGGGCCCGGGCGGCGGGGGCTCGGCCGCCGTGCAGGGACGGCCGGGCGGGACTGGGACAAGGGGGGTGTGCGTGGGAGCGGCCCCCTGGCCGAATTGCTGACAGGCAGCCCTGCCCCGCCCGCCTGTCCGCCCCCCGGCCCTGGATGTCGCCTGTGGGAAACGCGCCGTGATTCCACCCCGCCGCAGTGAGATACGGCCGCCTTCCGCNCTGTCACAGGGCCCCGGCTTGACCGCGGTCGCGGCGGAAATCGCGGCTCCTGGACATCGCCGCTTTCCCTCGGCTCCCGCCCCTGGGATCCCGCCCGCCGCGATCGCCCCTGGCAGAGACTACAGTTCCCGGCAGCCTTTCCTTCACCGCCCTTCGCACGGGGTGCCCCGCGGACTACGCTCCCCAGTAGGCCTTGCGCCGCTCCGCCGCGGGCGGCAGAGGCAGCGCGGGCCGCGGTGTGCTCTGGGGCAGAGAGTCTGTGCGGTGGCGCGTCGTAGCGGCCCGCGCGTGANGTGCGTGGGAGCGGCCCCCTGGCCGAATTG
The DNA here is from genome assembly GCA_013397565.1 of Ptilonorhynchus violaceus. NCBI lineage: Eukaryota > Metazoa > Chordata > Aves > Passeriformes > Ptilonorhynchidae > Ptilonorhynchus > Ptilonorhynchus violaceus. Next base: position 62,195 of record VZRJ01010489.1, read on the forward strand.
CTGACAGGCAGCCCTGCCCCGCCCGCCTGTCCGCCCCCGGGCACTGGATGTCGCCTGTGGGAAACGCGCCGTGATTCCACCCCGCCGCAGTGAGATACGGCCGCCTTCCGCAGAGGATTGTGATGAGTGGGGTTGCTTGGTTCTGGAGCGATCTAGCTCTCAGTAGGAACGCATGAACAAATCACTGTGTCATTACAGAGGAGGTGCCTTTCCCTTTCTTCCCTCAAAAATGTGGTGGCATAAAGTCACTCGGTAATCTAAAGGGCTCCATGGGCCAGGGTCTCGAGTTATTTGAGTTTGTCACTTAACGTATCAGAAATACTCCTTGGTTCAGTATTGCTTTATTGGCTGCGCCTCAATATGGATTCAAGAATCCATAATGAGAACTCAATCATTCAAAGTTAAACCATTTATATCACACCTGAAACACAGGACGCCTTTTTAATAAAAACCTTAGTACAAAATGTAAGATTAATGAAAGTTAAGTACTGACTGCTATGCATAGATAAACTGCTTTCGCAAGGCTAGGGGTCTAGCCCGAGTGGGCTAGGAAGATAAGAGAAAGGAATGCGGGCTAAAGGCGTCAGAATAACCATATTTTTTTTTCTTTCATCTTTCAAAACAAGGGCTTAGCACTCTATGGGCTAAGTGATAACAAGGAAGCAGCATGCTAAACAAGGAAGCTAGTTTTTAATGACAAATAACAGCTGTCACAAAAGATAGAAAAATGCAGTTTTATATGATAGTAGAGAATAGAAACATAATTAATACACAATTATAGATTAAGTATAACTAATATAGTAACAAAGTGTGTAATAGCAAAATTAAGTGTTTGTATTAGCAAAATAAATGTGATGAATGTATAGTGTGTCGCGTTTGTAACCCTAAGATAAAAAACCACAAAGTCGTATAAGAGTGCAACCCTTAAAGCTGTAACTTTAGATAAATGAACAAAACACAGGTGGAGTCCAAACTTGTAAACATATAATATCCATTGTAAGAAGAGCATGGCAGGCATACACATGGAGGTTTAAGCCCTGTGTGCTTTACTTTACAGTACCTTACTGTGGAGTGATTCCTTTGAATCACACTGGAGCTCTTAAAATGTCCCACCACGGTGACAAAATCTCTTATTTTTGAACACGGTCTACCGTGCGCTACTTCGAAAGTGCTTCTACCACTTTTACAGAAAAATAGGGCGACTTTCTCATTTTTTTATAAAACCAAGAGGAATGTTACTCATGGTCACTGTTTCGCTTTGCCGTGCTTGCTCATGCCTGAGTTCTGTATGGTTCACACAAAGCCCTTGTTCAGCTGGTGACACTCGACTTTGAACTGTTTCTGATCTTCGTTTTATTTTGCTGAAACAGAGATCAGAACTGTTAAAGGACCTGACCTTACAGATGGTTTAGTAAGCGGTTAATGTACTCTGAGGAAATCAGCATGCAATTATTGATTGCAAAACAAAACTCAGCTGTGCAAATAAACTAGTTTTGCAGTTGGCAAATGGTTTCTAAAGCTTTGCAAGCACATCAGAATCGAGTCTGCCTAGCTGACTTCCATTTTTTACAGGTTGCGGTCTAGTTCAGATGTTTACTTTTGACATGTTGACCTTTTGGTGGCTTGACAGAATACCAGTTTTCCCATGGAAAGTTAATCGAGCCGATCAGTCAGTACACACTACAATGTCTTGCTTTCCATTAGGATGAAGTCACTGTTCCATGTGACAGCTGACTTGTATCAGGAGGAAGGCCAGCAGCACGAAGATGAACAGTCTAGATTTATCCACTAAGTAGCAGTTAGAGCACAGTGTTCTGTGAATTTTAGAAACTGTAAGTAAGGGCAAGGAGCCTACTTTTACACACTGTGAAGTGCTTTAGGTGTGATCTCACGAGCTGCCTGCTGGTGAAGGTCCTCGCTTCACAGTACCTGTTTAGTCTTTTGTCCTAGCAAAATCTTACGGTTTCAGCAAGTCAAATAAATAGTGGAAAGGTTGTTAATAGAGATCAGTTTTCCAGTCCATTCCTGTGCAATAGCAATGTGAATTAATTGCTTTACTGGTAAATTTAGAGGGGTGGCCGCTTAGGCTGCTACTGCCAGAAGACAAAGCTTTGGTATGAGAGACTTCAGATCACACTTGCATACAGTATAGGGGAGGTAATGACAAAAGTCAAACCTTTGGTTGTAATCAACTTCATGATGGTTTTTAACAGCTTTCAGACTGTGGGCCAGGTCTGCATAGTGTTTTTGGTTTGAATTGAGAGCATATTTAGGTTTTAAAGAGCATCAAATGACATTTTGGATGCAGTTGGTTCACTACCATGTCTGACTGTGACTCAGAAATGAAGAAGTAGGGCAGTTGAACAGAGAGGAGGGGATGAAAATCAAGAGTTGAACAGGTTAGTGAAATATAAAGCTTTTGAACGAGGTAAACTTCATCCAGTTTCCTAACCTTCTAAGTAGTTTTAAGACTTAAATCAATTTGTTTACAGATTTCAGCAGTTAGAGGTTTGAATGGGTGTGCCTTTATGTGCAAGAAGATAGTGTGTTGATTTAGTTCAGAAATTTCTAGTTTCTGCATTTTGCAGATAAAACCAGGCTTATTCTGCCCAGACTGGAGAGCTGACTCGACATAATTCAGCTGCAAATCAGAAGCCTTGCATTCTGCACAGGCAGAATCGGGCCTTATTTGTGTCAGCCCAGTGCCCTAATAATGCACTTACAGACACCTATTTCAGTGCTTGCTCATTCCTAGGCTGGCTCCGCTTGGCCTACAAACATATTCCTGGATGCTGAAATAATGTGGTAGGACTGCTGTAACTCCTGGGGCATTAACTGCCTGCTATTAAATTCTGGAATCAAAGCCCATGAAATTTCCAAGTTACTTACTCCTTGCTCAGGTTTAATGCCACTAGTGTTTTACAGTGTTCTGGCTCACCTGTTTCCTCTACTGGGAAATTTAAAATGAACAGCTTTAAAATGAGAATGTAGAAATAGATGCAGTATCTGTTTAACTAGCCAACTAACCATGGCTGTGAAGTCTAAATGATCAATTAACTGAGACATCAGTGAAAACACTTTTACAGATGACAAGCCGGTAGCTTCGTGGTTATTGGGGAACGTGTGCTACAACTGAACTCCAGGGAGGTGCTTGTCACTAAGACAAAAAGATTAAAGGTTGCCTTCCCATCATGTTTGCAAGTATTCTGTAGTTTGATCGGAACTTCCAGATGCTCTAAAAATGGTATAAATTTTCTGAATACAAGAATGCTTTGATTTTTGCACTTTGACTGTGCAGGAGGTAGAGATTTCTTTTGGAGAGCTTGGTAGAATCTCACTGACAGAATGCGGCTCGAAGTCTTTGAGCACTGTGTACAATTGGAAGGAGTGGGAAATAAAGCTTTTGTAAGTAGTTGATAATCTTAATGTCAGGTTTGCCTTCTTGTATTCTTGCTTTGCATTATCTACTTGCAGAACTATAGATTTGAATTTCAGTGCAGAATGGTAGAAAAACTGGTTTGCTTCAGCTGCAGGAAGAACCTTAAACAAATGTCTTAGTTGAGGTTTTGGGATTTTTTTTTTCCCTTAGTGGCATCTTGCTCATGTTGTTATTGTAGTGGCTTGTCACTGATGCTCAGAATTAGTTTTCCTGTGTTTTAGTATAGACTCCATAAATCTCAGTATATTTTGCAATGAGAATTAATTTGCATCTTTTTAGGTTTTCTCTTAAACTAGCTGGCTTAACTTACTATGTAGAGCCATGTTAAATTTAGTCAAAGGTCTTATTTTGGGTCTTACCTGTTTAACTTGTCTCACAGCTGTACTGTAAATAAAACCAGCTGTCAAGCTCTCATGCTAGCTTTTTATTTTATTTACCAGTACATTTCTTGTTTAGTTTCACATGTGTATATAAAGTATCGTTATTCAAAGCACTGGTCTTCTGTGCTCTTGCAAATGTTAAACAAAACTACTGGTTATCTTTGCAATGAGAAGATAGTGATTAAATTTTAATTTCTTGAACAAAGCACATTATTGTTTGATACTGAAGCTTTGGCTCTATGCTTTGACGTAGACACTGAGTGTATTTAGTCAGGTATGCCAGTACTGATGCATGGAAGCCTTCGAGTGATACATAACTCATCTGTGTTGGATTAGAGTGTCTAAAATGCAAAACCCATCTTCACTGAGTTAATAGGGAAGTACAACCGATCACAGTAGTTTTAAAATTAATTTTTATCATCAAAAGGGGAGTATGCTTACTTTTTTTTTAATGTGTGTCCACGAGAGTTGTGCTTTGTGAATGTGCTGTAGGGACTTATACAGACCCTATAATCTCGTTTGTCTGCTCTCTACTAGGCAGAAGCTGAAGAAGATTGTCACACTGATTTGGTAAGAACTGATGACAATGAAAGATCTGGTGAAGCAAATCTTCAGGTATGTCTCTCATGCTGGTGGGTTTTTACAAAGATAGTACTGCTGTGATTTAAGCTGCATCATTTATCGTCATTTAGTTACCACACATTTGTTGATCTGACAAATGCTTAATCTGTCTGCCCCTCCAAAAGTGAGATAAATTTTGCATTGTGTTCCAAGTGTCAAATTCAATCTTCATTTATTTGTGTAGATGAAAAGAAAGTTTGTGACGGATTTGGAATTTCTTTGAAGAACTGTAGAAATTGGACAGCAGTTTCTGTATGGCTCAAATTCCAGTATAAGTTGTCACTCTCTACTGGACCAGAAAGCTGATAAAAGCAGTGTAATAGAAAAGTGTGTTCTCTTACGAGACTAGATTTCTGTGTAGTTGCTCCCCAGAAGCTGTGATGATTGCAAGAGACATGTAAAGTGTAACTTCAAAGATGCTGAAAAAAAGACATGGCAAGAATTATAATTTGTCTTGTTTCACAGAGCATAGTCCATACTTTTTAAAAGAAAAAGGAGTAAGGTCATATTTGCATATTACATAAATGACCACCTTGATTGTCAGAAAGCTTAGTGTGCTTGTGTACAAAGGATTAGGTTTTCTGAATTTTAATTTAATGAGCTAATTGACTTCTTGCTTATAATAATTCTGCATAAACAAGAACAAACATGAACATGTCTAGAAGGAACACTTTTCTATGGAATCTTAGGTCATAACCATAGTACTAACAACCACTTCTTGAAACATCAGTTTTTCTTCTGAGGTAAACAGTCCAGAAAAAAGCACTTATGTTATTGAATGAGACTGAACAAGTACTTGGTGCACTTTTTTTTTTTTTAATTTATCATAAAACAATTGCTAACTCTCTGTGCCTACATTCACTGAAGCCATCTAAGGCTTGGAAGTGTAAAGCATAGTTTTGAAATTCTTTTTTGTGTTTGTACTTTATAATTTCTTCTCAGAAGATGCACTGTCTGTGTATGTGATGATAAGTAGAATTAATCGTGTTTTTTAGGCAGAGCTCCAGATGTTCAGAGCTCAGTGGATGTTTGAGCTTGCCCCAGGTGTGAGTTCTAGTGGGTTGGAACCTCTGCCATGCAGAGCATCTTCAAGAGGACCTGGACTAAAGTCTCTTGATGCCAGAGGGAAACAGGAGATAGCAAAAGAGGAAAAGGTACACAAAAAGATGCATAATTTTGAGGTTTTATTTGTCTGTATTACTGTTGCAGTATAACTATCCTAAAAGCTAATGCTGAATTATTAAATCTGGAGAAGCAAGAGAGGTAATTAACCTGTTGTCTCTGTACTAATGTCTTCATAATCCTACACTGATTTTTCTGATCTTTATGTTTGCCTTTGTGTCACCTTTACAATATGCTTTCTGAAAGACTGTAGGTAAAGGGCGAGCACCAGAAATGTGGATAATTTGTTGACTGAGAATTTCAGTTGTGTATTGTAGCACATGAGTATGTCTTCGCTATTTATGGAATTATTTTGTTCATCTCTGTCATAGGGTACAGTAGGTAAGATCAAAAGTAATTCTAAGTGAAGCGACATTGCACTTGTATTTATAAGGAATCTAAGAAGTGTTCTGTGTGATTTATTGTGCAGGCAAAGGAACTTTTCCTGAAGGCAGTGGAAGAAGAACGAAATGGGGCCCTTTATGAAGGTAATATGGAAGTCTACAATGAACACCCTTATTGCAGAGAAATCTAGCACCCTCTGATTTATGTGCAAAACTGCATGGTGCCAGTGAACTTAAACTACAGGCTAATAGTAACTTGAGAGCTCAATAATTCAGATAAGCAAACAAAAATGCTATAAAAGGAGCCATCATATCACAGTTCTAAGGTTGAGGTGAAGCTAAAACTGACATCAAGGAAGGAATTTCTAGCTTTCAGACAAACTGACAGTATCTTGAAGTCCTGCAATTTAATGGAGCACTGGATTGCTTCTTCATGTAGAATGCTTCTTTATGTGACTTCTGTAACATGAAATTAGCATAATAATTAATCAAGACAATATACTATATTTCACGTGCTCACAGTTTTCATCATTCCACTGTGAACAAAACTGCTTAATCCGTGGAATGCTTTGTTATTTGGTTGTGGAGGTTTTTTGGTGCCCCTTTTTTTTAATTGAGGAGGGTGTTTGGGTTTGGTAGTGGGGTTTTTTGTTTGTTTTTTAATTAACACAGCATGCTAAAATAGCTTCTTCAAGAATTCCTGCAGTGAATGTTTAAATCTGGTAGTCTTTGAGGCTTGCCATAAATATTTAATATTGCTTACCTGCACTCTTGCTATCAGCACTAGTAAAAATGGAAAGTCAAAGTTTTCTTTCTCATATTTAGTTTTCAGAATATAGAGAGCAAGAAGTCTGTCCTAACGTCTAAGTCTTGTCGGTCAGTAGTGGAGATATCAATTTCCTATTTCTTTCATGGAAAAAAGAAAGTGAAGCAGAACATATGTGCCATTCTGCTCATCCACCAAAGGGTTTGGCCACCCTGTTTAAAGTGCAGGTGCAAAGTAAGTTAAGATACACAAATATGAGGGAACTCTGGAAGCTCCTGAATGCAGGCACCTGCTGAATACAAAATTTCCACTCCACCATGGGAATTTTCCTTCCTTTTCAAGGGGTTTCTGGTTGTTGTTTCATCTCTCGCATTGACTGAGAGAAACATGAGTCACCTGTAGGTGATAAAATTAGTTGTTCCTAATTTATTATGTGTTTTTACAGGGCAAAATTACTTTAGGCTAAGATACGGTGGGTGTTTGGTATAGGATTAAATGCACAGTAATAAAATATGTCAGAACTAAAAATCTGGTACATATTTAGGAAATCATGTAGTAGATTGTGAAGGTTCTTTTTGAGTAAATTAAAAAAAAAAGATGAGGAAAACAGTCTATTTAAACATTGTGTGCATTAAATGAAAGCTATGGCTTCATCTGCTTCAGTGCTCTACTTTTATGTTAAACATAGCAGCAGAGAAATAGAAATATCTAACAGAGTTCCATTCACAAAAGTTTTCCAGACGTCTGGATTGTATGAGTATGAATTCATCTTTCTCAATTGAACTTGATTTGAGACTTAGGGAAACTAAACTGAACTGTTTCTACACATAGATCTATATGAGACCTTAGAGGCATGGTCCTGTGCCAGACAAAGATATGTTACTGAGCACATGTTGGTACATCTGTTTTCAGGCCAGGCTTTTATTTGCTGACCTGGCCCAGGTCACCAGAATCCAAGCCTGCTTCTGAAATCTGCTGATACCTGATGTTTGTGAGACAGTTACATGCAGCAGCTTGTTCTTGCTTAAGTACAGTAGAGGCCTTGTCTGCAAGATTAAATGCTAAACTTGAGACTGATCTCCGTTTAGCTGTCGGCTGGTATTTCTCATCCCCAGCAGCCAAAGGATACTATTTGTCAGACCCTGGCCCTGACATGAACTCAAGGAAATAGGAACACTTACTAGCCCCAGGCTCGGGTTTCTCAGACTCACTAAGCAAATTCTGAGCTCCACGCTCACTGATGTTTTATTTGGGTTTTGGTTTTAGGAGCCCAAACTGAAGAAGAATTGCCCACTGATCTTGGTATCAGCGTGTGGGAATACAAGGAAGCATATGTAAAATGTAAAATACATGCATGATTTTAATAGTGGTATTAAAATGGATTGAATTACATACAACAAATTCGTTTAAATTAAGGATTCCCAGAGTTGATACAGAAGAAAGACAGTTCTGCAGTTTAAATAACAGTTTGTTGCCACAGAGTGATGTTCCTGAACCTCTTTCTCTACTCAGTGTTTGTAGGATCTTTGTAGTGCTAAAGGGTAGAAGTATTTTCTCCGTGTGTGAGAAAAGTGTGCAAAACCCAATCAGTCAGTTTTTTCTTCATGTCCCCTAGTTTTGTGACGAGGCTGCTTTCCTCACCTTAAGTGTCTTGAGTGGCTTGCTTCTGTGCTTTCTTTAGGTCCCAGGGATTTACCATAGAGAAATTGATGTGTTTTCAGATTTGTTATTGATATTGTTGAGATTTTAAAGTTGCAACAGTATTTTATTGATCATTCTCACCTTTATAGTGTTGTATGTGTCTGAATGCCTGTCTGTGCTATATCAGGGATGTGAGGTACCTGCATCATTTTTCTCTTTCATGTAACTCTTGGTTAGTTATTAATCTACTGTTTAAAATCTTTACAGCTTGTTGAGAAATCTTTGCAAGTGCTGGGCAACAAACAATGTCAGGACTTCATAATGTTTTAATGTAAAATGTTGTACTCTGTAGTTGAATTTGTAGTAATTAAGGTGAATGTGCAAAAGCTGAAACACACCTGAGATAGCTCTTTATTCTGAAAAAGTACATGAGGTTTTTAGTTTTGAAAAGAGGTGCTTAATGTTCTTCTCTTCTGTATTGAATTTAAACCTAACAGATTAGACTAAATAAGCTTTCCTAGGTAAAGGCCTTTTTCCAACTTTTTAGTGAAACCATCTCTCTGAAAACAGTGTAACAGTGTTTGCTTTGATAAGCTATCATGGGCATCAGATATGTTTAAACATCAAACCTTTATTTTCAGCCATCAAGTTTTATCGTCTAGCCATGCAGCTTGTACCTGATATAGAGTTTAAGATCACCTATACACGGTCCCCAGATGGTGATGGAGTTGGAAAGAGGTGGTAAGTATGAAATTTTACTAATTAAGTGCATAGGAGTACTGACACATGACATTTTGTTTCTGAAGCATATCAGTACTCTAATATGCAGCTGTAAGTCTCTTAGTACCTGGAAAACTTACCTACTCTCAGTTGAGTAGACTGCTTCACAGAACTTTTACAGATGTATTAGTCCAAGGAGGACTTTTCTGTATTTTTCAAAGACAGTAACAGACTTGTTTGGAGTAGCTAATTTCAGGGGGGAGGATTACAAATAGTTATGTCATTACTTATTAAAAAACCAAATCCCTCAATCACTTTATTTTGATTTTTGACTTTCAGATTTAGGATCACCTACAAAGTTGTAGATGGCAAAACGATTAATTAGTAAAAGCTTCGTACTATGCAATAAGCATCTTAATTAAGCAATGGAATAATCTACTGTTCTTGTGCTAACACAACCAAAATAGAGCTTTTTCAATAGAGCAGTACATTTAGAAGCTCAAAGATTGTCATCTGAGTAGTCTAATGTTTCATCATTACAAGCGTCAGAATACCCCTAGCCTCGGTACAGTGGATATGTAGTGACTTAAGGTTGGCCTAACTTGAGCCCAAGACTTAACGTTTAAGGACAGAATTCAGGTTAGGGCTAAAACTTCTGTTACAGCCCATGTAGCCTAGCACAGACAAGCTTGTGAAACACAGCTTCCCCATTAATTGCCTACTCATAGCAGCCATGGTTGCTGCTGATAGCAGCATCAAGAAATCGAGAGTTTTAAAATGGAGAATGAAAAAGGAAAGCACGATTTCCCTGTAGTATTACTGGTTCAGCCTTGTTGCGCCAGGGCAGTACAGGACAGTCCAATGGAGCAGCTGACTGTATAAAAGACTGCAAGATGAGCTAACTGCTTTATTTCCATCCGTTATTTTAGTTTCTGAATGCATTGCTGACATGAAGTCTTTCCTGTGCATTTGTGTGCTAGGAAAACTACTGGATCATGTACTAGAGTCATGTAAAAATCTTGGTTTTCATAGGATTATTTTCTTACTTTAGCATCATTTTCGCTACTCCATTAAGACTCTCTGACGTGAAGTTGGGCAGGAGCAGTCCTTCTGGAGTGTGGGAAGGCTCTGCAGAGGGATCTGGACAGGCTGGATCACTAGGCTAAGGCCAGTTGTATGAGGTTAAACAAGGCCACGTACTGGGTCCTGCACTTGGGTCACAACAACCCCATGCAGAGCTAGAAGCTGGGGGCAGAGTGGCTGGAAATCTGCCCATTGGAAAAGGACCCTGGGATGCTGATTGACAGTTGGCTGAACATGAGCCAGCGCGTGCCCAGGTAGCCAAGAAGGCCAATGGTATCTTGGCCTGTATCAGCAATAGTGTGGCCAGCAGGACCAGGGCAGTGATTGTTCCTCTGTACTCAGCACTGGTGAGGCCTCACTTGAGTGCTGTGTCCGGCCCCTCACTACAAGAAGGACACTGAGGTGCTGCAGCGTGTCCAGAAAAGGGCAACGAAGCTGATGAAGGGTCTGGAGCACAGGTCTTACAAGGAGCGGCTGAGGGAGCTGGGGTGTTTAGCCTGGAGAAAAGGAGGCTTGGGGGAGATCTTATCACTCTCTACAACTGCCTGAAAGGAGGTTGTATTGAGGTAGGAGTTGTCTCCTCTCCCAAATAACAAGCAACAGGACAAGAAGAAATGGCCTCAGGGTGTGTATTAGAGTGGATATTAGGAAAAGTGTCTTCATAGAAAGAGTTTTCAAGCACTTGAACAGGCTGCCCAGAGAAGAGGTTGAGTCACTGTCCCTGGAGGTATTTAAAATACATGTATATGTGGCACTTGGGGACATGGTTTACTGGTGGGCTTGGCAGTGCTGGGTTAATGATTGGACTTGATGATCTTAGAGGTCTTTTCCAACCTAAATGATTCTATAATTCTGTGAATTTTTATTCAGTTTTTTAAATGTTGCTGTACTGTTCCCAGCACTGTGTGACAGTGAGAGAAAACAACCCGTAGTCTCAATTGTTTAAGAGCAGTATTTGTAGAGGTGTATTTTTTCAAGAGATCTTAGTTGTGGTGTTTGTGCTTTCTGAATTACTGTTGTAGGTGTTTCATACAATCTTGATGAGAAAAAACAAATTACACAATTAGACTTGAAAATACAATTTAGAATGTGGCCTATAGGTAGCGGGACTGACCATCACAGTCATCAAAATAAAGGAAGGTATGTTCAGTGCAACATCCTACTGTAGTCTTAGTTATGACAGGCCTAAACATAGTTGTCTTCTCTATGATACCAAAAACCTGTTGGTAGGTCTACAGGTTACTTGCTTATATTCTCAGGGGAAAGAAAGTGTTTTGTCATGTGCTCAAGGAGTTTGTGTAGTTTCTGGTTATTTGGTGCAAGCAAGCAGGCAGCTATTAAAAGATCATATTATGACATACAACTTATTTAGTGGGTTTTTTTGAATGTGGTAATGTTCTTTTATCTGTTAGTAATCCTTCAAGTTTGCTGATGAGTAGCAAGCTTATTGTTTCTATTCTGCTATCTTGTTCTGGCTCCTGAAATTTATTATTTCTGCCTAGTTACTGAATAGGTAAAAAAGCAGTTTTCCTTCATTACTGTTGAGTAAAGCCACTGAGGATCACTCTTCAGTGAATAACACAAGAGTAAAAAAAATCCTTAATTGTTTTCAAGATCTTACATTTTGAGAAGGATTACAAAATACAACTTTTCATTAATGACACTTTATTTCCTGCATATGCCATATCTTAGGCAAAGTGAAAGATGAGATTTGTCTTTTCATGGGGTCAAGAAATTCTTCACTGACCTCACTAAAAAGAAGTGAACAATTAACTCTTAAATCCAAAAAAAAAAAAAACTGGGATGGGAATTAAATGAAAAAACCCCAGTTGTTGCTCTGAGAGGCAGTAATGTCTACATGAATTTGATAATATTGCAGTAGTTGTTTTGTCGTATGATGAAATGAGATTACTTTAAAAACATACAGGAAACAACTCTATTGAATGAGAGTAAGGCGGTGGATTGATGCCAAGATGAGGACATATATTGGTATGTTTTGTCCAATATCACAATGTTGGCATTGCCGCTTTTCTAGTGTTGAGGACAACAAAGAGGATGACAAAATGGCAGATCTCCTGATGGATTTCCAGCAGCAGTTAACTCTTCAGGAATCTTCAGTCAAACTTTGTCAGCCTGAAGTTGATGTCAGCCAGACCCATATCTCAGGTATGAGTTAAGATACACTGTAAGAGTTCAGAGGCAGAATTTATATAGACATTTCACTTTATTAAAACCTTTGTCTCTTTCATTCAAGAGCCACCTTTTAAGAAATTACACATTATCTCTTTATTTATTTCTGTAGTTAGATACAAAGGAAAAAAATTGATCAACTAGCTAAACAAATCTTGTTCTCATACATGATCTTGTCTTTATCACTCAAGCTTTTCCCTGTAATGCTTCTGAGTAGAATTTTCAGTGTCAGAGGCATACTTAAAAAGTAGCAACTTCTAGGAATGGACTTGCTGAAATGAGTGCATTCCAGTTTTTCTTCCAGTTGTTTTGGCTTGGTTTGCAAATACAGTTCTTAAGTGTGAGTAAGAGACAATTGTTCTGTGAAGAATACGCATCTTTACATTTCTTGGTTTTATCTGATTCTGTATGAGATTTTTGCAACAAGTGTGTTTTGAGGTTCAGCAAGACTATATAGCAAAGCTAGAAAGCCTTTCGAAGGTTAGTGACTATCATTGCTTCAGTTCTAGGACAGTTATCCTGAGACTTCCTTATGAGATCTAAATTGTAGAGAGTGTATATAAGGCATGGTCTCTCTTAAAAACGGATGCCTTTGTTCTGCATCCCAAATTATCAGTTGCACTTCGAAATCTTGGCCTGATCTCCTCTGTCCTGGTCAAGGAAAGAAAATAAAGTAAGTGAAGCAAATCAAAACATTAAAAAAAAAGGATTTTTAAAAAATTTTGTTTTAATAATTGGTGCATTGTACACTTGGGAAAGCATATTTTCTTTTTTTGCCAGTAAAGACAAGATGTTGCAGACATTACTATAAAATTATCTCAGGAGATGTCTCTTTTGAGCAGCAATCTTAGTCTCTTTGTAGATTTATATTCTGCTTTCCAGCCAGTGTTGTGTTGTATCTTTTTTACTGACTGTTTTATAGCAGAATGAAAACTTTTAAAATCACGGTGTCTGCTTCAAAAGTTAGTAGCCTGAAAAAAATCCTTTATGGACATCACGTCTAATCTATAGTGACTTTTTAAGTTAAAGATAATTTTTTTTTGTTCTCTGGCATCTGGCTGCAATGTGAAAAGCAGAATTTTTTAATGGAAAGTCAAAAGGCAAACCTAGAATTATAAATAACTGGTTGATTTACAGGTTGCATCTAACAAGGATTTCTTTTCTCTTTTTAGCATTGCCTATGGAAGTATTAATGTACATTTTCCGATGGGTGGTTTCAAGCGACTTGGATCTAAGATCATTGGAGCAATTATCTCTTGTTTGTCGAGGATTTTACATTTGCGCCAGGTATTGTAGATAATTTATCTAGAGTGAAGCTTCTCTTTGCACTAAGTATGTCCTGCTTTTCCTTCCCCTTGGGCATTTTCATGTTATGCTCCTCGCAGTGCTAATCAGTATTTGAATATGCTGCTAAATGGTAACTGTGATAGATGACTTTGCTGTAATAAATCTAGCAGAAAGTATTCCTTGCTCTACCTTGTCTGCAAGATAGCGTTTCACGTCTCCAAAATAGGGTCTGTTGTGTTGTCATCTTCATATGGCCGGACAGAGAAGTGCCAGGGTGCTGCAGCGTTGTGGCTATGTACTTGGATGAAAATGACGCTCTGTTCTTGAATTTCACTGGGCAGAGGCAAAGGCTTTCAAACACCCCAGGATCAAGGAAATTAGTCAATGGTTTTAAATTATGAGCTATTTTTGTTCACGAAAATTTCTTTCAGTTGCATCCAGACTAAGAAGAGAGTGCGTTACTTTGATATATAAAAGCTAGAGAGGGTTTGTGGGGAAGTTACGAGGTTTGCTTTTTTCTCATTTTCACTAGAGATCCTGAAATCTGGCATCAAGTCTGTTTGAAAATATGGGGCAGGAGCTGCAATAAACTTGTTCCATATGCCTCTTGGAGACACATGTTTTTGGAGAGGCCTCGTGTTCGATTTGATGGTAAGCTGTACTTTTGGAAATAGTTGTAACTATGTGTGTAACCGTGACAGAAACAGTCACGTTTTGATGTTTATAACGTTGTTAGACCTAATCTGAACTTGTTTGTGCATTTGAATTTGTAGAGTATCTGCAAAGAGAGGGGAAGAGAAGAGTGCAAGGGAGTGCAACATATAAGTTTTATTTTTCTTATATGTTATAAGATAATAAAAACTTATATGTTTTTAAGCAACAAAAGTATACTCAAAAGTTTTAGATAATTGCCTTTTTCATTATAAATATGTTAGGTTCTTTGGTTTTGGTCGTATACTTATGTCTTCCTTTTCTGTAGGTGTATATGTCAGCAAGACAAAATACATACGTCAAGGAGAAAAGTCTCTTGATGGTTTCTATAGAGCGTGGCACCAAGTGGAATATTACAGGTAGAGCTGTAGTACAATGAGTGAGTGAAATGTTTCTCTCTCTTAAGTTCTTTAAATCCAGCCCTTGATATCACAGACAATAATCATTATGTAAAACTGAATGCAACTGCTACAGTGGGTAAAGCTATGTATATTTTTTGAGAATAGGTCTTAGGATTTATTATGATAATTAGAAATGAGCTTAGAAACACATTTCATCCTCGCTTAAACCATGTCATGTAGCTAAAGCTTGAGCACTAACAGTAATATTCATTTACAGATTTGTTTCTCCAAACTACTTTTGCTTTGCATTTCTGTTAAAATACATGACATAATTCAGCAAAAAGAATACAAGCGATTATACAACAATTGTCATTGAGTTTATATGTAATCATTTGTCAAATTGAAGAGGCTGGGCTTTCTCAACTTGCTGTAAATGTCGTGCCATTTGTTTCTTCAGCCTGTTTTTCTGCTGTTGTTCATCTTGCTGCCCAGTATTTATTGTTTCATTCTGCTGTCCCTTCTGAGGATGGAAATTGTTCATAGAAATCATTGAATCTGATGGCTATTACTGTAGTCTCAAACACCAGCACAGTATCTGAGTACTGTAAAAATCAGTCAGGTTCCAGAACCTGAAAAAGTCCATATGACATTGCTAGTTCTGTAGTGATACTATAGCTAAGATTTTGTTGCGTTGGTCTCAGTGGATGCTAGGAACAGGGAAACATTAGGTCAGTTTTGACCCCAGGGTAGCCGCCTTGCTTTGATGGAGGTGACAAAGCTTCATAACTCTTCATAACTTGATCTTTCGATTTTCATAACTCTCTTGATTTCTGATCTCTTTTTTCTGTTATGTGTGAAGAAATGTGTTTTCAAATGCTATTACCAATTAAGTTCTAAATCCTTCTGGGTAACATCCTGTGATTTCAAAAACAAACAAACAGAAAAAAAACAGAGAAAGGATATGTTTTCTAGGTTTGCATTGTTTAATTATGTTTTTGCAGGTATTTGAGATTCTTTCCAGATGGTCAAGTTATGATGCTAACAACTCCTGAAGATCCTCAGTCTATAGTTCCTCGCTTACGGACTAAAAACACAAGGTTATAGAAATAAAGTGTTTGGCTCTACAGTTTTCATTTTGCTTTTACCTAGCAATTTCTATTTACTTTTGTCTCAGATTCTATATCCTGAGATATAGAAACAAAACGAGTAAAAATACAACGTTATTTATTTTGTGTTGTAGATGTTTATAATTCCTTCCTAAGAACTACAAAAAATTTTTATCTTTATGCAAAGATATCTTTCATTTTAGGGTCCTGATATTGTAATTAGATTTGCTTTGTGCGTTATGTGATTAGAAATTTTTAAGGCAAATAGATGAAACAATCCTTTTAAAGATACTATTTTGTTATTGACTGTCTCCTTACACTTCCTTAACTGAAGGAAAGTGACAATTTCAGTGGGATATGACTAAGTTATTACTTTTTGATGTTTGCACATAAAAACATAGAAAATCCTTTGCAGCTTCAAAACAGTTTTGAGCTGTTCACCAGAAATCTGAAAATATTTAGCAGTAGGCTAGGTAGAACCAACTAAATTATCTTTACTGTCCTGTTTGGGAAAGTTAGAAGCAGCTTCCCAAAATGTTTTAATCATTTATTATCATCGATGAGCCTGGTACTTTACTGAATGGAAATAAGAAATAGTTTATATAATTATGCTATGCAGTCAGTCTTTGTTTCGTTGCTGATGTTTATATTATAAGCACATCATGCTTTTGAGACACAGAATATTTTTATGTCCTTGACATTATCCTCCTTTTTAACCTTCCAGAACGGATGCAATCTTGCTTGGCCATTATCGCCTCTCCCAGGAAACGGACAATCAAACCAAAGTATTTGCTGTAATAATGAAGAAAAAGGAAGAGGTAGGTAGAAAAATGGAATAGAGGAGAAGTAGCTTAAGGAGGGGGCTCTTAATAAGATTTTTCTCAGACTGAATGTTTTAAGGGACCCGAAGATTTGCATTACACCAAAGGATTAAAAAATGAATTTAATTTTTTAAACAGTTTAAATATACAATATAAATAAGCATGTTGATGTCTCTTACATTTTTTCCCCAAAATCTCTAATAATCTCTCACTAAGGCAAATAAGTATCTGGTTCACATATAAACAGTTGTTCTCCCCCTTACACTTAATTTCCATATATGATGCTATTAAGTGTCAACATTGTTAACAGAAAAGAAGGATGACTAGGTAGTTTTCTGAGATCAGATTTGACTGTGTGCAGTTACATTCCACAACATTAAGTGAAACTAGATAAGAAGTATTTGTTAATTGAACTCTGAATGATTTGATCAACTTATTTACAAATTCTTCTGATTACCAAAGTGCTAGTCAAGACAAACTTGTGAAGAGTAAGAAGTGTTACAGTGAGTATGCACAGTTTGGGTGCTGTCCTTCATGCTTATTTTGCTTTCTGTGAAAACTTCTTCCATCATTGACATAATACATTTATGTATTTTGAAGGAATACTAGTGCTTGTTTTTAAGTATGAGACTTTAACAATCTGGTCTCACAGTTACTTAGGAGAAATAGTTGCCCAGTGTGTTCTTTGTAGGTCATGAAACTTTTTATTTCTCTGTAATCAACAGAAACCAGTTGATTACCACAAATACAGGTATTGCCGCCGAGTTCCTGCTCCAGAAACAGATCCCAGTTTCCATGTAGGACTACAGTTGTGCTCCAGTGGGCGCCAGAGGTTCAACAAACTTGTGTGGATACATCATTCTTGCCACATCACTTGCAGGTGAGTAAAAGGAGAACAAAAGCAAAGAAGGATACTAAACTGTACAATGAAAGGTGACATTAATTTGTCCAGTATTAGGTATAGAAAATGTAAAGACTCTTGAGACTTAAGTGGCTTTAACAAAATGTCATGAAAACAGTAACTGGTCCTGAGTTGAAATACCATAATGAACTTTCCCATTAAGAAATCCCAAGATTTTAGTAATGTGGTCTAATGATAATGGGAAGTTTCCTAAGTAGAATAACTGCAGTATTTTAGCTTTTTAAAGGATTTATGCACAGTGTTTGATTTCAGAACTGAATGAGGGTTGAATCAGTGTGGTGCTAGTGGGGGGGTGTGGAAAGTGTATATTCATTAGTGTATATATCTTTTCCACTGTAGATGTGCAAACGAAAGATATCTGTGCTTGTCATGTGAGAACTGTAATGTTTACAAATTATATAATTCAGCAGTGCAGAATGTGGGCATGTGACCAACTGTTCTGATCACTAACTAGGCAGTAGCCATGACCATTGTTCTTGCACCTGATTCTCCACATTACTGGCAAGTTGGCTTTCCAGATGTTTGTTGTTGGCAGTTAGGGTGGATTTAGGCCTTGTCTTTCAGTGTTCTTATTCTTTATATTTAGTGTTTTTATAGGGACATAGCTCAGCTACTGAGCTGTGAGAATATAAAAAATAGGAAATAAACTACTGGTGGTTGGCAGTATAGGTAACTACCATAAACAGAAAAATTGCTTTTGTAAAAACTAATATTGTCAGACCTAATTTATGAAGAACTGCGCATATCACAGATATTATTTTCAACACAAAATTTCTGTACTGCTCAGGTCTTGGAGCTCATAAGAAGAGTGGAAAGGGAAAGTGGTTTCTTTCATATGAAAGTAGAAGTGAACTCTATATAGTGTGATTCAGCCAATATTTAAATGTTTTCAGAACAAGACATTACAGAAGACACTTTATTCCAGCTGTAGTTTGATGCACACACTGTATTATGTCTCATTTTTGAAGGATTCAAACAGCAACTTATGTCTAATTTAACTTTTAAAATGCTCTTTGCAGATCAACTGGTGAGACAGCTGTTACTACTTTCGACATTGACAAAATGTACACCCCTTTGTTCTTTGCACGAGTGAAGAGTTTTACTGCATATTCAGAAAAGCCACTCTAAGAAACACCTTCTCCTCTCACAACTTTTGCATGAGTAAAAGGTTGTAGCTAATAAGCACTTAAGTTATAAATCTGTATATATTTGGAGCATTTTAAATTCTGGGGAATTTTTTGAAGGCAGTATGTTCTGTTTGATTGTGAATAGCTGGGATTTTGTTTTGAGATCAGGCTTATGAGTGTTAAACACCTTTTATTTGTGATAAGAATTTGATAAAGTTTTGTTGTGTTGGGGTTTTTTTTAAAAGATTTTTAAATCAGTCTGCTTAAAATGTGAATCTTATCTGCCTAGACACCAATTTGTTCAAAAGGAATCAATAGGAATATCTCATTGTCCATGGGACAGTGTGTATGGTCTGCAGTGAAGACTTGAAATGTGAAAGGGAGAAAGTTGTCATCTGTTAAACTGTGTGACTTTAAAGAACTTCAAATAAATGTTTTCTTCAAATTAAACTTATTTTGTTTGCCTGTAAGATCTGGCATTTTGTCAAAATCAACCTTAAGGAAAAACAGTCAAGGGCAAGCAAGCACGAAGTATTAAATTTTAACTGCAGAGGTACATCCCCACCAATGCACTGGTGCCAGTTGGTCATCAATGTAATTTGATCTTGGTAGAAGTTCAGTGGAGCCTGCCTTTTCCACGGGATGTGTGGGGAGGGGAGAGGGATACAGGCAATGAGTTGTTCCCTTGTACTGTAGATGAGTTTGCAGGTACGTGGTCCTGCTTGGAAAGTGTCACAATGCAGAGGTGAAATGCTGGTGTGTATTGCTCATGCACTGGCCAGGTGTGAATCCACAGGTAAGCAGGGCTCACTTAGACACGACTGTAATGTGCTACAACCCTTCATCTAACCTTGCCACACATGCTGTAAACCCTTTGAGCATTTGTTTTACTAAGATAAATTTTGAGGCTGTAGATGTTCAGGTGCTGTGTACTGCTAATCATGAAGTGTACCTTGAGGTCTGGTGCAGGTACTGTATGCTGTTTCTCCTGCATATATCGCTTGGGGGTGTAGTGCAGACATTGTAATGCTGCTTATTATGTGTGTATCTTGGATCCTGGAAGAACTGAAGCTTTTTAGTGTAGTTTTTTTTAAGCCATTTTGCATAATTTACCTTTGACCATCTTGTTTCAAAATACTGACCTGGACTTGAGGACTAAAATGTGAAAGTTGTGGAAAAAACTATACTTGTTCTACAATTTATAAACTGTATCTTTGCAAGGAGCTACATGATTAAAAAATACATCAATAAATCTTTATTTTGAACATGCAATCCCTTGCAATTTCTTATTTTCCCAAGAAATCCTTATTTTCATACAGTTAATCATGATTGGTTATGAGCTACCATGCATAAATTACATGCCAGGCAAGATTGACAGGTAGAATTAACCTCTTAATGACTTTTTATTACACTACTTACAGGTTATCTGAGAAAAGTAGAGGAGTTTTCGGGTACATGAGTTCTCAGTGAGGGCGTGTATATCTGAAAGTTCATGATGTTTCTAGCTAGTCCAATAAGGTTCTGCCTACAACATTTCTTGGCCTATGTCCTTAAACTGCAGTTGCAGTATCACTTCATACAACAGAATGTTTAATAAGGAGTGTATTGTGTTCTCATTGCTCAAAGGAAAAACAACTGCTTAGAATATCAGCTTCATGTTTTAAAATGTTGCAAAGTTTGTAAACAGGAAAATACGTTAATTACCTACACTTTTGTTGAAGGTAGAAGATAAAGATCTGATTCTGCCTGCTGAGAAGTGTCAAAAGTTTTGCAACAAGAGTCAGAAGATGATACTGATTATTAGTTTAGGTACAGTTTTGTCCAGTAACCAAGTTGGATGTAATAGAAGAGCCTTTCAAATCAGAGCTCTTTTCATACGAAGACTTAGTTACTTTTTCTGACCTTTTGTTTTTTTCTTACCTTGGCCATATATTTGAAATACAGTTTGGGCATAAGGAAAAGCTAACTAGTTACAAACTGAGATGTTGATTCAACAGAAGTCTCAAGCAATGATTATTTTGAGATTTTATGAAATATTCCTTCACCAAGAAAATTACGTGAGCCTTCTGTCTGTGAGACTGAGCTGTGATATGCTTGTTCCTCTGCTTTAAGCGATATAAAAGAGTCAAGCTGGTTTTGTGTTTGTAAGTGGTTTATGAGCAGATACTATTACTGTTTGTTCATGTCCAGCTCTTAAAATAGCACTTGTTTCAGCAAAGAATTAGTTGCTTTTCCTTAATTCGATCTAGTGGTTTTTGGTAGTCCAAGGCTTTAATTACTAGATGGTCTATGTTCTTATAATTTAGTTTTATTGTTCTTTTAATTATCATGTAATGACATTAGTTGGTATAACTAGTTTACTGCTGTGAAATTGTCCTTTGCTAATTGTATTAGTAACTTGACTAAAAGAACAAGGTGTACACCTATACAGTCCTTTTTCCCAAGAGTTTACTGAAGGAGCTAAGACAAGTTCATTTACAAGAGTGGAAGGAGAGCTACAGAAGGTGACAGAAACATGGTTCTTGGAGTTGTAGATCTCCTCTATACATTGGATTAAAGACAGCAGCCTGCAGTTTTGTGGAGAGAAGATGCTCAGGTGATCAGATGTTAGGCTGATTTGTCTCAGTCTGATTGGAGATTAGCACCAGTTAAACCTTTGTGTGCAATGTGGGCTGTAGTTGGGGAGAGGAAGTAGAGACTCTGTAATTCAACACCCTGAGCAAGGGACCAGCAAGTGGACATTGTCCAGCTGCTAGGTCAGCTCCTGAGTGGCTCGATAACCCTGAGCCAAGCTGGTCGGGATTTCAAAAACATGTGGTATGTCCATGTTGTTTTTTATTTAAAGAAAGAGAACAATAGAGTCTGTTTTGTTTGGGGATTTTTTTAATTCAAAGGAATTCCCTTGGAATGTGTGCTAGTGTGTTTGGAAACTTTTGTTGGCATTAAAATGGCTGAACTGCTGAGGTGCGTTGCCATTTTTTCTAGGATCTAATGTGAGAAAAACATAAAAGCTTCTATACATTTGTGAAAGTTCAGATTTCAGAAATTATTGTTGCATGTGCTACTCTAGTATTGCTAGAGTACCTGTAGAGAAATCAAAGATTTCCATTTGATGCTCGCTCAGTCTGGATTCAAGCTTTGTCCTTTACGCTAAGACTAGCAGCTTGCTTATTAAAATTACTTGCATAATTGTTTGCTTAAAAAGAATGGTTAGCACTTTGCCTTGCCTCTGTCCTGTCCAGAGTCTAGTTCCTGAGTCCTTAAAATAGCTGTTAGAACCAAAAGTCCTGTATAATGTTGACTGAAACAAAGGATTGGGAAGAGAAACAAGAGTCTGTTATTGAATGGAACTTGTGAGGCTATATAAAAGTGGCATTCTCTCTTGGCTAAAACTGCCTCCAGCTCTGGTAGGGCAGCCCATTTGAAAGGTGCAGTTTGCTGACCTGTACCTATCATTCAAGGCAGTAAGAGACAGGTGTTAACATGATAATATAGAGTGACTTTATGGAACATGTGTTCAGGGTATGAATAGAAAATAAATCATGGAGCATGACTGCTTCTGAAGACAAAAATATTTTGGGATTGACATCGTTCCTTAGCAACTGCAAGTTTTTTAACATCTTTTGAAGATATTTGTAGCACATTTATTGATTTAGCCTCAGAATACTCTAAGAGAAACAGCTGGATATGATGCAGAGGTAAGGAAGCTAAGACTATTAAATCCTGCCAAATTAAATACTTCTATAATGTGAAAGGCCAAAATGAGTAGACATTTTTTCCACACATTTTATTTCTGAAGGAATTAATTTCCCCTTACATACAAGCACCATCACCCCTATGATTCCATACTAAATTTACACACAAAGTAAATTCAATTAATTCTACTTCCATGAGGATAAGAGATTGCTGAAGTTGCTAAAAGAAAAGTTCTGCATTGTTTAGTTTGCAAACTTTTTTTTTTTGCGAAGGGATTTGCCTGATTGATTTTTTTTCATTTTATTTTATTCCCAAGGTAGTGCTGCCCCTGCAGGTTGTTGCACCTTAGCACTAAACAAGAGCTTTGGGATGCAGCTTCCTGTGTTTTCCAGGGCCGTGTGCACTGTCACTGTTGCGCCATGAGGTGGCATGCCACATTGTAGAAGCTTTCCTTTGTACTTCGTAAACTAAGTATATTTGTTTTCCCCTACAACTTATTTAAAATTTGAGAACATTCCAGGAAAAATAGAGGAAATGGACCAAGCAATCATTACACATTACATGTAGCCTGCCAAGCATTCATCTCCTGAGGTTTCTGCACTAGGAGGATATTCATGATAACAAAACTGAATGGGAATAAACAGAAAGGCCAGTTCTTAGAAGGGATTTTAATTATCTGAATCACAGGATCATGGCTTCCAAATGGGATCTGAGGCAGCCAATATGCAAAGTGGGAACATCCTTATATGATGAAGGATGATGCACTGAAAAGAAATGTGTTTAACCACTGCCACTTGGAGAGTGTACATTCCCAAAGCAGGGTCATCATTTCAGTCCCTGCCCTGCTCTGAACGTTTCTGTTCAGTCTAAGTTTGCCGGGGCAAGGTTGGTGGCCCTAGCCAGGGCCAAGCAGACATGCTTTTTGGGGGTTTGGGCATCCTGTCCTGCAGCATGTGCAGCTAATCTATTTGTTATAGAACAGCTTTAATAAGGAATAACAAATATCTCTCCAGAAACCCAGTAAAACTGGTAAACATGGTATTTGACGTCTGCATTAAATGACAAACAAAAATATAATTTGACATCTGCCTTAAATGACAAACATAAATATATGTGAATGGGATGCCTCAGTGAGAGCAGAGAAGTGAATCCATGAGCTGAAGGTGTGTATCTCCACCGCAGTTTGATATTGCATCACCTGCTGTCTTTGGGGAGCAAAAAGGAGCAATCCTTTCTGATATTTTTAAGAAGATACTGTTGGGGTTTCTTACTGCAAGGGGAATTCAGGCAGCTTCTTTCTATCCATGCTGATAAGAAATTTGTTTTAGGTCTAGTACTTTACACTTTAGTGTTTATTTACCTTGGATGGCCAGTTGAGATATGTTTATAGGGGCATTAAGTTTTATTAGCTCTCAGTTGCATATTTGAAGGAAAAAAAGTGCAAAATATTGGTCCTTTTTCCCTAGAACTCATTTTCCTTGCTTCCTGACTTGAATGGTGTTCACACAAACAACTGATTTTTGCTTTCAAGACAACTTGGGAAGCAGGCACCTCGGGGCTGGTGGGGAATGGGATTCAGTGGCTTAGTGTAGAGTTAAAGACACAAATCTGTTCATATAAAGGAAATTTGATAAATGTGTTTGAAAGTAATCAGTCACAACCAGTTTTCAGTAAATGTACCAGGGGCTTTAGGGGTTTTTTTACTAGCTGATTTATCCCAATGGCTGTAGCCTTCCCATACCTCATTGATTTCTTTTGGGGGTGGGACACGGATACCCAAGGAAAAGATTGTTCCTATTACACAACCTTCAAGAAGACCTTTGAAATTCAGGGTACTTACCACAACTTCTGTACTTTGAATCAATGCAAAGGTCTTTAATTAGTTTTGGATAATTTGACATCTGCCTTAAATGACAAACACGAATATAGTGGGTTGGTTCAGTTCTGCCTGGAAATTTAATCACATGGAGAAGAAAATACTGAGTACCCTTAAACTTGCCTTGAGTACACGTATTAGTAATTGACAGTGTCTAGACAAATGGTGATCTGGAGAGTAAAGTCTGAGAAAAATAAACTTACAGATATTGCAGTCAGCCACATTTGCCAGTGGTAATAAACTGGGAAGATTATGGGGGGCTAACTTTCGTAGCAGCTGACAACACAGTTGCCAGCAATTTTGTTTGAAACCTGCTCCCTCTTTAAAAAATATGCCTTTTTAAACATTTCACGTAAAAACCCACCAAAGTCTGTAGAACCTGAAAAACTACCACAAAAAGTAATCTGATGATAAGATGAGTATTTGTTTATGTGCAACACAGTGAATCAAGTTTTTCTTCTTTCTTCTTGAAGGACTCAAATTAGAGTCTTTTATGAGACCATAATCATACAGTGTATTGTCAGCATGTCATTACTGTTGTTTGCAGGAATTTAAAAAAATAACAACGGGGCACACTGTTGATCAACTGGTGATCACTGAGCTTCAGCACAGCAGCGTTCCTGATCATCTTCTCCTAAAACTGCAGTTCAGCTTCTCATCAGGCATTGAAGATGGTTTGCTGTAGAAAAATTGTAACCTAAACCAAGTTTAAACTTATGGTATCTGAACAGAGAAAATGTTACCCCAAGTTTACAGTCAAGCCCGCGTTAAGGTTTTCCAAAAGACCTGACAGAACAAGCCACTGTGCTCTCCTTCAATTTAGCGCTCTTTTCCCTGCTGTAGTACTTCAGGACAACAAAAATACAGAGGCATTAGAGTAATGAAAGGTTAAAAATGTGGATAAAAGTAGGAGTCTGCAAGTTTTTCAGGAGCCCTTGTGTTTCAGAAATATGCAGAGGATGCCTACGAGTTTGGGCAGCATCCAAATGGCTGAATGCAGGGTGGACTGAAGCACAGTGACAAACTATGTCTCTCTGCACTACCTGCCCTGAGGGTGGAGCAGCTGCGCAGCTTTGGGGACAGCCCAAATAGTGGGGCTCATACTGCTGCTGTGCAGGAGCCTGGGCTGTTCTTGGGAGGATGCTGCTGACCCGTCTCCCTGGCACTGGCTGTATATCTTCATCATGAGGTTAATTATGGGGTTAATGATGGAGAACCTGGCCAGGCAATTCTAAATGTAGCTGTGCCCAAACCACACACATTTCACATAAAAGCGATCTTGGCCTGCACAAAATTATGTGTGAGTTTAAGCTTTCTCTCATTTTGTTCTTTCCTGAATCCCAGGCCTTGGAGCAGGCTTGATGCCTTGAACAGGCAAAAGTTAAAAAAACCCAAACAAACAAAATAGGACTGTTACTCCTTTGCTATAAATCTTCATTTGTCAGCAGGACTAGAATGGTAGAGTGGGATAGCAACTGGCAAAGTTACAGTAATCATGGAGACAGAGAGAGTATTTTGATGAAAAAAAGAGCACATTGTGTAGCTTGCCTGGATAACAGCAACTACCTGCAGCAGCAAATATGCCTGTGCTGCCCTCACCCTGCAGTGAACCAGCATCAAAGCCTGCCTGACTTAGGATTCCAAGCCCTCTTACTGCTGCAGGTTGATCTTTATTGAAATATTTAGGTTGGAAAAGACCTTGAAGAACATTGAGTCCAATCTTTAGCTCAGCACTGCCAAATCCACCACTAAACCTTTTTCCTAAGTGTCACATGTACGTCTTTTACTCCTGCCTCCAGGAATAGTGACTCAAACATTTCCCTGGGCAGCCTGTTTCAATGCTTGACAACCCCTTCTGTCATAAGAACCTCAGAACTGAACACAGGATTTGAGGTGCAGCCTCACTAGTGCAAAGTACAGGGGAACACTCACTGCTCTGGTCCTGCTGGCCACACTATTGCTGATACAGGCCAGGATGCTGTTGGCCTTCTTGGCTACCTGGGCACATGCTGGCTCACGTTCAGCTGTTGACCAGCACCCCCAGGTTCTTTTCACTGGGCAGATTTCCAGCCACTCTGCCCCCAACTTGTAGCTCTGCATGGGGTTGTTGTGACCCAAGTGCGGGACCCGGTACCTGGCCTTGTTGAACCTCGTAAAACTGGCCTTGGGCCATCGATCCAGCCTGTCCAGATCCCTCCATAAAGCCTTTTATCCAGTTCCCTGACAAACTGAAGTACTAAGCAGTCATCTTGTCATGCCTGACAGATTCCACCAGTAGCTTTTGAATTTGCTGACCAGTTTTGAAATAAATTTGACAGATGGTTTGAAAGATCCAAATATTTCAAAAATTTGAAAGATTCAGTTATACCAAGTTCTGATGATGAAAGTAGGCAGTGGGTGGAGACACAGTTCTAGTATTTCCATGGGAAGAAAGCCTGCCATATGATGTCTATTTTCAGGTTTTATATCATCACAAATGATCTTTATAGTACTTTAATACTGTTCCATTACTAGAACCCAAAGAACTCATAAGGGAGAGTGGCAGAGGAAGCCAAGCCCAGCTTCACAATTTCTGCCATGTAAGACCAAGGTTTTAATCAAGTAGGTAGAAGTTTTGAATGAGCTTTTTGAAGTGAAATTAAACTTCAAGAGTAAGTGAGGAAAACCATAAATCCGCTCTGTGCAATGACAGGAGGGAGGGAGGAGGCTGTCTGGAGTTCAGGACACCATGTTTCCAGTATGAAGGAGTGGTCAGGCTTGGAGAAGAGTAGCCATATGTTGTTTGAGGGCGTGTGGGTGGCCAAGAAAAAAACCATTGACAAGATTAAAAGGATCTGCTTAGAAAAACTTTAAGCTTCTTATTGAATAATGAGGGTTTCTTCTCTTACTGGAATAGGGCTTTCAAGAGACCTACTTCTTAAAAATACTGAAGCACTCCCTTGTTGCCTAGGAGGGACCTTTTGAGAAAGCATTAGTTTTACAGGAAAGAGCAAATCACACCTTTATCATGGGGTCAGGCAAGATCAGGGAATGTAGAACGGAACCTTGGTGGGGCAGCTGAGTGCTGTCTGTTGACTCAGCTGTGTGGAGAGCCTGCAACCTCACCAACCCGCCGAGGCCACCCCAGCCCGGCTGCTCCATGCCATGGAGCAGCACTCTCCTGCTGCCAGGCCTGGGAGCTGGCCCTGTGGGTGCTGGAACTCACTGCCATGCTGCAGGAAGGCCGTAGACATGTTTGTGAATGGTCTCCTCATACAAATCATGGTCATGGAGAATGGTTTCATCTGGCTGAAGATAAACCTTTCTTCCTTATGTTTGTCAATACTGCTGTGCATAAAGGGCATTAACAGAGATGTGGTAATTTAACAGGTGAGACAAATCCCTCTGCTCCCCAAAGAAGGGCTCCACAAGGCACTGGGAGGGAGCAGGGTTAAGATGTAAATACATCAATATCTTTGAAGGAGTGTTTTCTGGAAGTTCACAAGAGGAGGCTGGGGTGTAGCAAGAGTTTTAGTATTATTACAATTAAGTACTCAGTGTGTGCCTTGTCCAAGTGCTTCAGTTGAGTTAGAACATGCCAAGTAACACCAGAACCACTGTTAAATTAGCTGCACAACTATTATTAACTATTGAGCTATAAAATAAAAAAAACCCAGAACATACTTTGCTCGATTTGGAGGGAAAAATCTCCCTCTGTGCATTCCCAGTGGTGTGTTGTCTGTTGAGCAAGAGGAGGAGAGGACAGCAGGTTACCAGCAGCCCAATAACCTGGGGGGTGATGCTCGTCGGATGAGCATTGTGTGTTTCACTTCTTTGATCTGTCACTCTCCAGTGACATGATGCTGGTCTGTGCAGGTAATCCTGCGCTCTGCCACAAATCCCCCATCAGCAGGGAGCTGCCATACCTGCTCTGCTCACGGGGCTTCCCTCTGGCTCACTGCCTTGGAGCAGCAAGCACCCCATTGCAAAGGGAGCCCTGACCCACCCCTGGGCTGCATGAGTAGGACGGGGCAAGTGACAAGCAGTGGCTCGGTGCAGACAGCGTCTGTGCCTAGATGGGTACTTTCATTAACCTGTCTGTGGAAAGAGGAACAGCTTTGGGTTTCCATTTCTCCAGGAGTGGCTCTTGGCAGATAAGTGGGGCCTCTGTAAAGTTCAGTCCTTCTTGGTGGGGTGATTAAGTGCCCTAAAGTGTAGGAAGGTCAGGGCAGGATTGCAGTCTGACCTGAACTTTTCTTCTGTGCATACAGAGACCAATAATCATTGACTCCAGTGGAGTAAACTGGGAAGACAACATCCATTTACTTTTTATTTTAACTCACTTTGGCCAAGGTCTGTTTGTTCATCCTGTATTCACCCATCCCAAGGCCAGACATTCATTCTTTTTTCTCCTACTCTCCTCCTGCCCCCAGGCTTTCCTCCAAGTGTGGCAGTCAGTGGGTCTTCAGTCACGCCATGTGTACCACCTTGTCCAACCATCCAGCCTCTCAGACATTTCTCTTTGTGGGGAGTAAGGGCAGTCTAGAGGTCAGCAGTATGTCCTTGGGCCTCCACTCCCCACCTGGTGTTTGGGGCAGGAGAAAGCCCCACTAGCTGGTCCATGCCATGTCCTGGCAGGGACATTCTGCTGGGGGTGAAGGAGTGAGGGACCTGATCCTGCCACAGGCAATTGCTATCTTCTCTAGAAGAGAAAAGGAGCTGAATGCCCAGTTGCCAAACAACTTTGACCTTTGCTTAACAGCTTCCACAAAGCACAGAAAGCACTGAGCAAAGAGGACACTCTTGTGCTGTGGTTTGTATTATTTATGACTGTCTGTCTTCAGAAGAACAAATAGATTGGGCAACCCTTGGTAACAGAAGACATAAGACCCGTCACTGATGATACCATTGCCAAATGAAGTGAAGTTTAAACCTTAACAAAACTGATTTTGAGAAGCTAAAACCAGTCCTCTGAGATATGCCCTCCAAGACAGTTTTGCTTCCTTGGTTACTAACTGGAAACAGAAGAAATGAGCTCAGAGTGAAAAGCTGGCCAAAGACCTTCCTGGCTTGCCCTGTCCTCTAAGACACTATCTGTGCTGTACAGGAGATCATCTTGCATTGCTCACAGAAATCAAATAATCCAACAAGGCGAGCAAAGCATGTCTGTGGCATTCAGATTGCTGACGCTGTTGTCTTCAGGGCCACAAAGGCTGTGTCCTGCTGCCCCAGGGTGTTCCTCATATGCCAGACCTTTGGATGACTTTCTGGATGTGCCACACTGAATGCAGCTGATTCAAACAGAAACATCTGGAGACTGCAGCTGTCTGGTTTGAGAGCAGAATGACTGATCCTAAGTGTTCCAAGAATCACAAAATAGTGGAAGTTTCAGTCCACCCCACTGCCCACTTAACAGTCCCATAATTCATCATCATGTCTGTGAGGACATTTTGGAAGACTGTGCTGAAAGGCTGGCTAAAGTCAGGATAAATATCCACTGCTTCCCCCTCATCCACCAAGTCACTCATCTCATTGTAAATGGCTCTGTGCTTGGTTAAGCACAATTTCCCTTTCATAAATCCATGCTGGCTGCCCTCAATCATTTTTTAGTCTTCCATGTGTTTGCAAAGAGTTATGAGGAGAATTTTCTCCATTACCTTTGCACATTTGAGATGGAGCTATGCAGTCTGTAGTTCCCCAGATCTTCCTTCTCGTTCTCCTTGAAGACAGAAGGAGAAGCATTGCTTTCTCCCAGTCTTCACATTCTCCCAACCGCGATGACCTTTCAAAGATTATTGAGAGTGACCTCACAATAACACCTGCCATCTTCCTTGGTGCTCATAGCTGCATCCCATCAGGGCCATGGACTTACGTGTGTTTGGTTTGTTTAAGTGTTCCCTAACCTGTTTCTCCTGCATTGATGGTGAGTCCTCCTTGCTTCAGGAGATGAACAATGTTGGTGAAGTTCACCTTGTAAAAGACAAAAACCCTTTAGTGCCTGGGGACTGCAGCAGCTCAGGGAGGAAGAGGCACTGAATCAGGGTCAGTCTGCACAGATTGCAGGAGTCAGGTTCAACTGCTTCTGGTATTCAGATGTACAGTTGTAATATCCTATTCATGCTCTGCTTTGATTACTGATTGCATCTATTTTTACTCTGACACCAGCAGACTTCATTAATTTTTCTTTTTAAATGAACTGCATCATCTTCCCATCCTTCCCATCCTCCTCTGCCTCCCCTGGGTCCCCATGCCATGTAAAGCCTGTTCCTGGCCATATCCCTGCTGAGATCCACCACAGGGGCCACTTCTACATATTGCTTGCAATGAAGTAAAACCCTAACTCCTTGACCATAATTATTAAAAAGCCTCAAATTACTACCTGGAGGGAAAGCAGAGCAAAATTGCCAGGAGTACCAGACACACAGACTACTAAACATCCCAAAGACCCCAAGGAAAGAAAAGCTCTCTGCAATGACTCAGAGTGTATCCCCTAAACCTTCCTCACCTAGAGTCCTTTCTACCACCAGTAGTTTGACAACCTTGTTTCATTTGAAAATATAGAGAATGCATTTAGGACCATATTTTAGAAAATAGTCTGTAGCCTTGCCAATCTCCCAGTGGGCAGGAGCTCTGTACAAGGGCTTGAAAAGGAAAATATCTGTCTTTGCTCAGTCTGACCTGTAATTCTTTTCACGTGCAAAGGCAGAGGCTCTGGGGAAAGGAAGGTCAGAATAAACAGTGTATGTTCCCAGGGCTGGAGAGATTTGGGTCAAAACCCTCCTCTGCCTTCTCATTTCCGCTTTGGTGTGACTGATACAAAACATTTCCCTTAGTTCCTTATCATTATATATATATATTTCACCTTTAAATGCTGCATGAGTCAAAACCCCCCAAACATAAAAGCTGTGTTTCTGTAAGATACAGCCTGGCTAATGTATCATTCTGAGGAACATGGCTGTAGTTCTCTGATGGTCTCAAAAGAGCCCTTATATATAAAAGTACTTGCTTCAGAGCAAGCACAGGGATTGCTCCCAAAGAATTAGCCCTTAAATACTGAGGCAAGTGCTTTCAGACCTAAGACTGGGGGAAAGTAGTGTAGATCATCCATGCCATCCATGCCATCAGAAACAGCAATAAGCCAGAACAAACCATTTTGCCTATGTAATTATCCACATCCTGACCTCCTTGCATCTCTGCTGCCTTCCTAATGCTTTGCTGCAGCTGTGCCTTGCAGAAAACCATTTTCTGCAGAAGAGAACAAGGGTTACCTATGGGTGGATTCTCACAGATCAATTGGTGTTTCTTCATGAAGCTACTCTGAATAACCTGAGCGTTCATTATATTTTCTTAAAAATGCAGAGGATAATGCTTCCAGTGCTCTTTCACCTCTGCTTCTCCCTCTCTACTCTGCTCTCGTGAGACTTCACCTGGAGTGCTGCATCCAGGTCTGGGGCCCACAACAAAAGAAAGATGGACCTGTTGGAATGAGTCCAGAGGAGGCCACTGAGTTGATCACAGAGCTGGAACCCCTCTTCTATAAAGACAGGCCAAGAGAGTTGGGGCTGTTCAGCCTGGAGATGAGGAAGCTGTGGGATTACCTTATAGCACCTTCCAGTACCTAGAGGGGACCTGCAAGAAGGTTGGAGGGGGACTTTTCATGGGGGTATGTAGTGATAGCACAAGTGGGAACAGCCTTAAGCTGAAGGAGGGTAGGTCTAGATTAGATATTAGGAAGAAATTCTTTACTGTGAGAGTGGTGAGACACTGGAAGAGGTTGCCCGGAGAGGTTGTGGACTTCCCATCCCTGGAGGTGTTCAAGACCAGCCTGGATGGGGCTCTAAGTAATCTGCTCTAGTGGAAGGGGTCCCGGCCCATGGCAGTGGGGTTTGGAGCTAAATGATCTTTAAGGTCCCTTCCAACCCAAACCATTCTATGATTCTGCTATTCTTATCATTGCCCAGTGGGGCACAACACCTTAGAGCTGGTTAAAAGAGGCTGAAAGCAGTGATACATATATGTTTCTTTTCACATATCCCAAACACATTGAAAAATTAATTTTTGTGAAGGTCAGAGATGGGATTGGTATCTTTGTATTTCGAGGCAAACAGATATAAATTTGGTGCTATATTGACCGTCCGTCTTGAATGTACCTAAAGTGGAGGGAGTTGCTGCTAGAAGTTGCTACGGGAATGTGGAAAGGTCAAAACGACCCTGGCAGGTTATAAATCTGGAAAGCCTTTCTGTGCTTAACCTTAGGAAAATCATAAAGTCCTAGTTTTCTCGTTTTTAAAAACGAATAACCTGTCCTCCTTGAGCCTGAAATGTGTTTCTCTCTGAAACATGCTGGGCATGATGAACGCTGCATGAACAGGGGCTGGGGGTCCCCCCAAACTGCAGGACAGTCCTGCTTGCACAGAATTACAAGCATGGAAGCTGCAAGAAGGCATGGCTCTTCTATGGCAGGGAGCTACTGAGTGGAGCTGTGATCACAGGAATAGGTTTTGTTTTGGAGACCTTTTGATTCAGACTCAAAGGCAAACCAACAAAAAACTTCTTTCTTCTCAGGCAGGGAGAAAGGTTGGTAGTAATTATCTTTTAGGGACGTTTGGTTGTAAGAGTCCTTTAGGAAGCCTGTGAAATTTAGTAACTGGATGCTACCCATCTTAAAAGTCTTGAAGAAATGGTCAATCTGCAGGATCACAAACAAATCAGATGAGTGAAAAAATGCTAACAGTTGGGATTGGAACAGTGAAGCCATGGAACAGGATTGGTTATCAAATTCCCTTTACTGGAAGTTTCTAAAAACGGAGGAAGTGGTTGGTGAGTGTAAAGGGAACTGATAGAACTTCGGTGTGGGAACAATTACAAAGAAGCCTCCCAGCCACACATCTGTATGGCACTATTGCTGAGAGGTGATGCTGGCAGCATTGCGGTGGAGAGGCAAGGAATTCAGAGGAGAGACGAGACAGGGCCAGATGGCAATGGCAGGGGCCATGCCCTGTGCGGTCCCTCACCGGTGTGTCCGGTTTGACAGTTGCAGAGGAATCCCAGCATTGGGACACCAGCCCCAGGGGCTCTGCCTGGCCCTAATCCTGCAGCTCACCTTCTGAAGCACAAGTGCTCATGTCTCCTATTGATTTCTCTTTTTCTGTCTTAGAGGTGGAGATTGTTACAAATGTTAATCAAAGTTTCCTTCCCTGAGTTAACGATCTGAAAAATCATCATAAAACACACCAAGTTTGGAATTAGTGTCGGAGTAACTCACTGACTAAAAAAAAGTTTGGTGACTTGACCTTAATGTACAATAGCACACTGTTATTTTGTGATCTACATTTAGATTTTTTCCATTTAAAACAAATCACTGTGCATCCTGTTTCACAAATTCCAATAAACATTTTGAAACACTCTATAAATACAATTCATTCTTGTCTTGTACATGTCTCTGAACTATACCCTTCACCAGGAGAATGGTTTCCCTAGCAACTAATATATTCCAAAGTCTTAAAAAGAAAGGAGGGAATCTAAAAAGAAAAAAACTAGCAAAAAAAAAAAAAAAGGCATGATAAGACCAAGCCTATTTGATGAACACGAGATACACCCCAATCTGAGGTACTGTGAAGTTTTTATTGTCACTTGCTTTGCAATACACTCCTCCCAGACTCATCCCAATGAAAGATTTATTTCTCCTCGGATCTTTGGGGCACGACTTTCTCCCCAGGCACGACAGGGCATGGTTACAAACACCAGCTGGGCAGCCCCTGGAACTGAGGCTCTCTACCTATGGTGGTTAAAGGAACCAGCCCCGAAATGTGGCTCCATACATGACATCCTTCAGCTCTTCCTTGCAGAGGTGGCAGCACGGATATGTGTCAGTGCCTCCCTCTGCAGCGGAGGTCAGTGGCCTCTGAAACCCAGTCTAGAGACTAGCAGAGGCCAGTCATGCAGGAAAGTCATGCAGATGTCAGTTACGGGAAAAGGTAAAGGAATCTTTGCCAAAGATCTCTGAGTTGGCCACTAAGTTCAGGCAAGAAAATTCCTATTTGGCACCCTACTTTTTTAAACAAAGGTAGAGAACTGATGGGTCCTGCAGAAATGCAGCTTCTGGTAGTGGTCAGAAAAGGGGGTGATGTATGGAATGGATGCTGAAGGATTTGTTACAGTCTGCAATGAAAGAAATTAAAAGTGGCTGGAAAAAGCAGCAAGGCACTTTGAATATATAAATATATGAAACTGGGTCCAGCCCTGCAGAGAAGGACTTAGGGATACTGGTGTACTGGACATGATCTGGCAGTGTGCATATGCAGCTCAGAAGGCTGACCGTATCCTGGGCTGCATCAAAAGAAATGTGGCCAGCAGGTCAAGGAAGAGGATTCTCCCCATCTACTCCATTCTCATGGAGATCCCAAGTGAAGTTCTGCATCCAGCTCTATACAACACGTGTGCGAGGCTGATGCAGTGAAGGGACTTAGATCTGAAAAGAGGCTGCCTGAAGAAGCTGGAAGAGTGCAGAAGTTTGCACATGGCAGTTGAGGTCCTTGAGGTCGTCCATCTGCACCTTCCATAGTCCCACATGCTTGAACAAACTGTGTATCAAGGAGTGAAATGCTACCAAACCAGAATGGCAGCGAGGCAGTCTGTAAGAGGGCCTGATACCTTTTATTAGATCCATGAAATAGTGGAGAGGGAAATATAACAGTTAAATAAAACAGAACAAAGTCAAGCCTTCAGGTATGAAAGTCCCTCTTTGGGGCTTGCAAGAGGAGCTAAAGCAAGACCTGTTGTGGTAACACTTTCACATCTGTGTTGCCACAGGGATGGAGAATTGGACCCATTGCCAGAGGAGGGACTAGCAGGGACACTTAAACCCGGTCACCGTAACGGGTACAGGTTAAAAAACATGTCACTGTTGCAGTAGTTGAGACACACTTGGTGCCCTCCCCCATCTCTGTCTCCTTTGCTTCCCCTCGGAGGCGCCGAGAGCTGTCGGTGGGGCTGTGCCCCACTCGCCATGGGGCAAGGGCCGCCCTGGGGCACGGGGTAGGGCGGCAGAGAGAGGCAGCTGCTGCTGTAGGTCAGCGGGGATTTGTCCCCATGGGATCCATCTCCCAAAGCGCCCACGTTAGACCTGAAGGAGTCATGGGCACTCTTTGTCATGGGCAGGATGTGCTGGGTGCTGAGGTGGGTGCAGTGCTGGGGGGAAGGGGCTGTGCAGGGCACAGCAGGGACACTGCACAGCCTCTCGGCACTGGGGGTCCTCCCAAGGGATGGGCCTTGGCTCCACGTTGGTGCCTCTCCAGAGGTCCCATCCTCCCCAGCTGTCCTTGGGTACGGCAGCCACCCAGAGCAGCTGCTCAGCATCGGCTCCTGGGAGCTTTTGCTTAAACGTCCCCGGAAATTAGCAGGTAGCACGTGAGCATCCGGCTTGGAAAGTGGCAAAGGCAAAGCCTCCTGCATCGGCATTGCACCTGTCAGAGACTTGGGAAAGCAAGGCATGGGTTAGTAAAACAAGGTGTAGCGTAGCAACCCTCCTCTATGAGACCCTTACAAATGCACTCAATTACAAATGCACCAATATGATGGTTGGACTTGATTATCTTAGAGGGCTCTTCCAACCATGACGATTCTATGGCTCTATGGACAGAGGTACCAAAGCAGGTGGCGTAGCAGAGCCTCCTTGTAGCAGGGTGCTCATGGGCTGTAGGGGCAAACCAAACAAGGCTCCCAGCTCATGGCTCCAGGTTTGTTTCACCAGTTTTTGCCCAAAGCCTGTTTTACACTCAAAGAGGTGTTCGGACTTCACATTTACAGCTCTTGGGGTCCACTGCCAGCACATACTGAAGAATGACCTAAACAAGAAATTATGATACTACATTTTACACCACAGAATTTGGGTTTTTTTTAATGGAGTTTGGAAAAGCTAGGTATGATTTTTTTAAACTGACTGTTTTGAAGTCATCTTTTCGCTACAATAATATTCCACTTCAGCTTTCTGAGAGTCTATTTCTAACTAACAAATTTTCATATCTTTACCTTTTTTTACCCCACAAACAAAAATTTTGTTCAGGGAGGGATCAGCGCACAGGAATTATTCTTCTGGGTCTTTTGTTCCAGATATTTCACCACTTCTTTAATTGCCCTAATTATTGGATTATAATTATGCAAACTCTAATTCCTTTCAGAACACTCATTCTGTGCTATCATTTCTGATGAGTACTTGCAGGTCTCTCTTCTTTATAATTCTGCTTTTTCATCCATTTAATTATAGTGATTTTGTGGAATGCTGGAGTGGCAAAGCTCCTTTCAGCTGTTCTCCACTCACCATGAGAAGAAATTCCAACGACCTCTTGTAGGACCCAGCCCACCTTCAGCTGAAGACCCACTGATGCCATACAGAGAGCATCCTATATATCACTTGCTCTATTTTGGGCTCATACCTTTTTCCAAAGTTCTCCTTCTGGTGTCTTGTGAGCACATTAAAACTGAAACTTTACAGCATATGTTTTTGCAGATTGAACACATTAAAACTGAATCTTTTCAGAATACATTTTTGCAGATTAAGCGGCACAGGTTCAGTGTGACAAATCAGACTCCAGAATTAGTTGTATCACAACAAATTCTGGTGGAACACGAATATGATGGGTTATTGCCAAGGAAAACCTGTTGGAGATCCATGAACTGGAAAGCCAGCTGAGGGTAGATGGTCTAAGTCTGACTGCACAGAGTCAGAACAGCTGAAGAGCTGTTAGAGCATAATTAGATATTATGACATCTTTAGTCTGTTTCTACTCCCACACAATTGAAAGGGAAAACATCAGGAAGAAGTTGTAGGAAGGGAAGGATGAAGACATGTCGCGAGGGAACTTGACCTAAGCAAGACCAGTAGGCTCAGCCATAAAAGAAAAAAAGCCACAAGACTCAGTAATATTTCCTAGGTGAGAACTATTTCAGTTTTAGTGGTGACAGAACTAAACCAGTGATAAGAAAAGCATGGTTGCTGTATTTGTTAGACATTTAGACTGCTCAGCTGCTTCTTCTTATGCTTGTGTTGCCAGGCATTTGTGTCAAGAGGTTCTGGTTTTTAGTGTCCTCCTGAGTATTTCCAGTAGAAATAGCTACCGCTTCTAAATTCATATTCTATTCAAAAGGTTTTAACTTCCTCTGTGCACTTTTGATCTACTTCTTGGGTTCCCAGATCCCCTTGCTTCTCCATGTCATCCATTTAAGAAATCTGAACCCAGCAGACCAATTACACCTTCTGTCTGTGCTTGAAGGGGCATGGATTGCTATCCCTAACACCAGGCTGGGGGTATGCACCACCTCTAACACATCAAAAGAGAAACTACATGTGAATACAGGTGGTGGCAGTTGAGTGCAACACAGCTTTTGCAAGGAAGGGCTCTGGAGACAGCCTCACTGCTCAGCCTGATTCCCTCCATCAGGCATGCAGCAGTCCAGGGAATCTCTGGAGGTGCTTGCACAAGTGTTTCCACACCCAGCAGAGCTAATGTTTTAACATCACTGCTTTGGAAAGTCCTTCAAAGCATTCTTCTGCCTTCAAAGTCCTACTGGACATCCAGGGAGCAAAGAGGACAAACCAGGTATAGGTGATGCACATTCCACTTACAAACCCGGGCAATACTTGAGGGGAACAAGCAGAGGTGGAGGATGCCTTCGCTTTTCTGCGGCACCTTCTCTGCGCCAGTGGAGGGTCTCAGGACACATGTCAGCATGGAGAAAACACGACCTTTCTGTCTGTCCAAGGGTGGGGCAGTGCCTCCTGCACCTGAGGATGTTCTCACAGCCCTTGGGGGGCTGCAGGTGGCCAAATCCTTCTCAGGGGCAGCTGTTCTGCAGGAAAGCATTTCTGTCCCTGATGAACATGAAGTCTCTAAATAAAGTGATCCAGGCCTGCTACTGAAGTAATTGGGTTTTCTTAAGTAAAGCCTGGGGGACTGAGAGAAGAAGTAAGGATTTCTGGATTTGCCTTGTTCATGACAAGTTTGTTTTGTCTACATACCATACACAGTCTATAATAGGCATATCATATAAGTAATGGTATATATTGTATTCTATACTAAGATCACAGAATTACGGAATGGGTCAGGTTGGAAGGGACCACAGTGGGTCATCTGGTCCAACCTCCCTGCTCCAACAGGAGCACATGGCACAGAATTGTGTCCAGACAGTTCTTTAATATCTCCAGTGAGGAAGACTCCACAACCTCTCTGGGCAATCTTGGTTCCAGTGCTTGGTCACTGCACAGTAAAGAAGTTCTTCCTCATGTTCAGGTGGAACTTCCTGTGCATCAGTTTCTGCTCATTGCCTCTTGTGCTATTGCTTGGCACCACCGAGCAGAGCCTGGAAACATCCTCTTGACACCCTCCTTTCAGATACTGATCGATACTGATGAGTTCCCCTCAAGTCTTCTCTTCTTGAGGCTGAAAAGTCCCAGCTCCCTCAGCCTGTCCCCGTAAGAGAGATGTCCCAGTGCCCTCATCGTCTTCATTGCCCTTCACTGGACTTGCAGAGTAGTTTGTGTCTGCGTGTATGTGTACACACATACATGAATCTTCCTCCTGAGTTCAGTTATTGCCGAAATATTTCCCAGTTTTCAAGTGTTTGTTTGTTACAATTTTCTCATGGCATGGTGCAATCAATACTAGAAGTTAAAACCAATTAAAACCTTCTAATATTCTCCTTCAATGTCAAAACAGATTAGACTAAATATCTAATTAATTTGTTCCCAGATTTCTTTGTAATTAATTTTATTTATGGAGAAGCACTAACAAAGAACTTGTAGGAAATTTTTCTAAAGGTATCTCAGGCATTTAAAAAAGGAAGGAACTGGGGCTCTAAAGCTACGTCCGTGCTGCTAAATTAAAGTTTAAGGACTGTCATTGGTAACAAGGACCAAAAGGCATGGCCTGTCAGTGTCCACACTACCTCCTTGGGTGACCTCTGGACCTGAAGTGAAATGGTGCAAGGGCTGTGTTGCAGCCCACCAAGGGCTGTTTTTCACAGCATCAGCTTGAGATTAATTGCCTGCTGCTTGTAGCATGACAGCATGTAGGGGCACAGGTAGGTTCGAAGCCAGCTGTGTACACTGAAGGGACCCAAATTTGATTCTACCTTGTCCAAAATCCTTCTGGGGAATGGTCCCTCATACATACTGTCCTCCTGACCTGTGCGAGAGCATTTTGTCTGTGAGCACAAGTTAGCAGTGACCAAATCCACATCAGAGACCATGTGAATGGTGAAACAACTTAGCCTGCCCTCCAGCCCTGCTTTGTTTATCAGGACAGATGTAATGTCCTGCTGCCACCAGGCCCAAATTGCCTCTGGAGAGGGGGTGCTGGCAGTGTTGAGGAGAGCAGAATGCTTGGGACAGCGCTGGTTCTTCTTGGCTGATCAAGGGCATGCAGAATGTGGATATGTAAATCCTGCTCCCTCCCAGACCCAAAGCCCAGATAGCCTTCACCATGCCTTGAACCACAGAGCACCTGACCAAAATTTCATTGATCAATAGCAATAGTTACCTCAATCTCCCGGACTCGTTTTAATCTTAGAGAAGATGGCGAAAAAGCTGACTGTGCTTTTTGGATTGATCTTCTTGCTTCTGCTTCTAGTTTTGTTTCTGGACGTGGATGGTCATGAGCTCCTTTGGACTTTAGAAAGCAATGATGATATGTTAAAGGTAGAAGCAACATTGTTAATAATCTTAACGGAGCAGAATTTATAGCACAGGCCAAAACCACACATTATGGCCTAATTTAATACTTTGTATTTAATAGGATTTAGTTAATGTGAGCTCGAGTAACAAAAATATCTCAGATGAAGTGGGATGGGGTAGAAATTCTCTGAAATCATAAAACCAGTGCACCACATTTATTTGTAGAAGACACTCCCCACACTAGAGCCCCAGCTGAAGCCACGAGGTCTTCTGCGGCTTGGCTACAGTGTCCCTGCAGTCACTTTCATTCTTCTCACACTTTGGACATGTTTATTAGAACATTGATTTCCATTAGTTTCCACAGAGAATTAATTTTATTTAGCCTGCACATAAATGAAAGCCTGGAAAGCAGGAGATAATTCAGTGGTTATGTTACTAAACTAGGACTACAGCTCCCAGAAACAGTGCCCATTATTTAAACACTTGCATACACTGTTTTCCAGATATAAGTTACATATGCCACAGATGGCATTTTCTGGACACAGACCCTTGGATGCAACCACTTCCTGGTCCAAGATAGCCTCATGCTTATGTGTGGTGCCTTGGAGAAGAGACAGCATGGTATTTCTGCCTTCTGAGGATTTGTTGGTTCCTATGTATCTGAGGCAAAATGCTTCAAAATCAACAGGTTTTCACAGAAGCCTAGATAAAAAATATACTATGCTATAAAATCATAGTAGCATAGGCCAGTTTAGGCTGGAAGGGCCCTCTAGCTCAACCTCCTGTTCAGGCAGGACTAACTTCAGAGTTAGATCAGGTTGGTTAGAACCTTGTGGAAATTCTTCTTCTTACAGTCATTTGACCTTGTCATATTCAATGACTCTTATATTTTGCAACAAATAAATTTGCTTAACAAAATTTAACAAAATGGTCTTTAACTTGCACAACGTTAGGCAATTTTATACCAACCTGGAAAAATATGAATTGGCCTTCATGCCTCCAGAAGTTGGTAACTGGGTAACCACCATGGCCTCGGCAGGAAAGGAGTCGCAGTGGTCCACTGCAGTTTGGACAGCATTTCCCTGGAGCAAAGACAGAGGGAAACATTTTCCATACAACACGGATTAGAGGAATCCCATGTGATACAATGGTTCATTGGTGGGAGATTTCCACTTCTGGTTTGAGGCTCAGAAATTACACTGAGAGAAACTATGCAAAAAACTTCCAAACATAAGCAAAAATCAATATAAACAAATTAATCATTACCTTTATTCTGCCCATTGTTTAATATAGCTTTCAAAAATTACTTCTATTACAGCTTTATTACAATTTTATCATTTATTATGACAGTCAGTTTTAGCTTTCGTCTTGTCAGCATTTGGAATGTCATATGTGTTCTTGTCTTGACTTTTCTAGAGAAGATTGTTCTGGCTTCAGTGAGCACATGAATAATACCTTTCTTTAGACAAAATGTACATCAGACCCAGAAATCAGTATGTGCTAGCTCTGCTGAGCAATCACAATTGATTGGAATGGTCTTGTTAGAAATGTGCGTGCAGCTCAGGTTCTCTGTTTGCATTGTCTTGCTCCAGTGACGTGACTGTGAGGCTTATTTTCCAGTCATCACAGTTTATGAGCAACTTCTTTCCTGCAAGAGTTGCCTCCTGAGTTACTTTTGGGCAAGTGCAATAACGAAGCCAACGCTCAGGTGGGCAGGAACAGCAGGGCAGGAAGCTGCCTGCACTGCACAGCACAGCTTTCTCAGTAGCCTCACTCATGGGCCTAAGGCTGGGAACCAGTCCCTAACCAGCAGAAACAGACATTAAAAAAGGATTAGGAAAAAAAAGAAAATAAACAAGCAGACAACTATGCCCCAACAGTAAGAAATGTAAAATGCATTGTTCCAAATCAAGAATTGCATTGGAATATAAGGTATGGGAGAAGGAAGGCTGGATAATCCAAAGGGTATCCTATACTTTGATTTCTGCTATGTTGTGTTCACTTATGAGCTGCCATATAACAAACTGTCATGTTCATACTCACTCTGTTGTTTCTGCCTGGCTTTATCACATATGGCTGGTCTTAGGTAGATCTTCCTCCCGTCCAAGGTCGAACAGTCATTACCACAAACCACCACCCCAAGGCAGGACTTTTTTAAGATGCGAGAGTTGTGGTTGTTGGTGTTTCTCATTGCCCAGCTGCTGTGGTGCCTCTGAGCATTTTTATCCTCCGAGCTATAGATACATTTTGCATAGGAATCTGGCCATTCTTGAAACCAGTCTGTCTGGATTACATCCTGTGGAAAGAGCAAAGCAAGCCACATTTCAGGCTGGGGAAGAGAAGAGCTTGTCCAAGAGCTGAGCAGAGCTGGACCTCTGCTGGGTGTCTTCTAGACTGGGTGACTCCAGCACCCTGGCAGGTGATGCTGGTTGTCAGGA
Source organism: Ptilonorhynchus violaceus (assembly GCA_013397565.1). NCBI lineage: Eukaryota > Metazoa > Chordata > Aves > Passeriformes > Ptilonorhynchidae > Ptilonorhynchus > Ptilonorhynchus violaceus. Next base: position 104,514 of record VZRJ01010489.1, read on the forward strand.
GGGAGAAATGGAGGGAAGGCAGAAAAAACACAGCTGCCTGTGGTTCCCCATGGGCCCCAGAGCATCAGGAAAGCCTGGCCAGGAAGTTGTTCTCACTCAACAAACCAATGAACCAAAAAGAAAAAAAAAATGAAAAAAAACCCCAAACAAACACCAAACCCCAAGGACAACACAGTAATGAGCAATAAAAATAAAACTGGGAAAAAAACCCAAAGGCCCAAACACACATCACATCAGTGTACATCATTGGGTACAGTCAACACAGTAAAATGCAGTAAGCTGTAAAGCACCTAACATGCCTGGTGATGGTTGTGAGGGAAAAGGGCTTGCAAGGGGTACAAAAGCTTAGTAGAAATTTCCTTTAAATTGCTGATCCCGGCACTGAGAGCCATGACAGCAGTAAGAACATCAACCAAGAAGAGAAAAACTGCCATGCTCCCCTGGTAGCCATCGGGTAGTGTAGGGAAGGGTGTCAATGAAGCCTCCAGACTGAAATGCAGGTGAAGGTGACCCTGGGGTGAAGGACATGGAAGGGAACATCTTGGAACATGGAGGCTCTGGGCAAACTGCACTGTCATAGCAGGGAAGAGGCTGGGATCCAATAAGAAGGCAGGGTTTGGAGGTGAAAGTCATCACAGCTGGATGCTGAAATACTGCAGCAGGAGGAATCTGTCAGAAATATGCAGAGGTGAGGGACAGGGAGGTGACATTGGTGTGCAGGGTGTGTGGGGTTTCAGTGGAGAGCATGGTTGAAACTTTTAGATAAGGGGACTAGAAAAGGACAGAGGGAGGGGAAGATTACTATTCTGCCTCTCAGCAAATCTCTGCAAACATGACACAAGGTTTCCCTAGGTGCTCGTGAAAAGACTCCATGTGGGAAGACAGCCCTGGATCTGGAGCCAAACCTGCAGTGACACTGAGCACCCACAGTTGCAAGGCAGTTGTAGGTGCTGTGTTGCCTTCTCATAATGCACTACCCAGGGCAACAAGCAAGTCCTGGACGGCTCTAATTAAGTGCCCACAGCAGGAGGTACCTTTTTCGCCCTGTTTTCTCTGCACCTCATCCACCAGTGAAAATAATGCTTCTGCAGCATTGCTATTTTTCATGCATCAACAGCCCTTTCAATAATATATTTAAGGAGAAATGCGTGGAAATGTCAATATCTGCTCAATATTTTCTAGCAAAACACTGCCCCATACCTCGAGGTGACAAAGAGAATAAAGGCAATGAGGCATAGATGACTGAGAAAGCATTTAAGATCAGTGCTGGAGATGACTGGTCAGAACTAGATAAATTTCTAAGACACAGACACATACCTGGGGAAGTTTGATGTCATTGATATCCCAACTTGTCATTTCTTCATGTCGGGAAGCAGAGCCCTCCTGCTCCATAACAGAATCATCTGCACCTTTCAGCATTTTTGAATTCCTTCCCAAAGTTAGTGAGAAAGTCTCTCCTGGCTGCTTTTGAAGTTGCCTGACTGTCAGCACTCTCAAGCAGTTTACAACCAGGAAGTTGTTTCCTGAAGCTAAATGATAGAGAGGCTGCTCATTAAAGATAAAAATCAGTGTTCTTCTGCCAGAAAAACTTGTTCCATTAAAAGTTTTGCAAGCCAGCAAGGCAGTGGAAAATATAGCTTAGAGATAGCCTGTGACGTTACAGAGACATCATTAACAGCAAGCGAATCGTGCCTGTGTCATCTGTTTTGCTTTGCTCAATCTCCTCACACCAAGTTTATAGCCATGTAACTCTGCTCACAGGCTCTTTGTACATTTTATCCTACTCTGGCCCTATGTTCCCAGAGACAAACTGATTGAACAGCTCAGCAGCTGTTAAGGGATCTTTGGGTCGCTGCTTACCCATTAGAGATTACTCCTGCTGCACGTGTCAAAGGCGAGCAACAAGAGGGATCTGCTCCATCACTTCAGAAGAAATGGAAATGGTGCTCAACCATTTCAGATACTGCTGGTCTCTCTAAAAGCTTACCAGTTGCATGAGGGAAGTATAGAAAAGGAGGTTAGGCTACCTGATTTTTCCTATCTCAATGACAGACTGAAGAGAAAACCCACCAAGGTATGTTAAAACCGACAGGTTTTCCCTGAAATCTTTTAAAGTGTTTGCCTGCCCTACTCTGAATTTCAGTACTAGCCAAGCTTAATAAACTATTGTGTTGGTTTTTCTTCACAGTGGCTGATATGGGGCTGCGTTTTGGATTTGTTCTGAACACAGGGTTGATAATACACAGATATTTTTGGGGTTGATCTTCAGGAATCCCATGCATGAAAAGCTTTGTTCCTTTTGCTAAGGAGGGAAAAGGTGAATCACTTTTCTCTTTCTGGAAACTGGGAAAGTTTCAATGTTTTCAGGAAGGTCACTGTAGCTATACCAATTAAGGATTTATTAAAGACTAATGAGTAGTGGAAGAAGTAAAATCTACTTGATAATCTATTTCATAGACTTTTAAAAGCATAGTATATTTTGTTGTTATTTCTGGCTCTGCGTATATGTATGGCCTTTGGAAAGGGATTTAGCCTTCACGTCTGTAGTTTACCTATTTACAAAATACCTGTGATCTTAATTTCTCATGTTATATTATCACCTCTAAAGGAGGAGTTTGTGGATAATTGCAGAGCACTTGGGACATTTGGCTGCGTGGTTCTCTGGCAGCATAGTCTGAGCCCCACTACCCCACGTAGTGACTCAGATTGTGAGGAAGGAAAAAACAAAACCTCCTCCATGGAAAAAGACCCGCACAGAGACGTGCCTGGTAGTCAGCACAAGTGCTTTCTGTAATCTGAACTGAGGGCGCTGTTCTTGGAGCGCAACTAACAGGTTCAAATAAGATGTGAGACCAGAAGAGAAGGGAAGACAACCAATCAGAAATAAAAATTTCTGTAAGAAACATCAAATCTTCATGTATTTTCATGTTGTGCTACAATGAAAATGGAGGTAGTAAGGTCAGGACAAAGAAAATACGAGCTGCATTAGAAAACTGAATTGAATTTGCTAAACAAATGACCCTTGACTACTGTGTGCTCTAAAACATGAAATGATTTGTTACACAATTCAAAATGATAGTCTCATTCCTTTTAAAATTACTTTTCAAAATGAGATGGCTTGGAAATTGATTTTTAATTTTCTTCATTAGAGAAAATGGAGCATTTCTTCTTCATACTATATTAATAGAGCTAAAACAATAATTAAATATTACCTTAAAGATTATTGAAAGACACAGATAATTTCCTAATAATATGCACAAAAAATGAAGTTCGAGAGAATCACACATATTTAACTACTTGCAGGCAAAGCCTTGCACCACTTATTTCTCTAGTGCTGCAGCCTACTGTGTTGCTGTAGTATGTCCTGAAGGTTGAACACTCAGCAAGACAAAATCAAAAACATAGGAAAGAAATAATATTTTAAGATCTTCTATTTAATACTTATTTCTGTGTAACATCTGAGACATGTTATAATACATTTAGAAAGAGATATTAAGCCACAAATTTTATGACTTAACTAGTAAGGATTTGGAAGATTTCTTCTATTTTCCTTACAAGTACTTGGTGTCAACCACTTAGGAAAAGGATTATGAATTTTTAAACTAAATTATGTATGTTACCAATTTACATGAGTGTACAGGTTAAATCAATTCTATATAATCTGCAAGATCTTATTTGGAAGGACAGTCTGGCAGACCATAATCACAGATAGATTTTGGGAGTTCTTCAGCAGCCATCTACGACAAGAGATTGAGGACTGGAAAAAGGCCTGGAGCTAAAAGGCCTGGAGTAAAAAGCTTCTTGCATTCAGGCTCCTGCTCTGGAGAGGGCTGTGCAAACCCTGCAGAGCAGCACCCGTGTAAAGCAGCCATCCCTGCAGGGGTTGCCCACTGCTGTCCAGCTGCCAGGCTCTGCTGCAGGACGGTAGCTGGCAGCAGGAACACGTGGATGTCGCCTGTCACAGAGCAGTCACCAGGTCAGGCTCCTTTCTTGTATTGTTTTACCAGCACATGAGAGGGTGCTTTAGTCAGTGCTTCCATCAGTCTTCCTTTTGTTCTTTGGTGTCATCTTTCACTGATGACAACCTTTAAGTGATGTCAGGTGCAGTCAGTGGAGCTTTACATGGGCTGAGTTACCTGTCCCACCAATAGCCTGTGTTGCGCTATCTTTCATGGCTGCCTTTGTGCCTTGCCTCAAGTTCATGATTTTCTCTGACACTCAAAGTTTCACTCTGCTGGTGGGAGCTCTCCTGCCTCTCCTCCACTGCAGGTGTTTGCCTTTGCATGCTTCTCGTCCCACTTCTATTACTGCAGAGTCTCATGGTGCTGCTCCACAGGAACCAAGGAACATGCATGTTTATACCAAGATGCTACCGATCCTCCTTGAGGAATGTTGCTCCAGATTGGCCTCACTTTTTTTCTTTTTTCAAATACATTCTGTAAACTTAGAAATAACAACTTTATCTTCCAGTTCAGCCTTTCTATTTGGTAACTGTGGCAGTAGGATGAAGCAATATGATTATCTCCCAGATGCGGAGCATAAACTCACTACAAATAGACGTGTCATTTGTAATGAGAAGACAGTTTCTGCCTGTGGAAAAATGTGCTGGGGATGCTGCTTATTTTCTAGAGACAGGCTTCTGTTCTCAGATAGTCCTGACATATCCTCAAGTTGGCTGTCTCTATATTCAACATCATTTGAAATGCTTATGCTGTCTTCACTGCTCAGTATCCAAAAGTGAAAGCTTCTCCCCTGTGGTCTGGCTCTTTGAAAGAAAGATGGATGTATTTTGAGGTGGAAGTACTTTTAAATCCTTGGTTGGTTTTGTTTATCCTTTGTTTCTCTTTAATTCTTTTCTGAAAATGGGTATTTTAATATCCCTTGAGATCCGAACCAGCTGATGATCTCATATTTTTGTTCAGTTACCGTCCTTCTGAATTCTGGACTGCTCTGGATAAGAAGTCAGTTGTAGGTGGTGTAGTTCTGGCTTTGCTGCTTCAGTCACATTCATTGAACAACTTTTAAAAAATGCTTTTTAAAAAAAGTGTTGGTTTCTACCTTTTCCAGACATTCTTTTTCTAGAGCACTGTCTCAGGTGACATAGCCTTCTGCAGGGCTCTCTGGAGGTCACATCATGTAACACAGACATATCTGCACCATAGACTCTAAACCAGACAGATTAGCATAGAGGTCACTTCAAAGCTCAAACGCTGATTAATGTCTTGGGCCCTTCTTTCTCAGGCTACAAATATGTAGTTTACCTCACTCCTACGCTCATGGGGTCAGGTCATACTCGGTACAGACACTCAGGGTGGCCCTGCCTGAGCACTCAGGGGGTGCTGGGTATTCCTGCCTGTATTGCTCAGACCGGGGATGGACACATGGACCATTGTAGCACCTTACTAAGGGGATATTCAAATCCTGCTGTTGGGATGGTAACTTCTTGAACTACTCCTACTCAACAGCCTGCAACCATCTCAGTTTTTCGTCTGTGTCAACTGGACAGTCATTTGGTTGCAATATTCTCATATTTTATTTTCTTTTTACTTTTCTGGCTATTTCCAGCACAGAGATGCAGTTCGGGGCATCATTTTTCGGAGGCTCTGCCACATGAACTTCATGTCTGCACACTTGTATCACATAGAGTAAATATCTTTGCCAGGCCTCTTAGTCCCTCTTCTTGAGAAAACTGTTATTCATCCATTTCTGCATTAGCTCCCAAGCAGTGTTCTCAGCTGAGAGCCTGGTAGTTGAATGACTTATTATTGAACAGAATAGTATCAATCATCTGTTAAGATTTTATTTTTCTCTAGGACAGTGTTTTAACATCAAATGCTAGGAATGTGTCTTTTTCTGCCATGTGAAGAACATAGTTCCAAGTGAAAGGTTTGAGGCCGGAGCTCTTTTTAATCATTGTTTGGAATGCTTGAGTGTATGCAAATACATATTTCACTTTATTTGTTTGTACCTCTTTATTAAAGCCGTGAGGTTTAATTCTTTGGCAGTGAAGTCTAGCTTTTTATTCACTTTGTTGATCTCTTTAATTTTTTTGCCTTAACATGTCAGACACACTGCGAAACATAGATGTTCTAGACGTCATATTTACTTCCTGGAGTAAAATTCATGGTAGCTATTGCACAGATGCAAAACGACCATGGCAATATAACAGCATTAATGTTGTGATGCTGTGAAAAACTTAGGTCTGGGTAAAATTTTGGTTTAACTTGTTCTTCTTTCTGACTGTGTCAACTATCTTTCCTGTTTTGTAGGGTTTGTTGGTTTGTTTGTTTGTTTTTGTGGCTTTTTTCTCTAAGATCATAACTTCACATCCTTTAGCTGAAATCACTGGTTTCAGCCAGTGAATGGATTATCTAAAATTTTAATTGGAATGCTTTTTGTTGGTCATGTTTAAAAATTACAATCTCTTAGTGTTATGATATAATTTAAAAATTACTTTTGTTTATGGCCATTCTGCTTTCTTATTTTACTAGTTTTTAAAGCTTAATGCATTCACTCTTTTTGTCTCTTGATCTGACATTCCATTTCTTATTTTGTCTTTGCCTCTGGTACAAATACATTTAATTTTGCAGTTCTGCCTGTCATGTACATCACGTGCATGCAAAATCTCATTTCATGGATTGACACTCGATTATTGAATGTGATGCTTTTCTTTTCCTTGCAATTGTGTGATTCTCCCTTTTGTGGTTTAAAGAATGTGTAATTGCTAAATGAGTTGTCTTTCACGTCCATCTGCTTCAGAACAGGAATTTGGTGTGTCACTGTGACTACTATTTTCCTTGTTCCCACTCTGTCGCAATCTGCATTCTCATTTTTTTGTTGTAGGAACTGACTCATTTTTGATGTCTCTGACAGCACACTCTGCTTTTCTCCGTGGTAAGGTGGAGTATCATATCTACTGAATCCATCCTCAGCTGCAGGTAAATCCAAAATAAATTCCTATCAGTTAACCACGCCCTAACTTCAGAATAGCCACTGTTTCTGGTATAATCAGCTGCTGTGGAGATCCTATATGTGTTCCTCTTTCTATAGACTCCATTATCTCACAGATTCAAGTGTTCAGGCAGAAGTGTAAAACTTTAGCTAATTTGGTCTGCCATACTTTCAGGAATGAGAGGAACTTTTCCACAGTCTGGGCACTGAAAGAAGCACTGCGTGGGAGAAAATGAATTTTGTTCTGATTGCTTGCTTTGCAACAGAGCACAGCCTGCTTTACTCCTGAGAAATCATAGCTACTTTTCCTATCGGGCTGGGCTCAGTATCCAGTGGGTTGGTGGAAATTTTAACACTCACACAAGATCAGATCTTTTACAGTTTGAGAAGTGCCAGATTACACTTTATTATCTATGATTCCAGGTCCTGCTTCTGGTGGCTTTAGGAGAGAGGAATCCCAGCTATAAGCCTACTTTTGGAAGTCTGGTGTAGCTTCCTGAGATTGTTTGTCACACTTTGGAATTCCTCACCTCCCTCCATGCCATTGGTCTTATCTGCTGCAACCCAACAAAAGCTGCTCCTATACCCTCTCTTCAAAATTTTCTCCTTGGCCTTCACAGCAGTTGCCAGCAACTATTTCTACAGGTCCTTAGCAAAACTTGTGAAGGCCAGCTGCACTTCTGCCTTATGGGAACAGGAGATAAGCCAAATCCAGACAGATATATCCACCCACATGAGCAGTCCCTACCTGTACTGCTCAGGTGATAATTATTGCATCTTTCTTTGTCAATATTATGGCCAACATGCTCTTTTCTCATTCAATGTTCATCTATCACATTAGTGCACTTCTAAGCTATTTCTTTCTCAAGACTGGCTTGAGAAAATCTGCCTTCTTATAAATTTTGCCTGTCCTTGCTATTGTATCTCAGCCAAGAGAAGGAGCACAACTGAGTTTCTGAGCTGGTGTCTGACACCTACAATACCCCCATGGGTGGGAATTCACGCCCACGTTTGCCTGTGCACCCTCCCTGTATTTTCTCCTGGTTCTAGCTGTGGTAGCCTCGTTGCAGACCTGGTTTCACTGGCAGCATGGATTCATATTAGGACACCTGTAACTCCAGTAACGCAATGCAATGGCATAAGACAACACCTTGTTCTCTGAAAATACAGTGCACTCTCTACTGCAGCTAAGGTACTCACATGCTAACAGATTAATTTCCTAGAACTGGTGACAGCAGCATTTTTCCCTGTGTCACATCTCTTGCCTTACTTTCTTTCTCCACTCACACTCACCTATCCCCCAGCTATTTGGAGAGTGCACAGTACAATGTCTACAATACCTACAGGTTTTCCAAGCAGTTTTTTTAGTATAGAATAATAGGCAGCAAAACTAGTAACCCAGGATGCCTGGTTTGTTTTTTAGCTCTGAGACTGACCTCTCCTCTTGCCTTGATTTAGTTATGTTTGCAGAATGACTGACTAACTTGTCAGGCACTCCTGCAACCTGAGCCCCAAGCTCACCAAAAGCTGGGTGTGCTTCTCTAAAGCAAGGTAGCTGATTACGTACTGGAAGCTGTGCAGCTGCGTTACCAGGTTGCTCTGCCAAGGTTACTCAGCTCTTCTGGCTGTAGTTTTTATGTCTGGCACTACATAATGACAGAAGAATTTCTTTCTGTCTTTCTGCTCAGTTGGACAAATGTCAGACCAGCTTTGCTATAAAAGCCCATCCACATCAGTGGCATGGTGTTGCAGGTTGTTCTGAGACTGCTCCAAACAAACCACTGTCCTCTCAGAAGATGGACTCTGCATTTGAAACTAAATCCAGTACAGTTTTCAACATATCTAATAACACGGTGCAGCAATGTTCGGGTTATCTGATGACACTCTCCAGTGATTGCCTACATACTTGTTGTTGTGCTGGGGCACAAGCTGCAGCAGGGGTTTGGTGAGTACCACTGGGTTTCCTTACACCTCGTGCTCTTCTCAGCACAGAAGGACAAGTCTGTCTTTCGTTTTCTCTGCATTTTGCTTGTCCATTTGTCCTTCACGAAGATGAAGCCCAGCAGTTTTTCTGCACAGGCTGTTACTGAACGAAAGCCTCTGAACTTGCATCTGTGACAGCAGCAAGGGAAGGCACTGGGCAATGTGGTCCTGGTCCCACAGACCCGGGGATTTTGCTACCAGCATCGACAGGGAACAGCAGAGACCAAGGACAGAGGTACAGCACAGCGTGCACTGACCAAATGCAAGTTGTCATTGACTCTCCTGAAAACCTAGACCTTGGCTTTGTGGGGCCACCAGGAGCAGGAAGACAAATGAGAGGCAGCAGCAGACAGAGAACTTGGACAGAACTTGGACTGTTTGGGCAGAAGCCTGCAGGAACACCCACAGCCTATGGCAGGAACTCCTACTTATTTTGTGGTGTTATTTGTACATCTTAACTTTATGGAAACAATGGACCCGTGGTGCTGTACACCTCACTTCAAAGCACTGAGACCAAATTAATTTTACTGCTGTTTTCTGAATTACCTTTCTTCTAGCTGCCTTTTAGCTACTTGGTTCTCTAGGGATCATCTAATTTTTTGGCAAAAATGCCCTTTTTTATTGTCGTTGAAAAACAAGTGGAATTTGCATTTTACACCCTTCCCCCTTCCCAACTACCTTCAAAGCTTCTAAGTAGAAGTTCTTGCAAAGTGAGAAAGATAAAGAAAGTCAGGATGTTCTTTTCCACTCCTTCCACAGTATGCGCATGACTCCAATTCACCTTGACAAAGGCAGCAAATTGATCTGGAAAGGTCCATATGAGGAACTACAACTTGAAGAGTGCTGCTAAAATAGTGTCCAAATGTTTTAACTGGCAGCAGTTTTCATACCTTCTTCAAAAGCTCACTGCCTGCGCCCTGGTCAGAAACAAATTCTCACTATCCCCTCTTCACCTCGTGAGCCCTCTTGCCTTTCCACGTGGATTGACTACAGTTTTGCCTTCTGGCTTTGCAAATGATGATTTCCATTCTTAACTGCTATTTACCCACTTAATTTTGCTGATCCTCCTCCTAATTTAAAATGTAAAATACTTGAAATATCTAAGTTTTAAGTAGGTAAAAGCAAGAGATGCTCTTATAAATTACCTTGGACATAAAAATGATGTCTTCCAATTTTGCTGCAATTGTGCATGTTTGGGCACACAAAATTTCTAATATATATTGACCCTTAAGGCAGTCAAATCACAGAAATGAATCCCTAGCAGATTTTGTAAAGAAAAACAGAGAAAAGCAACATCAAGAAAAAGGGCAATACTGGCTACTGGCATTAAGACATGGTCACTCAGCTTCTCTGAGGCACATGTGGAAAGTGAGGATTGGGATTGGGTGTCACTTTAGTGAGTAGCCATCCCAGAGGTGGAGGCTGCTGCTGTCAGCAATAGCTGAGCTCACCAAGGCTTTTTTTTAAGCCATAAAATCCACTTATCTATATATGAAGAGCTTGTGCAAAAGGACTTTTCAGCCATGACTATAGCAACCATTACAACATCTATTAGTCACATAACAGCAGAAGAAAAAGAAGGTACAAACATGAAACTATATGGAATGCAAAGTTTAAGCTGCCTCTTTCACTCCCATTCAGCAAACTCTTCAAAAGGAAAAAAACTTGACTCAGTCATCTCATTCAGAACAAACAACTACTTAGGGAAAATAATAAAATAAATGGCTGGATTTGGGATAAATATCTATTGTTAATATCATACCTCCCATGTTAGGAAACACAGAGCGGAAACGGGACAAGATGGGAAAGGGCTTTGTGCAGGTGCAGGATGCACAACATGCCCTTACACATTGCTTCTGTCCATTTTCTGTCCCTGTCTTTGACAAACTACGGAGATAGTTCACAAGGTAAAATGACTTCCAGCCACCTTTGAACCTTCCTTGGTTAAATAACCCCAGTAAGTATCTCCGGCTAAAATGCTGTGTGGCAGTGTGCTGCCTGTGTCAGTTTTCCTGTGTTCATTTCTTGATACTGGCTCTTTGTTAGTAAGAAACCAGGGCTTTGCTGTAGTCTACAGACAGCAGAAGACTTGGCCTGACTTTCAGGATACTGAGAAATCTTCTACGGAGATGGAACAGAGGACCAGCACCACAATGCTGCGGGTGCTTCAGGAATCACCATGTTACCTGAGCTGCACAAAGGGCAAATTCCCATTTGAATCGTGTGGGAACTTCAAGCAACACTTCCTAAGCACAAGTTTGATAGGGATGTGTACAAGGTGCTGAAATTGTTCTGTGGACAGACACTGTCTGCTTGTTCTGGATGTTACTAGCTCCCATTTCATGTGCCTTCATGTTTAGCACAGTTGCATGAAATTTAAAAAATGTTCCAGAATTGTAAAGTTGGGAGTAACAAACTTTAAAAGTCACCTAAACCCACTGCTTTTCTGAGTTGCTTCTTTCTACTCCAAGCTGTGTGCAGTTTGTGCCCAAATACACAGTGTTTTTCCAGTTTTGCCTTAGGGTGGATTTTTATTTTGTTAAAGGAAAGTGTTCTGTAGTGACCTTAATAAACAAAAAAGGGACACCTGTGTTATAGAAGGGCTTCAAAAATCATATTGGAAAGTTAACACTACACAGCTAAAATATGCTTTATACTCTTCAGTGGTAACTGAGTACCAGCCTTAAAATTATTGGAAAATCTCAAGAGTGACTTGCCAACTATTTTCAGCGTACTGAAATGAGCTGTGCATGCTGAGATCATTAACAAGACCAAGAAAAAATGTATTCAGTGCAGTTTCCCAACTATTAGATTACTTTGCCTCTCCAGCAGTCTCCAGAGAAGGCCTCTGGCTGCTTCTTAAGGTCACTGAATCACTTCACTGCAACAAATGATCTTGCTAGCTGGAAATGTTGGAGAGGCTCCCCGTGCCTCGGCGTTGCTGTATCAGTGAGTCACTTCAAGCCCTGTACTCATGGGTGAACACACACCACACCCAACCTGCCCCCTGCCCCGGCCTTTTTCTTCTCTTTGTCCTCCTTCATGAGCTTTTACTTTCCTAACACTATTAAACTGATAGAGATCTGTGTATTTTACAGTCTGTGGACAGAATGAAAACAGAGACAAAAAAAAAAAAAAAAAGGCAGATCTCCACCAAACATAATTTGGACTCCCTGATCTTGGGAGTCTTTGACTTTGCCACTTGTAGGCAATTACAGGAAGGAGTCAGCAATGTTCCCGCGGGGGTCTGACAGAGCAGGAGGACATAGTGTCCAAGGGCAGGAACAAAGCTGTCTTCTGCACCACTTGGAGCCTGGAGACAGCAAGTATTGACAGTCAAGACATTGAAAGGCGTGCCAGTTTAAGAGTAGTTGACATGCATGGTTTAGCACATCATGTAATCAGTAACAGAAGGAATTGCAGGTCCCATCAGCCACGATTCTGTCACAAAGAGCAGCAGCATCTCCCAGCTGCACTACAACAAATCATTGATAAAGAAGACCGACATATTTTTGATAAATGCCTTTATTTCCCTCAATAGGAGATAGCAGGCTGTTTCCTTGGTGAAACAAATTCTAAAAGCATCACTTGCAAGCCCGTAGCAATATTTTCTGTCCTTACCCCCAAGTTTGCAACACATTCCTCTTCCAGCTTTGTTCTCTATTTCATCTTTACAACTTGCCTTTCCTTAGGGCTTAGTCCTCTATTTGACTGAGTCCTTGTAGGAGATAGGAACAAATAAACACCACTGGGTTACTAATGGGGAAGTTTAGCAGTCCTGGTTACAAACCAGGCTCTCTCTCAGTCACTCTCAGAGTTCATCTATGCAAAGTTCATATGCTACAAAGCTGTCACCAGCCTTCCACTGCAGCAACTCCCGTTCGGGTATGCTTGGGCTGAGTCCAAGGCACTGCATTCCACTTTTTCAGAGTAGCAAAGTTATCACAGTTGCTTCCCCCCTGTAAACTAGATCTCAGATGTCTGTCTCCTCTGGCTCTCTGCACTGCCACAATCACAGAATAATTTGGGATAAAGGGTCCCTTTGGAGATCGCCTACCTCACAGCAAGGCTAATTTCAAAGTTACAGCAGGATGCTCAAGGCCTGACCAGCTGAGTATCTCCAAAGATGGAGATCCCACAGCCTCTCTGGGAAGCCTGTGCCAGTCTTTGTCTGGTCTCATTGTGAAGGATTTTTTTCCACATGTTTAACCTGAATTTCCCTTGCTGCAATCTAAGTATTTGTCCTTTCATTGCACCTGTTAATCTTCTGCTGTGCCCCTCCAAGAAGACTCTACTCATCCTCCTCCCTGCCATGCTCAGGCAGCTGAGAAACAGCAGCATGGTGTCCCCATCTTTACTCTGCAGCTCCCTGAATCTCAATGCTCTGGTAGACAGAGGACCCAGAAACACAGGTGCTTTGCCAATAGGCATCCTCAAAAAGTGAGGACAACTGAAAGCCTTCAGACATCTTAAGTACAGACAAGCCACTTCCAAATATCTCAAGTTGCCTAAATGTCCATTGGAGTCAGTGAAAAAGGTCACCCCCACTGAACATTAGGGGGCTGGGTATCCAGCCTCACTCAATTAAAAGTTAAACATGGGATGCTGCCTTTATGTATTCAGTTCTTATGCTCCTAAAGACCCAGTCAGGATTTGATCTGGGATCTTCAGTTTCAGAGGACAAAAGTTAGAGTGTCCTCTAATTTTGCATCTTGCAGACTTCTTCATTTCTCCACCAGATTACACTATTTTTAGAACATGTTCAGTCTCCTTATGACCTGGTTTTTCACATTATACCATGAATGATTAATGTATAAGCTTTCCCTGGAGAGGATCCTGCATCTCAATGGTCAGCAAAGTTATTACAATTCTGCAACAAAAGTGCACTTCTACTCCAATCATAAATATGTTTCTTATCATTATTCTGAGAAAAAGTTGCTTCACTGAAGTGATTTGCTCTTTTAGCAGCTAACAGGACAAGGCTTGCTTTTACAGATGGCTGCTTTAGTATGACAAACATCAAGCAGGCTTCTGGACACTTGAGGCTATATTCTCTTTCAAGTTCTGTTTTAGTACTGCTTGTAGGAGAGTATTTTTGTGTTATGTTTCTCTAGAAATCACTTTGACAGAAATGGAGATGTATTTCTTCCATAGGGAAAAACCCCATGATATTTTCAACAAAATAACTGAAAAATAGCAGCTAAAATAAATAGCAAGGAAATGTTATCTTAGGGCCTCAGTGACACCTGGTGTTCAGGCAATGGATATGATATTCCCCGGGGGAGGGTTCCCAGGGAACTTGTCAGAACAATGCATTAAGAGCATCTGAAGGGACAGTATGTTACTGCAGGAGTGTCACCGAGGAGAGAGAGAGTGAAAACTCACTCCCAGACATTGGCCATCTTCACTTACCCAGGAACGATCCAGCAGAGCATAGTGCTGAGGCTCAGTCCAGGAAGGTCAGTGGGAATGAGGGGAGGAGGAAGCCCAGCAGCCACTTTCTTTCCTCTTCCATTGCCCCCATACTGCACTGAATTTTGATTTTCCTGCAGGATTGTGCTGAGCTCCCATTGCCCAGGACAGAGGCCAGGTGCCAGGAGAGAGGTGTTCCCACACAACCCACAGGTAGCCAAACTGCACCTTCTGAAAGGCACCAAGGGTTAACACAGCCACGAAGATCTGTGGCATTTGTTTCAACATCAGTATTGGGATGCTATTCATGCTTCTCTGATGTCAACCTATTTCTCTCTCTGTAGATATTTTAAATTATTCTGCTCAACAAGAGCCATCAAGACTGGAGACAAGGGTTATAAAATGATGAGGAGGTCTCAGTAAATAAAACATTACCAGGTAGCCTAGTCCAGAAGGTGCTTGTAGCAAATAGCAACATCACTATATGTGTTAGAAGTGCAGCCCCAGGTTTCCTCCTCTTACAAGAGGAGGAGATGCAGCATGGTGCCCAGCAGACCCGCCAATTGTTTGACCCAGACTAACCTCACAAGAAGTAAATCCATCCCTAGATGGGGAGCGTGGTCCTCTGACATAAGGCCTCTGACAAAGAAAGAAAGGAGTAAAGACAGGGAACACATTTCTTAATGCTGCTTGAGGGAAACCTACCCTTCCATCAAGGCTGAGCTGCAGCTGCTCTGCAGAGAGCAGGGATGGTTTTGGGTGTTCATCAAACACCTACTGCTGAGAGAGACAGTAACTGCAGCCAATCAGAAAACTGATCTGCTGTCATGTTCTCATCTGTGCACAATCTCCTTTGCCTTGCTGAAAATGAGAGCAATTCAGTTCATATTCTCCAATTTCTCTTCCTGTTCCTCTTCTCAAAACTGCCACGAGGGCATCCTTCTTTCTTGCCTGCTAGTCTCTTTCCTCATTAGCTTTTTTTCCTGGCATTCTGTGTGTTTTTGCTTCCTGTATATGTTTTCCTCTGAAGTGTGTTTCCTCATTTTTTCCAAACTAGCCTCCTGTTATTGAGATGTCAGAGCAGGGAGGATGCTGTCTTCTGTAATACAGGGGAGCTGCTGTCCTTGCACTATCCTTCATGGTCCTCTTCCAAGGCCAGACATTTTGGGGTTTGCTCACCTAAAGTTATCTAGTATAAAGCACAATAAATACTTTGTTAATACTTAAAAAACTAAATTACCAATCATGTATGTGCTGGACAGCTGGCGATGTATTATGGTAATAACCATTACAAGCTAAGCTTTAATGGGAAAATACATTTGATTTGAGACCTGGACTGAGTTTAATGAATTTGTTCTTTTTTTCTTCCTTGCCTAAACACATAAATTCACCTCTACCTATAAAATGCTCTGAAATATTACTGTGTATCAGGATGCACTGATCTGTATTCTGATAATTTAAAACAAAACAGCTTCTGCCTTTCCACAAAAGTCAACATTCCCAAGGTTATTTGTGCAATCAAGGTCAGGTGCATCATAAAAGCCGTTATGTAGGATATTATTGCTTTTAATATCCTCTCCCTTTATGACCTCTATTTCCACACTAGGAAATGCTCTTGATTACAAAGTCTTTGCAGCAGTGAATTAAAAGACTACACACTGGTTGATACTTGTATGTGCTATTCAAAATCAATTATACCCTCATAATCTGTACTACTACCAGGAACTACTGTGCAGATGTTTCCAATACAGGTCAGGAGCCCTGTTTATCTAACTCTCGGCCCAGTCCTTCTCTTTTAAGAAGGGGCTAGAAATGGTCCTCGAAGAACACACTACAGTGCAATTGCATGGAAGAATTCTCTGGCTGTGAAACCTGTACCACGAGATAAATACTAATCCTCTATCCTCGTCTGCACTAAATGCTGGCATATTTGTCACGGCTGTCAGCTGCAGCTATTTATGAAATCCTCCTGGTTCCGGGGTGCAGGAGTAGCAGTCTGTCCCCAGCACTCCCCTCACAGGTGTCGCCAGGAGAGGGCATCGGCTCACAGCGCATCCCTCGGGCGCGCAGCCCTCAGGCATCCCCCACTCCCAGCTTCTGGTCCGGGATGCTCCCGCACTTACCGGCTCCCTCAGCCACCTCCTCTGCTTCCCCCTCTCAGCCAGCCAGGCTGACATCAGTCTGGGTTTAACCAGACCTGACTATTGGAGGACTGGGTTTAAAACCTCAGTGCCTGCTTACACCATTCTTAAACCTCCTTCAAATCCTTTGTGTAAGAGTCAAAACATCTCTGCAGATGCTGCTTAGACCTGCTCTCTCCGATTGTGAGGCCAGAAGACAAAACTGAACACAGTTGTGTTTGGGGGATTTTTCGTTTGTTTGTTTTGTTTAAATATTATTCTGGCAGGGTGAGATGGATGGGGTTTGGTTGTGAGAGGCTGGGGGTGAGTATTTGTTCAGTTGGTTTTGGGACTATTTTACTTCTACTCCATAAAGTAAAATCTCACACTATCATTTTTTTCTAAGTGCTCTGGACAGATGGAGCCAGGTAGTTGGCTCCATACTTTTGGAGGTTTCTGAAACCTTGTATGTTGCTCCTTTCTGACCAAGAGAGAGTTAGTTGTTCATTATTCCTATTTTCCTCTGTTGCAAGGACACTTTAGGTAAATACTGCATATTGCAAAAATGCTAAGAAACCAAGCAGAGCATCCACCATCAAATTGCCTGGTCTGGTTTCAGGAGTTCCCACTCATTTAAAAATCTACTTGTACAGCTTTATAACGGTGGGACTGGGCAGCAATTCTTCACATCTACTTAGCATGGAAACCAGAGTCAGATGTAAAGGTGACTTAGCTTTTTATTTAAACTCCTGAGGACAGAAGGGTCTGTTTCATGACTATTTGCAAAAATCTGTGCAAACAATTTTAAAAGGAAACACAGCTGATAATAGTTAGCTGATAATAGTTATGCCATCTGCATGCATGGGACGTATTTCCTGCTCTTTTTGGCAAACTCATCACTATTCTGCTGAGCAAAAGTGCATTTGCATCGAAGATGTTTCAAGTCCCTAACAGCACACCAGGAGCTGCTCTCACACTCCCTTCTAACCCCAAGTACTGTGGGAAGCAAAGCAACTTGATAAATTAGCAGCAGATCTTTCAGAGAGGCGATCCTTTCTAAATATACAGAAAGCTGTTAGAACTTAGACTCACAAAGGCCCTGAAGATGCCATTGATTTTAAAGGAAGCAAGGCAGTTAGATAACTACAAGGCTACAGATTTTTTTATTTTTTTCTTTTTTTAGTTTTATTTTCATAAAGCTCTTATTTCTGCTAGGTGAGCTGAGATTCTGATTTCCTACAACAGTTGGTAAAATTGAATTAGTAGCATTTAGTAAACATTTGGCTTCCCGTGGCAGACAGAACGGCTGATAAAGACATGCTTCCTGCTTGCTAAATGGGATGAGACACCGTACATCTAATCAATTACACAAATACCACAATACCTTGCTTCAGTATGTACAGAAAAAAATTCACTTTGTTTCACTTTAAATATTTTTACCAGGTAGTTTATCACCACATAAAATTACCTCTGGTGCTGGCTAATCCTAGTGGAAATGCTGTGAATATCCACTTAGGCAAGTCTAAGGCAGTAAAACTGCAATTGTGCCGCAGGGGTTGTGCATTCCCCATTACGCCAGCACAGGAGCAGCAAATGCACAGGCAGAGACAACCCATATAGGATTGCATTTCTATGTCAACAGATTCAGTTCACTTGAGGGTTCGCCTGTTCCCAAATGAAATGCAACAATGAGCACAATTTTGCATTTCTTTTTGTCACTTGGCTGGACCATCCCTGTTTGAGCTGGAGCTCCAGCTGCCTCTGAAGGGTGTGAGGCAATTCCTCTCATCAGGAAATTCAGGACCTTTCCGCTGAACATAGGCTTCCTTCATGTGTCGTGTTGCTGTGGTACCTTCTGTCAGCAAACAGGAGGTTCCTCCACTGCCTTTAAAAACTTTCCAAGAATTATGGGCCAGATTCCTGGAAAAGGTGTTGATTTTAACATGTATTAGATTTGGAAAAAACAAGGAAAATTAAAAAAAAAAAAAGAAAAAAGAAAAAAGCAAAACAATTGCTTCACTCCAGGGAACATGTTTTCCCAGACTACAAGAATTCCAGCTGCACCATGATGATCTTCAGGCTTTCTGCTGCCATGGTACCTCGTGGCCTTTGGTAAATCTTCCTTATGATCAGGAAGCTGCCCTCTGCCTGAATTGCTGGATTTGTAAGAAGACAAAGCAGCCATGTGGCATGGGGTGACCTTGGCCTGCTGCCAGATGCTCACCCAGCTGCTCTCTCCCCCTCCTCAATAGGATTGGGGGTGGAAATAAAATGAAAAGCTTGAGGTTTGAGGTAAAGACAGGAAGGTCACTCAGCAATAATCATCATGGCCAAAATGGATTCTGGGAAAAATAATTTATTTCCAATTAAAATAGAGTCGAATGGTGAGACACAAAGACAAAAACTAAAACACCTACTCCTTACTCCTTCCAAGGCTGTTTCACTCCTTCATTCCCAACCCCTCTACCTCTTCCATGCTCCAAGTGGCGTGGGGGTGGTTGGGGTCAGCCCACAGCAGCTCCTCTCTGCTCCTTCCTACTCATGTTGCAGCATGGGTCCTTCCCATGGGCCGAAGTCCCTCGGGAAAGACTTGCGGCATGGGGTCTCCACAGGCTGCAGTTCCCTCAGGGCATGTTCACTTGCTCCACCACATGGTCCCCCGTGGGCTGCAGTGTGGATATCTGCTTCGCTGTGGGCTTCTCCACAGGGGAATTTACGCTGGCACCTGGATCACCTCTTCCCCCTCCTTCCTCTCCCACCCTCATGTCTGAAGGGCTGTTTCTCACACTTTTGTCCTCACTCCTCTCTTTGCTGGACAGTGTTTTGCCCTTTTTTAGATATACTTTCACAGAGGCACCAACAGCTGCTTTTTGTCAGAATGCAGAGCAGGACACCAGAGAGTCCCATCCCCTGGTCTTACAAGCTTTAGAAGTGGCCAGGACTTCGTCTTCAAGCAATCCCCCAGACCTTCACACTACTCTTATGGGAAAATGCCCCAGAGCCATATTCCACTAACAAAGGCCCTCTCCCTGTTTCTAACCTAGGATGACTCTTGGGTAGCTTATACCCATTTGATTTGTGTCACACACTTAAAATAGCTCATTTTCCTTCATGAAAATTTGAATCTACTGTTGTCATGTCTGTGTTGGCTGTGGTTACATTCCTTCTCAATCCTGGTCTAGTTAAACATCCGTTTTGCAGGACTTCTCCATTTCTCTGACATCTCCATTTCTCTGACCATCCCAGTAACTCTTCTGTGCAGCGAATCCTTTAAGATCAGTTTTCTTGAGAGCTGATATATTTATCAAAAGGAAGTGCCACGAGAGCCTCATCCTCATCCTCCTACACTAGCACATTCCTCCTTCTTTCTCAATTATCTTTCCTTCTCTCCTCTTCCAGTCATGTCCAACTAAAACTCCCATGGAAACAGCTGAAATTCTGTTACTGGTGCCTAAGGGGGATTAACAGTAATCCTATTTCTTACTCCAACCATCAAGATCATTTGGTGGTTGCTGTAGGATATGTAATCTTCTCTGGCATTGACAGTGCTTCCTAATGTTGTCATCTCCAAACATCACTACAAATAGTCCTGCTTTTTATACCAGGGTCTCTCCTAAAACATTATTAATGAGCTCCATTCTGGCTGAAAGCATTGAGACAAACCATCTGCTCATCAGTTTGACCTTGCTTATCCACAGATCCTGTTGCTGGTCACCACACCCTCTAGTTTAGATAATAATTTCCAAGTTTAAAAATGCTACCTATTTCAGAGGAATGGAAGATGTATTTCCTTTGTCTACACAGTATTTTTTTTATTGAAAACCAGTATGGGTAAGTCAGGTGTGATTACTTCCAGAAAAGCTGTGTCACATTTTTTCCCATTTTCTTTTTACTTCCTTGTACTCAACCATTCCTACCATTTATTCTGAAACTTTTCATCACACTGAAATCAGACTATCAAGTCTACCACCCACCAGGGACTTTTTACATTCTTCCTACAGAAAATATACTATCTACATTATATATCCTTGAAGTACAAGACATGCAGGTCTCTTTCCTCCTTCTCCACATCCCAGTTTGATTTAAACATAACACACTTTTTCAAAAATAAAAAACCCCGGACCTTTGTTGCTCTTTTTCCTCCTTTCTGTTTGAGACGATTTTAATACCTTTGACTTAAAATCTAATGCCTCTGGGGACTGGTACTCCAGCTTCCCCTGCTCATACAAATGTGCTCTACTGAAATCGAGAAACATACGGACCTTGCTTTGTATATCCATCTATTTAAAGTACATGGATTAAAAGTTGAAAATTGAATTCAAGTTTCCTTTATAAGCCAGTTTGTGAAACGTCCTGATGACTACAACTAATCACCTTTGTTGGTGCAGTAATTCTTGGCAAGAGGATGACAGTGACAATGTAAATTAATCTTCTGTACCAATACAACCCATAAAAGCAGCTTTTCTCTAACAGATCTCTATCTATATTTCATCACTCCCTGCACTGCCTCAAGGGGATTCCCAGCACAACCCCCACAGTCCAAATAATTTGGCTCCCAATTTTATTTATACTTCTCTTCAGCATCCATCTTACTTTTACATCTCTTTATTTGAATAATGCATATCTTTTAGCAACATACATTCCAGCCTCATACAAGAAACACACATTTTGTCAACTTACAACTCAAGACAGCTACCAAATATCAAAGGCAGAGGCAACCCTCAGAACAGCTCTATATCAGGTTTGGGGCTCTGTGGGTTTTGCTGCCCTGGATTTGAGGGCATAAGTCCTTCCAAAGCTCCAACACTTACTTAGTATCTGCCTTGCATTAAGTAAAATGCACACTCAACCACAAAGATTTCCAGAATTGTTCTCTGCTTTTCCTCTCCCTGCCAACTCAGGAATCCCAGTTCCTGAGCAATCCCAGTCCCAGGGGTGGCTTGCACATCTATGACACAAAACTTATGGCTGCTTTCTGGCATTTCAGCTTACCTATCCCATTCACAGTTTAACAGAAGCATACCATTTCTCTCCATGCCTCGGGCTGTAGAGCCCGAGTGCAGGGTCGGATTTGGTCAGCTCATGAACTGCACCAGATCTTAACCTAATGGTTTGTAGCTTGGTCATTCCCTCTGCAAATAGGTACTGAACTGTCTTGTTTTCCTCAGCCACCTTTACATGAAACCTCTCCATCCTGTTGGCAGCAGTTGGTCTTCTTTCATCTCTCCAGCCTTTAAAACACAAAAAGTCCTTTCTGAGGACTCTCTTAGTCCCAAGCACCAATCACAGCTATAGCTATAAGGAAAACTACACGTGATCAGGGAATTGAGGTAATCCAAAGGCTGTTACCCTAGGTCAGGTAACTGGAATCTGACCCAGGCGGGCAGATCCAAGGCTCCTGACTCAGTCTATCAGTTATGCCATGACGATGTCTGATCTAAACCATTCAGCTCTCAGACACTTTTCAGTTGCTGCTGAGACTGTAGAAGAGTACCCAGGAGCCATGACCTTCTCCACACAGGTGTGGACACTACTGATGCTATACATGTTCCCAAGGTCACATCTCCTGCCACTTTGAACAAAGTCACTGGGTTTTGTCACCATGTGCCACTGACCTCGAAGGTGAGGTCTGGAGTGCAGCAGCCCCATCTCTGCTGGCTCACAGGGGAAGGCCAGGTTGGTGCTGTGGTTTCTGCCTTCTAGGTTCTTCCTGTAGATTTGACTTATCATCCAAATAACTGCACCATACTGAGCCTTGCTTAGAAATACACTCAATTTCAAAGTTGAATTGGCATGTGAAGGAGAGGAAAATGTCTTGGTAACCACCTCAGGCATTCAGAGCACCCTCCCAGAGGAGACCAACACAGCATGAAACCTCTGAGCCTTCCACATGAAGTGTAAAACCCATTTCCCTGTTCTAGGTTTCTTGTGTTAAGAGCCTGCAAGTGAGAAGACAGATAGCTACATGAATAGCTGTTTTACCAAGTCCATCACCAACCTATCCAGAGTTGTTGGAATGTGCTGATTAACACTCAAATCAGAGAGGGCTCCAAAACAATCACCTAAGGGCAAGGGGAGCTATAAGGAAACTGCAAAAAATGCCCCCATTCTGGAGAGAGGTATTATCCCCATTTTGCAGACAGGACAGCTGAGGCAGAAAAGTCCCTCTCAGACACGTTAAGCTCTGCTCCTGGTACTCATCACCTCAAACTATTCAGGCTGCTCGTCAGTAATCCCAGCAGAGTTTAATCCACCACACAGACCAGTATTTCTGCAGCCAGGCAAGGAACAGTGGTTAGTAACAGCTGAAGGTTTCTGTAAAGAATTTGTTGCCAAATCTCTGGTAGATTAAATGTCTCTAAATATCTACAGCTGTTCTTCCATCATGGTGGCTCATCCTTGGCCTGAGACAGGATGGGGCAATGCATTAAATCTGTACAAATCCACAGAATTCAGGCAGAGATCATCAAAAGTGTTTTAATGATTAAACCATGTCAAACATTAACAATGAAATATATTCAGATGAGCCAAGGGTTTATTTCTAGCACATTTAGACAGCCTATTTTGAACATTATAGCTGCTGTACTGAGTTATGTAAAGACTCTGCAAACCAGTACCTAGAAATGAAGACACACGCACAAGCTTTGATAATGTAAACATAACAGACACTGTCTCCTTCAAAACAAGGAATGAAAACCCACAAGGCTAGTAAGAGAACTTATTAATTCCTTAAGAGATGTGCAAAAATTTTAAAAAATATTTAAAAACAATTAAACGTGTTAAAACTGGCATTTTTATAAATATCAAAAAAAACAAATAGTTAAACTTGAGCAATGACCAGCAGAATGTCCTGCACAATTCAATTTTTCAGAGCTTAATGAACTCCACCACGGCAGATACCAGAATACCAGCAACAGATACTGGCTTTGCAACTGACTTCTCATATGTGCAAGACAGGATTTTACAAGGAGTAATTTTAACCAGCACTCAAACCAAATCCTTAGGTAACAAGCCAAAACATTACCAGTGATATACACAACTCACATTACAGAAACAGACATTTCCAGCACATTTCAGTAACATTTAAAAAACATTAGGTATGACTTAAACTGTTTAAACTTGCTTGTTTGGGAAAAAGAAAAATCATTGTGTTAGGCACATTTTAAAAGTGAACGTATGCTACATGAAGAACAGTTCAGATACCAACTTAAATACAGACAATTCCATCAGAAAAGCATCTTTCTGGCTCCACTTTTAAATATACTTTTGGATATGTCACAGACTTAAACAGTAGCTCCTAAAATGTGGATATGGCTATGGTAATAACACTTGAAACTCTGCCAGTTTCATATTAAAAACCACTCTTCATTTAGCATTTAAGAATTCTCAGAAATAAGAAAGAAAAAAAAAAAGTTGAAAGAATAGATGGGTCCACCCTGTATATGCTCTAAACCTTAGAGATAATATTTAAATCTTACTGGACTGTGTAAACGCCAATTACTCTTATGTTAGTGACATACTTCAAATAAAAAAATACGATCTATTAAAAAGGTAAAATAACTTTTCCATCTGTTTTGTGACTGTTGAGTCAATTAAAGCCAAATATACAAAACTAAATGTGCCATTTCCAATTTCACTGTATCGAGTAAGAGATACGTAGCATAGTGTATCACATACAGAACAGTAAAATGATCAATGGATTCTTCTAAATGACTTTTTAATAAAAAGTCAATCAACTGAAAAGTTGAAACATACCCTAATTTTTAAACCAGTAATAAGCTTTGGGCCCCGCTTTTTAATTTAAGGCATGTGTGTTTATCTACTGAAACCAGCATCATACAAATTACCTCTACAATCACATGCATGATCTATAGTTAAAAAAATGGAGGTTTAGATTACAGTGTTTTCAAATTGTGAATCATAATTCAGCACCTATCATATTGACTAGTAAGGCAACAGCAGTGTCGGATAATATGATAACACTCCCTTCCACAGTCTATGGCAGGGTCAGTGACAGCCCAGAATTATTTTTAAACTTTAACCTACTTTTATGTTCTGTACACAGTTTCTAGGGTGTTTGCACTGGTTAAGTCTTACATAAATCACACTATTCTAGGCAGGAATAGTTACAGTAGCCATTAGAGTATTAGTGCACAACTCTCATTGTGCTTACAATCAGATGATTTTGTTGTTGGGGTTACCAAAATGGTTTTTCAGTTTGGTATTCAATCCTTCCTTTGTTTCCTTTGTTTCACATTGTTCTCAAGGGAAGAAAAGCTGTTTGTGTACCCATTCGCAGTGGCTGTGGAGCCGTTCTGATACTCTTTCCTCCTCGAGGATGCCTTCTTGTTGTAAGTCTAGAATACAGGGAAAGACACATGGTTTTGCTTAATTAGATATAAATAATCACTTCCTCACAGTAACTCTAGAAACACAAAAGTAAACTCGCATTCATCATTTGTAAAGACCTTGTGCCGGTAGTAAGAGTCTAACACGCTCTACCACTTTTTGTGTATGAGACTATACTATGCCTTTCATTCATCACAGCAAGAGGAGCAGGTCACTTGAAAAGAAAAAGGCTTGGCAGTATGATGGTAGTGTTATGTTAATAGTGAACTAGAAATAAGGGAAGCGATTTTATGAGCAGACTATGGCATAAGAATCTACTCAAAACAACATGTGAGGAAGGAGGTTTGAGGCACTGCAGGTGACAGTACCTTGAACAAAGCCAGAGCAAGAGGTAGGTAAACAATAAGAGTGAGGGAAGTTCAGAGACAGAAATGTGAAGGCAATTTCCACTGGCTAACACGAGAATCAAAAAGTAACAGGATCAAGGAGACTCCGTCTAAAAAAATTACAGTGAAAAAATATACGTTAATTTTTTTCAAAGGGACTCAGTTGCTTGTCAAAAGCACATTTCCCAAAACTTCTGTGTGAAAGGAATTTAAACGGTTACAAGTTAAAATTAGTAAAATTGACGAAGAAATCGAGTAATATTTGGCATATACTATAATGTTTGACTAACATGTTCATACAGAGCAAGTGACAGGAATCATGGGACTGATTTTAAAAAGTATCAGAAGTACAGACAGGGAAGCCTGCTGTGTTTCTCCCCCCACCAGAACCAAAATGCCCAAACCTCTCAAAACACATTTAAAACATATAACAGAGTTTGCTTGTTTGGGGGCAGCAGGCTGTGTTGGTATGATTTTCTGCAGACAGTAGTACATCTTTGTACAGAGCCTGGTTATGAACTGCTCAGAACAACACATATGAAGCCTGGATCTGTTCAAACATGAAATCAGCTTTGCAGAAACACAACTAAACCCACTAATTTTCCGTATGAAAATACAAACAAATGCCTGTAGAAGTGAACCAAAACCAGATTTCTGCATGTTGTGAGTTTAGGAAGTTTCCCTGGGTATAAAACATTTCCCCTTGTAAAAGCAAAAATGAACAACTCCTTAGGGTGCTTCACAGGTTCACATGCTGCTAGTTTATTTCAGACTGGAAAGTTGTTTCTTATATAAAGCCTCTTCCTCTCCCTTACCTGCAGTTAAAATTGCAGCACTAAGCCATTTTTTGTGTCACTCTGCTTACTGCAATTAATAATCGTTCTGAATTACAGAAGATTTGAAAGTAGAGGGCAGATCAATAAGTGTAGTACTTAAAGAATATATTAGTGGAAGATAGCAAAAGGACATTTCAAGCATGTCTTTCTGTGAACAGCTTTCCAGTGAGATACAGCCAGCAAAATCCTAGAAAGAGTTGATGAATGTTACTTTTACCTGAATATAGAAATTTGTGAAGAGGATAATCAAAGAAATCATATAAGAAATCTGAAAATACAGCCACCCCTGAGGAAATGCACATGGCCAAACAACACCACAGCTGGTCTGGAAGATTGTCAAGACAAACTGAATCTGGGGAGAGAAAACAAAAATAAGAGAAATGGAGCACATTAATGGAAGGAGGAAAAAAGCCATTAGTGACCAAAATCTCAACAGTTATTTCCAAAACAAGTAAAAAATATGTAATGTTGTGTGTTTGACAAGTATTTTCTCTGTAAACCTGAGTTAGCAGACACTCAGGTTGTGGTATCCTGTTATATAAGTGTATTTATTTGTATTTTTTCAGTTTAGAACATTAGAATAACTTATGTAGAATTGATATATAAATGTCCTAAGGAAGAAAGACCATCTTCTTCCTAGTAAGAGTTCATTGGAGTTTGACTCTACCATCCTAATGGAGTAGATCTGCATCTCACTGCTTCAGCTCCAGATCTGGAGTCACTTGGCCTACACACCAGACCCCTGCAATCCCCTCCCACAGACAGGAACTGTCTGGCATATGGCTCCAGTGGAACCATTTTTGGGGTAAAGGCTGCAGGGAAGCTGGGGAGTCAGGGAGGAGGATCAGAGTCCAATTATCTTTAATTATCTCTTTTGGAAAAACGGAGTTTGGGCTTACGTGCTGCCGAGGGCCTTAGGCAAAATTCACCCTTACATGAAGGCTACCAGATTAGGGAATGTTTATTTGAAAAGGGGAAAGACTGTTTGTTCTGCTCTGCTATTTTGCTGCCCTAACAGCTATGCATGCAGAGCAGGCATGGAAGTGAAAGCAGCTATGACAATAGCCAGGGGAGCAACTGAAGCACTGAGACACTGCACTCTGTAGCACTTCAACAACCAGGATGAAGAATAGAGCCTAAATCTGGAAGGAAAAACAAAAACAAACCTCAAACCAAAGCAACTCCCCATGCTTTCCATGAAAAAAATGAGCCCACAGCTACAATACTTAGCCATCCTTCAGGAAGGAGAGTGCTAAAAAAACATGTTGAGAATCAACACTCTGAATTGCTGGCAGCAAATGTTATTAATCATCACCAGTGAATGTTATTAAAACTATTCACAGCTCTGAGAGGATATGGGGAGGGGGGGAGAAGATAACAAAATAGTTTATCTCTAGGCTTCAGTTCCCAACCCCTACAAAATAGGGAAAACAGAACACATGCACATTTGTGGTGTTCTGACATGTTGTACACATTGGAACCTGGTTCTCGTGCAGTATCACTACAGCATGTGCCGTATTACTTGATTTCACTGCTCTTCTCACCTCCAGTACACAGTGGTCAGGCCTGATCACTGTACACACTGGAAACAATGCAAATGGATACAAGGAGTCCAACACAGAATTACAAGACAAAAAAATCTGCCCATTTAAAATGCAGAAAGAGAGCAGAAATATTCAATAGTTTTTAATAAACCATTTCCAACTGCATGCAAAACAGGGACAGAAAAGGCATTGTCTCACAGGACCAGAATGGCCCTTGTTAGCTGTGGACGGCGTTGCACTTGGATTCTGGTCTGTCCCAGTCTGACCAAGCAAGCACAGGGAAGAGCAGGCTAGCTCAAGAAGGCTTGGAAAAAAAGCCTCCTCCCTGGCTACTGAGTCCCAGAAATCCTAGCACCGCAACTCCCAAATACATGTAGCCATACAACGTGGTGAGGCGGAGAAAGATCCCACAGACCTCAGCACTGATTCATGTACACCGTCAGTCCCCAGCTCCCCACTGTCCCGAGAACAGAGCAAATGGACGTGCAGAAGCTGGATATCTAAGGTGATGTAGGCACTACAAGATGTAGAAAGTACTAGCCCTCATTCTCCCTTCTTCTACCCCCTGCCAAAACTTCCCACCTCAGTAAAGACAAAAGGAGTTCATCACAAATACAAGAGCCCGCTGAAGCACTGAAGAGCAAATCACTCACCAGCTGGCCCTGAGTGATGTACTTCTTCCACCACAGATAAGGACGCATTGCTGGAACAGCGGACAATCCGTAGTAGGAGTACATGAGGACATGGATAAAGCTGTTCAGTGTGGCACCAAAGTAAGCTAAGAAGAGGGCAAGGGAAAAAGAAAGTACATTGCATTACCAGGAAGGAACATGCTGTTTCATGGAACCTACAAAAAGAACAAGTTCAAAATGTTACTATTTAAAATATGATTTCTCTTAGAAGAAAAGCAAGAGGGTTTTTTTTACCCTGTTTTTTATTCTGTTCACTCAATGAAGCAGCTGAGCTGCTTTGCAGCTTTGTGCTTTACACAGCCTTCTGGTTTTGTCTCCTTGAGTTACTCTTTTTCACAACTACATTATGGTTTCTCAAGGGAACTGAGGAAGCTGATAAAAAAGGAGGGATGCTCACACACCCAACAATCAATAGCTTCACCCATCTACTTTTAGGTTGATTTCACTTCCTTCTAGGAGGCAATTTTGTCATTTATAACCAAAAGCAACAGACACCTTCAGAAACTGCAAGTTAGCCATTTTATTTGTCCTTGTTTACAGCACCTTTAGTCATTAAAGAAACTTCTGGCTTAACACTGAACTGCAGAGAACTGTGATGACCCAGCAGAACACAAAGCTTAGAAGAAGAAAAACACATGACTAGAAATAGCACAAAAGTGTTTTTGAGACCACATGAGCCCAAGCTCAAGCCCAAGCAGTTTTGACTGCTGTATAAACAGGGATTGACTTCCTTGGAGGAGAATGTGTTTCCAGATGCACACTTTTTATAAGTTCAGTATTACTCATGGTTGTGCTGACAACACAAAACAAATACGAGTCTCTATGTTGTTTGGCTCAGAGAGCAGACTCCTGAGGAATGCAGCCTCTTGGTCTGCACTGCCAGTAGTTCATATCCATTGGGTTTGAAAAGGTTTCTCTTGGATGGAGTGTTCAACAAAGCCAGTAAGCTACACATCTGAACCACAACTAAGCCAAGCTAATGCAGTTAGGAAACGAGATGCCAGTTAAGTGCAATGAAAATAAAGAATCAAAGCCATATTGCCAGAGGTTAGCAGGATTTAGGTGAAAGACATGGAAATCTTCCACTTAAGATGCATTCGCTCATGTTCATTAGCGCTCAGGGGACAAGATTTTAATTGAAATAATTTGTTATGGCTAGTGGTATAATGAGATTAAATTAAGAAAGTCATATCTCAAGTGAACTTAACATATACAAGGACAAGAGTCACTCTTAGCTGTCTTACAGCTGAAACAAGCTTCTGGCCTGACTTGGAAAAGCATATTGTCTCATCAGAGGGTTTGTAACTACAGCAAAAACAGAGAAAGCAAGGTTGATGGATGTCTGACTTGGGCTACTGTGCCTGATAAATGTCACACTGCCACACAAATTCTTCAAACTACCCAGACATTCCTTTTCTAGAGGCTCTTCTGGCAGCTTAATTCTTGCAACTATCTGCAATAATTGCAATTCAGCAAGGCAGCTTAATATGGTACAGAACAAATCCTGCAGCTGAAGGTACCAGAGATGTTTGATCAAAAGAAAACCAAAACAAAGCCCCTGTTGCAGACGTTCCTCACCATAAGCCAGTACTTACAGTGACCACAAGGCACCCAGTTCATAACAAACCACCAGATGTTCAGCATTGTTGCATGGTGGTAGACATGCAGAACGGTGATTTGATGATTATTTTTCCTCAAAATGAAAAAGAAGGTATCCATGAACTCAATGAGTTTGGAGAAATAGTACCACCAGAGGACACGTATAACCTAGAAAGGAGGAAATGTTTTAGAAGCGTTGCACATTGTAGGGGGTTTCAATCCTTCTGCTATCTAGGTAATTAAAATCCAGATTCTGTCCTGCACTACTTAAATTAAGGACACTACTGGGATCTTCTGTAACACTTCTGCCTCAGGTCTCTCTGTAGGAGATTGAGGTACCAACCCATAGCCACAGCTGAAAACAGGATGACAAAGACTGGTATACGAGGCTACTGCTGTGCACCTGGGTTGTCCTGGGAGAAACAAGGAAATATTTAACCAGAGCTGGTGCTGCAGTGCTCTTTGTAAAGCAGAAGTCAGAAGTGTAACCAGAAGAGATCATCACCACATCTCAGAAAGAGAAGGGGAGTCACAACACACAGTGGTTGGACACAGTCTGAAGACTAGGTCCTCATTTTTCGACCTGGGAACACTTGAAAATTTGCACATAATTACTCACAAAAATACAAACCATGAATATATTGCACATTAACTATTATGTTTGACAGTGCATTGTCCATTGTATTGCAAAAGGAGGAAAAAAAGCATACAGTTTAAGCAAAATGTGCATAATCAATACTTTTCTACTCTTCCCTTATATTCAAGCAGACATTTTGAAACATTACCAGCTGTAAGGCTCAATTACGGTACCTTCATATCAGCCTCTCCTCCACTGTGTGTATCCTGACAGAAGAAATTGTACCCTCCTTCCAATACTCCTGTCACCAGCTGAACAGATTAAAAAAAAATAAAGTGTTATTTGGGGAGAAGGATGAACTCCATGGCACCTGCAAACCTCCACAGTGGCTCTGCCCAAACATCTGGTGTAAAGAGATTCCTGGACACCCAGGGGTGGCATGAGGTTGAATTCAAGTTCCAAGCAGTGACTGAATCATAGTGAAGGGTGAATTAATAAATTCTTCCAATTGGGGTATACCAGAATAAAAATAGGAGGTATCGTTTTATCCCCACTTATCTCGCATAGTGTATTTTCAGAGTCGTATTCCAGACAGATTCTCAAGAAATCTCCTTCTTGGCTGATGATTTCATTATTGGAGGAAATAAATAACCAAAGTTCAGTAAATATATTTTTCTTCCGATTATTTTTGAAAATAAAAAGTTACGTCTTTAAGAAATGTTATAGTCAAGAGATGTGACTACAATTTTTTCAACCATGTGAGAGAGCATATTTTCAGCTTTGTTATCCTTAACAGGTAACAATGGATGTTTTACTGCAATGCCATTCTTAAAGATCTTTTTAGGCATTTCACTCATCCCAAGCATGTTACATCCTTACCAATATAAATTACTTCCTCTGCAGGATATGCCACTGCCTGCCTGACCTCCTGGCATAACAAATAACACCTCAAACGTAACAGAATCACTATTATGAGTAATGACCAGCTATCAGTCATGAAGGATGATGGGGTGCCCACTGCGAAGGGGCTGGTTGAAATCTCCAGAAAAGCAAGATCCAAGCTGGATGTTCACATCTCACCCTTTTGCAGGTGGGAGATGGAAGGACAGGGTGAGGGTGGAATGAGAGGAGGGACCATGTGCAAGGACATGAAAGCTCCCCTTTAATATCTCAACAGAAGGGATCATTGGACATCCTTTATAAAGATGTTTTTCCTCTTGTGCATAGCATGAAGAGAGGAGTAACAACTTTAGATGATTCCCAAGTGAAAAAAATTGAATTGTTAAGTATCTCAAAAAACATCTGAAAGGCAGAGGCAGGATGTATGTTTTTGGCTTTATCTATGCTCCTGCAGAATAAAAAATAGCTTTGCAAAGCCACGGTGGAAACTCCTCATACCGTAAGTCATTTTAAATGATCACTTGATTAAAGAACTACCATAACTGGTATAACGAAATGCTGCTCAGAACTGTGAACAGGAAGCTAATTTTAAAAGGTTCAATAAAGATTATCACTTAAATAATCTACCCTTCCCTAATGTTATTTCTTTCATGCCTCATTTTCCCCCTAAATTAGTTTTAAAAATACTCAGTCAGCCTAGACCATTATTCTTGACCTTCTGATATAGAATTATTGCCACAATTTAGGGGGAAAAAAAGTACAACTAGTTATAACATAAAGACCTGGGAGTATCTCATGTATTAGAGATAAATCAGTAGCACCCTGCCACAGCGAGGAGAGGGCAGCCGTGCACATCAGCGGCAGATCCAGGCAGTTTCCCTACCCAAGCAACAAAGGGAAGGCAGCCACGGAAGGACTCCTCTCCCGGCCGCAGGACAGGCATGGCTGTGCAGACAACACCAGTTTAAAAGTGGTACCTTGCTAAAGGACCAGCTAAGTCCCAGAGCAAGCTTTGCACCAAACCACTCTCAGGCCACTGAGGGAACGACTGTGAGGCCCGCCAGTCCCTCAGACAGAAGACCACATTGTGCTGTGATCATGTTAAGAGCTTACAGATGTTTTCATACAGTTCTCGTAGTTCAAGAAGCGTTAGGAATAGAAGGGTAACCACATTGTTTATATTGTAATTAATCCTAACAGCATCCATCATTAATTCTGCACTCCATAAACTTCTCCCCAGTAAAGGCTGGCATACTGAATCCACAGGGCTTTCCCTGCAAGTGGTACAGGTTCACCACCTAAAGTGTCATGCAACCAAAGGTGCCTCCATGGATCCCATCTCTCTAAAGGACAATGGCATCAGTGTGGCTATGGGCAGTGGCTTCAGCTCAACCCGAGTACTGCCTTGTTTCAAAAGAACATATTATTGTATGCTAGGAACTGTAATACTCTCATAGCCACAAATGACATAAGCAAAGCAACATTTGTACGAAATGTTAGCATATTTTATCATATAAATGGTATAGTTACAAAAATAATTTAATTCCCTGCTTTCCAGAAGGAACTAATTGGTAAAAAGCTGCTACAGCTGCCCATGAACTGCTGTTGCTGCCCACAAACCTTACTCAGGGCAACTTACAACACGTAAGTAATACTTTTGCCCAGTTAGCCAGCTGCTCTTTTGCCTGGCACCACTATTTCTTCCACCCACAATACTTTCATCACATGCTGGAAGGCTTCAGAAAACAAAACCAATAGGTCACTGAAACATGATCACGAATGGCTCCCAAATGGCTCCATTATGCATGGGTGTACAGCCCCAGGGAGCTGCTTCCCTGCCACACAAAAGCGATAAGGAGGAGTCAGAAATTGGCAGCAGTGCATTTAAGTCCTTGCTCACACTTCTTGTGGTCTGCTCCCTGGATGGCCAGAATTTCCAAGCTCTCCTCACGCCACTGTACAGCAGGTCTGAAACTTGCCCAGAAACACGCTGGTGGCTCCTCAGCCAACACAGCCTTGACACAACCCTTCTCTGCCCGCTGTCCCTAGGAAGTCCTTCATCTTCAGGTTGGCAGGAGTCCAGGCCTGCTGATGGCATTGCTGATGCACAACCACAGGTGTATCTTCTTTTGAGAAATCAACATGTTCAGAAAAGGCCAATTATAACCATTTTCACTTGAGTAAACCACTTCACGTGGTTTCAAAACAACACAAAAAGACAGTTCCTTCATAAGCCAATTAAAACGGTACTCGAAGTCAATGTTAAGTCCCTCAGCTCAGGGGAAAAAACTGCAGCTCAAGGTTGCTTTTGTGCTCAAGCAACTCACACTTTCTTCCCCTGCAGTGAAATTTTCTTTACTCATATTGCTTTAATTTTGTTAATTCCACTGCTGAATTATTTAAAATGCTGTGGCATGTGCTTTTTTATCAACCCTGCTACCAAAATAAGCCAGGACACTAACACCAGTCTGACTGGGCTGGAGGAGAGGTGTTACCAGGGAGGAATTTGTTTTTTCTTGTGATAAAACTAAAGTCTGAGACTCACTGGTGAAGGGAAGATAAGGGACCCAGCACTGCATCACGCTGTCAAGGCGTGATGTGTTTACAAGGTTCAAAACAGAGCTAGATTAGGGTGAAGAGAAACAGAAGTTCA
Organism: Ptilonorhynchus violaceus; assembly: GCA_013397565.1. Taxonomy (NCBI): domain Eukaryota; kingdom Metazoa; phylum Chordata; class Aves; order Passeriformes; family Ptilonorhynchidae; genus Ptilonorhynchus; species Ptilonorhynchus violaceus. The sequence continues at coordinate 138,516 of VZRJ01010489.1, forward strand.
CATGTCTGATCAAAGAAAGCAAATGCCTGCACAGATATGGAACTTTATCTTTACATGAATGCAGTCACCCCAGGGCAGAGATAAGGGCTTCAGGATGGCAGAGGAAGAAAGAGGAGAGGAAAGAGCAGCCTAGCTGCCACCCATGGCTCACGTGCTACAACACCTCTGCACAGAGTCCCCTCCTTCCTAAAACTTTTCCTACAGCATATGCAACACCTCCCTCATCAGGAAAATCTAAGACTCAGTACAGAATTAATTTTTCAGATGAAGAAAAAAGACAGTAAAGAGATCACTCAAGAAAGTGAACCTTCATCACTGGACAGTTTTCTCTAATGTAAGCCCAGGTGGTCCAGATCACTCGGCTAGTTTTGCTAACAAACACCCCCAAAATAACACAGGTCTGTGTGCCATGTAACTGGGTACCTGACACTCTCTCTTCTTTGCTAAATTACCCAGCTGAGACTCAAGCAGAGGCACGGGCCCTACTCACAGCACTGCAAGATGACTTGCGATCCCAGCACAGAGCAGCAACAGAGGTGGAAGCAGTGCTGCCTCTGCTGTTCTGGCTCCTGCAGCTCCTTCAGACATGGCAGTGCCAGTCAGCAGGTGATCAGCCCATATTCTATAACCCCTCTGCCAGCCCCTGCTGCACACCTTCTCCCCCATACAGGAAGCCACCCCTTGCTGCCCCTGCCCAAAATACAGGAGTGTTGTTCCTCCTCAATGTCCAAGCACTGTAGATTTTTACAGAATAAAACACTGTTTGTCCCTAAAAACATCCTGTCCTCCTGAAGTATGTGAACGACAAATTAGTCAGGAGAAACCTCTCTGACTCCCCTAGATCTGCCCTGTCTTTTATATTGTCTGGGACAAGTACAGTCCACTTCTCTGTTCCGCTAGTACCAAAACCCAGCCTAGTCATTAAATATCCAAATAAAAAAGGTATAGCAAGCACAGACAGAATTCCACATAAGCACATATTAGGAATTCAACATAAGAGATCTAAGATTTCTTGTGATTTTAGACCAAAGTACAAAATACCTAGAGTTACACAAATCCTATGATACAAAACTCCGCCATGGTATTACTTACAATCATTCAGACATAAAGGTCAGAAAACCAAGCAGGTCATCCTTTTCATCCCAGCTGGAAGGATGCCTCACATTAACATCTTGTTTTGGTTACATAATATGTAAACTGAGCTGTGATGCTATGAATCATGACCTGAATCACCATAGCTATAACTCAGGAAAAACTTCAAAGTAGGGTTTCAGGTGCATTGCACACAAGCTATTAAAGCAACTTCTTTTCAGATACGCTACTAAACAAGTTCACAAATCGTGACATTTTATGATTTTCCTCACACTAGGACTGAAAAATTTTAATCCAACTGAAACTCAATGACAACAAGGAAGAGAACAGTGAGTTACATAAATTTTTTGAATGCTGCTCCGCATCATTTTGTCTTAAATGCAAGTAAGTGTACTATAAAGTGCTACTGATATATGGCTAATTCTTCAAAGCAAAATTTCCAAGGCTGATGAGATACAAGCAAGGCTATCACATGCTGTGCACCAACATAGGTTATTGTGTAGGCACTTTAGCTAGAGAATATACCTGGAGGTGCAAGAACCCATTTTTTCACTATGCCCTTTGGCTCTCTCCCTGCAAACATCAAGCAGTGTGGTGTTATGTCAGCATGGTTGTGCTTTGCAGCATTTACATGGGATCATTTCCTTGTTGCAGAGCATTGCTTTCCCTTACATCCAGGTTGTAAGTGCTGCCAACCACATTTCATTGCAACTATTATGAGTTTAATAATCTTCATAATGCTCTAGCTTTGTGTATGCCCATTTACAAGTAGAAGGTATATTTACAACAATACTAATGAACACTTCCATATGGATAATATTAGATTAAGAGCAACACTTGCTTTGATGTAAAGCATTTCATTATATAGGAAGGAGGAGCCTTAATATTCACTGTATTTTAGTTGTGTCATTGCTCCACAATATAAAAGCTATTTTTCTGGTTACAAGTATGAGGACTTCTTCAGCATATGATGAACAATCCTCTCTTGGATAACCAGTTCATTGTTAGCAAGAAAAAGGCATTTATAGGATCAATAGTTCAGACATTTTCTTATGTTTAAATTTATCAGCAGGTTTTGTAACACAGCAGAATGCTACAGTAATTTAGAAACTCTATTATTCCAAGTATTCAAGGAAAAAAGACTGGCTACCCTGAGAGTTTTATCCACACTTGGTATAACTGAAGGAATCTGCACTTGCAAGCTCAAAATAACGTAACTGGAGGTTAAAACAATCGATCGCCCTGTAACTGTAAATAATATCTGCATAAAATAATGCAGATGTACATTGAAGTCAACATCAACACTACATTTAGACAAATTAAACAGGTCAACACACATTTTTTCTGGATTATAACACCCTAACAAGGAGGTTAGAAATGTAAGCATATCAAGAACTCAAGTTGTTCCAATTACCTACTGAATCAAAAACTGCTCCCAACTGAACAATTAAGTATCAAAGTTCTTAATAACCCAACTCAGTAATTTTTGAGTAGACAATTCACTACACAAGAGACATAACATTAAATTTAAATCACTTCATCTCTAAACACTCACCTTGTAAAACACTAGAATTAATTACAAACTTAAAGGAGAATTACAGCTTGTATACACTTCTAAGCATATTAAAAAAAAATAGTAGTAGTTTTAGCGCTAGATTGTATTTGAAAAGACTATATTGAAAGAATTGAAAAAGAGGATGTCGAAAATTAAATACTTCCTTACAGAGAGGAGAAATACTTTGGTTAAAAGTGTGCCAGAATATTTTGTACTTTAAAGCAAAACAGTAATTTTCTGACCACATTGTTATTTACACTACCATAGTTCTTCGTTTTCACTTGAACAAGAACATACAGTTCTGAGTAAGAGCAGCTAAAGAGCTCTCTGGGAAATGAAAACTTTACACTGCCTAAATCATTCGGTTTTTATGAAAGGAAATAAATCCACAGAAAGTTCAATTCAGTCTGAAATATATTTGTATGTTTAGATTTTAAGTTCAAAGAGACAGACGAAACACAATGATGTTGTTTTAGCAACTTTTTTTCCCCCAGCAAAACTAAGAGGATGCAAAAGAAGCTATTGCAAGCTAACAGAAATTGGTGCAAGGACTGTGTGCATGATTAAACACAAGTAAATAAAAAACACATTTTGCCCTCCAGATCAAGCCACAGTTTTGCTACGAAGTACTTTGCACAATCACATTGAGGACGATTTCTAGGCAAGGAGAAGTTACTGAAGCAGTAGCCAGGTTTATGCCAAAAGTTCAGGCCTTCAGATGGATCGACTAAGAAAAGTGCACTTGAAACATTGCTAATCAAGGTCAGCAAGGATGTTTAATGCAAGGTTTGTTGCACACCATCCTTAGAATTAGGGATTTCTCCCCAGAGAAGTGACATTGAAAACGGTTGCACCATTTCTGCAGATGCTTCCCCAAGTTTAGGAGCACTGTGCTTAGAGATTATTTTCAACCTGAGTCAATATAATTAAAATAGACACTGCAAAATAAGCCTGATCAACCCCTTTTTGCTTACCTCATAAAACATATATAGAGAAAGCAGTGTAAGCCCAAGGTTGTAGATCACTAGAATACCCCTGCATGAGAACGGCTGCTTATTCCGCATGTACTTTGGTCCTAGCCATACGATTAGTAAGTACAAGACTGAGAAGATAAAGGTAGGTGTATAGTTCTCCAAAAGAAGCCATCCTTTTACTCTGGGGTCTGAAACAAACAAACAAAAACATACAAACACTTAGATTTTGTAAGGAGGAGAATTCAACACATCTAAACATAGCTGTACCCAAAATGCTTCCAGGGCTGGAATACCAAAGAAAGATGAAGGAAGTGCGGCAAGCCCGTTTATTAAGGGCCACACTGCTAATTACAAACAACAAGATTTTATTTATACAGTTGTTAAAGAAAGCAGAAATAATTCTTTTTCCAAGGCAAAAATATTCGTAAGTTATTACCGCTACTATTTTTAAATACTCATTATCATTCATAACTGTCATCCACTTGAATACCACAGATGAGGTTAAATTATAAAGAAAAGCTTCAACAAATGTCTCCCCCCGCTCTATTTTCTCAAACCAACCCTTCCCGATGGTACACACCTTATTTCCTACAATCAGAAAAACCTAGGAGTGAAGCAGATACTTTTGTGGTTGTTGGTGGATGATCCTAATAATTATTTTCTAGTCAATACTAACACAATTAGATGTATGTATGTGCTATTAGAAAGAATTAAATGTTGAAGTCCTTGTAGGTGCAATGGAACACAGAGCACTCAGTCCAGTCTGACTAACCATTCTTGTTGGCAATGCACTGACTTCTCAAGGAAAGCACATAAACCACCCTGAACCAGAGAATTTTAGAGAACACTTGGAATAATTGTGTGATCCTTTTGAACCACAACTGTCTTCATACCTGGCAACAGCCCAGTATTTTACTCCTCTCATTCAGGTCAGCCCAAAGTACCGAAACCAAGTGAACCAAACTATAAATGAATAATTCAAGTATTGCTGTCATTTACAGCCTTGACTTAATTTTAAAGGCATCATATGTGGATCCTGAATGTAAGAAACGAGGCCTTAAAACTGTAGGTTGGGAAGTGGGTAGGCAAGCCTGCGAATTGTTTGGATTTGCCACCTTTATGGTTCATTATTTTTCACACACAGCAAATAGAAACCATATGACAACACACGCAGTGTATTATTCCAGAACATCCAGGCTAATTTAAACAGGCTTAGTATGAAGAGAGGGACAATAAGGGCACTGAGATACTGATAAAAGCAAATGGAAAATACGCTCAGAAGAACTAGATGCTTGTTCCACCTCCTGTGGACTTAAAGAGGCACCACCACTGGATCTTCACTGGGACAGAGAAAAGGCATTACTGCAGCAGTCACAGGAAGAAAGCACATGCCACTGAGCAGCACTGCACTGCACACTCTGTGCAGCATGCAGTCATTTAATCCGCCTGGTTGGAACCAGGTGGAACAGGGTGATCCCTACCCAAGCCCTCAACATGAGGCCACTGCCTGACCTGCTCCCACTGCCTCTCCCTTCCTCACGCTGACCAGGATTGCTGTTCTTCACCTGTAGTGTTTTTCCCAGGGCAAAGCCTACCAAAACCATTGCTTCTTTAAAAAACAATGGTTTCAAAGCAGCAATATTTTCCAAAAACTACAGATATTTTTAGTGAAAAATTCCAGAGCAGCTCTAGTTATGAGGGCAAGAGCATTTTTATTTAATTAAATGCAAATTAAAGTGCCTTTTTAAAAATAAAAGCTATTATTAAATTTAAAAAAAAAAGCAGCAAAGATTTGAGTGAGGTAAGTCACTAAGACAAACAACATGAGCTTAACTAATAGCGAGTAGATCAGCACCTACGATGGTCATAGCTGAAAAAGGACCTCTTCAGGTCAAAAGATCAGAAGCATTGAAGAGACTCTTATTTATTACTCTGTCATACATTTTGATGTTTTGCAGATCCTAAAGAATGTAGTCACCTGTCAATGTCAAGTTAGAGGGAAGCCATTTTTTATGTTCTAGTAACATCAATTTTATTTACATGTTAACTTTTGAGAAATCTTACCTCTGGGTCCAAGCCAAACATCAAAGTAACTATTGATTGTTTTATCCAGAACTTCCATTCTACAACCTACTGAAATGGAAAGAAGGGGAGAAAGTTAGATCTTCTGCTCACAAAAATATTCTAATGATCTCAACGCATGCTGTTAGGGTTAACAAAGAAAATACTAGTATGCAAAAATTCCAACAAACAAAATGGACTTTCTTGGCATATAGAAAGTACGCAAAGCTTGTTCTAGTCTCAGAGAGCCATTGGTCTATGAATATACTGAAGTATTTCATCATAGATATAGATGCACAGAATCTTAAAATAATGAGTTCAGATCAACTTGAGGTTCTTTCTAATTCTGTGTTTTGCACATGCAAATAAAGGATGGCATCTTGCAAGATCCCTCAGTGAGGGGGGAGGATTGGACTTCGAGAAGCCAGCAACATTGAAATTTTCAAATAAATACTATGAAGCTATTTTAACAAAGAGCCTGAAATAACTAGCAAGGCTAGCTAGGGAGGAGGAGGGAAAGCGGGAAAAAGTAAAAACCAGCTCTGCTATCATTTGCAGATAGGTGACTCATTACAGCTGTGATTAACAGCCCGTAAAACCAAGAGATCAACAGTCACCGAGAGACAGAGAGGGCTGCAGAGGCCAGGGAGACAACACGGCATACCATGGCACAAGCATTTCCAGTACCAGAAACTGCATACTGGTAAGACATTACCAGATAAAACTCATCCAACATCAGTAGAGTGATTCAAATCTCCCAGCTCCTCACATGGCTGCTATTTATTGGTAGCACCTGGTCTGTACACTGAGGCACTCAAGTTGCTGTACCTCACTAAGCCTAAAGCAGGAAAGAAGTAGCAACATTGTCCATGAGCAGGGACAACTGTGCATGAAGCTGTTCTGAAGAGAAGAGGAAGTAATTTTCTTCTTGATTAAGAAAAAACAAAAACCTCTCAACCCTTCCAATTTCCTCTTTTTTATCCAGAACCGTACTGAACTTTCTCTAATAAAATTTGATCCACTTTTAATAGAATGGTTTTCACTTCTCAATGTTTCTCCTTCCCTAAAGTACTAATATTAACAGCAATTTTTAGTTATGGGGAAAGAACATAAGCAACACAAGCTGTCAGTATGCCCACAGCACAAACGAAAACAATTACACAAGCTTACATGCAGTTGCTAAGAATAAAAATGTTACGTTTGGTTTTTTTTTCAGTTCTACCTAAAGAAACATCTCTCTTCCACCTGTGAAAACCCCACCTCTAGGGGATTTCTGATTTACTCAAGTAAAATTAGTAGTATGTCCTCTGGTTTTAGTCATCCGGGACTGAAACATCCATTTCTTCTGGGTCCAACAAAAAAAGCCACAAAGGATGCAAACGAAGCTCTCTCCCAGGTCTGAAATAGGACTGCGAGCCAGTGCGGCAAGGCCTGCAGGAGCTTCGACTTCCCATGGGATGAAGAAAATACAAGGGGCTTAGGTCATGCATTTCCATTCTGTGGTCTTCTATATAAGTCCACATCCCTTCCAGTGCAGGGCCCCAGGCAGGAGCCTGATACGCTCCCCAAGGACTTCAGCCTGCACCACCACCCACCATTCCCTGCAGGGCTCTCAGGGACACACAGAAGAGACTTTCCCTTCTGTGTCATACTGCTTTGGACTACAGAAAATCACAGAAACATCACTGGTATCTGGTCACCAGGCACAAACAAAAGGGGTTGATCAAAATAACCAGAAGTGTTAGAAGTATTTTGCAGCCCTGATTCATACTGGTTTTATTTCCTGACTTAAGAAGCCCAGCCCAAGTAAGCAAACACTTCAGAAGAAAGTGCATTTTTGGGATTATGTCACCTCACCAGCTATGGTACACAAATTGGCACTTGTGTGAATGGCCACAGCACTGGCATGCTGGTGTCCCAGGAATAAGGAAATTTAACTGAGAAGCCTATGTTGTGTCACCAGAAGCATGAACATCAGGAAGGCTGTGAGAAATGAGTATATAATTATAAGGAGAAATAAATATCTAGAGAAAGCACCTTTTTTTTAACCACCTCATCTTTTTTTTTTTAATCTGTCAGCTATTAAATATCACCACGAAACGCACTCCCTGGTGGATAAATCATTTTGTTGTTTGAAATCCCCATTTAATCAATTTGTCTCTTGCTCCTTTGATTCAACACTGATTGATCTAGTTATGCAGCACTGCATCAGCCAAGCACCTGCATCTGCATCTGACTGCAACCATCCTTCTCATAGGGGAAGGCTTCAGATGGGAGAGCTGGTTCAAAACCAAAGGTTTGTTATACAAAAATACACAAAAAAGCTCAATTCAGAACTGACTTGCTAGATACATTGCTACATTTCCTGGACACTACAAATCCATATATGTAAATGAAATAACTAAGAAACCAGAAACAAACTCTGCCTAGCTATAGCAAAGACAGCAAGAAATGGAAGTCCATGTTGAACCCCTCCATAAAACTGGAAGTAAAACTCATTCCCCGAGAGGAGGAGGCTTTCTGCAGAGATCTCAGCCTTTTGGGGCTGGTACCCCAAAACAGCTTTTTGTGTCAGCATTATCACACAGCAGACTGTAAAAGGCAAAGCAAAGGAAAAACTACTCCTGGTGTCGATTTCCAGAATTTGCAGAAAAAGAAATTGTTTCAAAAGGAACTCATTTGTGTACCAGAAAAACAGAAGGAAACAATCTGCTTTTGTTCCAGAGGGGGTCATGTGAAAATGCACCAAGTCTCCTGCCAACAGCCACACAACATTAAACACTGCTTCAACAGCAGCAACTACAAGGGTTCTTTTTTAATTAGAATAGTTTCCCAATTCAGAGGAACATCGACTCTCAGAAAAATTAAACCAGTGGCCATTTGAAACACTGCAATCGGCATATTTCCCCATACTGAAAGTAAGCAAATCCTGCAGCTGACCACATACACAAGCAGATCAGCAGCAATGCTCCTTTACCTAGGAATCACCCCACAGCAAGGCACACTATTCACAGAATCATGGAAAGGTTTGGTTTGGAAGAGACCTTTGAAGGTCATCTAGTCCAATTCCCCCACCATGTTCCACTCAGGCCGCTCAGAACCTCATCCAACCTCGCCTTGAATGTTTTCATGGATGGGGCATCTACCACCGCTATGACCAACCTGTTCCAATGTTTCAATGCCCTCACTGTAAAAAACTTCCTTACATCTAGTCTAAATCTGCCTTCTTTTAGTTTAAAACCATTGCCCCTTGTCCTATCACTATAGTCCATATTAAAAAGTTTGTCCCCGTTTTTCTTGTAGGCCCCTTTTACGTACTGGAAGGCCACAATAAGGTCTCCCTGGAGCCTTCTCTTCTCCCAGCTCTCTCAGTCTGTCTCCATAGGAGAGTTGCTTCAGCACTGAGGCCTCCTCTGGATCCACTCTAATATGTCCATGTCTTTCTTGTGTTGGGACCTCAGAACTGGACGCAGGCACTGCAGGGGGTGTCTCACCAGAGCAGACGGGCAAAATCCCCTCCCTTGCCCTGCTGGCCATACTGCTTTTGATGCAGCTCAGGATACTACTGGCTTTCTGGGCTGCAAGCGCACATTGCCAGGCTCTCCTCTACCAGCACCCCCAAGTCCTTCTCAGCAGGGCTGCTTTCAATCCCTTCATCCCACAAACCATACTGATGCTGTGGATTTTCCCAACCCGGGTGCAGGACCTTACACTTCGCCTTGTTGAACCTTATGAGGCTTCCAAGGCCCACTTCTTGAGCCTATGCAGGTCCCTCTGGATGGCACCCCAGGCATGTCAACCACACCACTCATCCTGGTGTTGTTGGCAAACCTGCTGAGGGTGCACTCGATCCCACTGTCCATGTCACTGATGAAGACATTAAACAGTACTGGTCCCAGTACGGACCCCTGAGGGACACCACTTTGTCCACCAAGACTCTGAGTTGCTGACCACTACCCTCAGGATGTGATGATCCAACCAACTCCTTTTCCAGCGAACAATCCACCCATCAAATCTATATCTCTCCAATTTAGAGAGAAGGATGTTGTGAGGGACTGTGTCAAAGGCCTTGTAGAAGATGACAGATGACATCCATAGCCTTATTCGGTACCTACAGGCAGGAAAAAAAAGACCCAATTATGCAAGACAAGGCTTTTTAAAACATGTACCTCTATATACACGGGTTACTTTCTCCTAACCTGCCTTTCTTCAATGGCAGGAAAGAAATCATCCACTCTGCTACCAAATTTTACCAGTGCAGTAAGGCCCCCGACCAGGGCAAGTTGGATCAGAGTCTGGAAGCACTCAGGCTTACAAGCTGGAAGACATTTCACTACTTTAAGTCCAAATATCTAACCCAGAAAAAAACCCCTATCTGATGCTTTAAACAAAACAAGATTACTGGACTTTAATTCTGCACCACAAACATAACAAAGGGTAAACCTGCACCTTGTCCCAACAAGAGCAAGCACCATCATTAAGATATTACTTTTTCAATAATCCTCTAGATTTTGACAGGTTTTTTTGGACATCCACAGATCATTTGGCATCCTCATTTCATTTCTGGCACTTTGCACTGAGACAAACATCATACTCCAACAGCCGCCCATATATTTGGGCAGAAGATGTGAGCTCTGCCCTACCACTCAGTCCAGGAATGGATGGCCCTGGTGCTTCTTGGTGTGACAATCAAAAATACAGTTCAAAGCCTACACAGAAATGTGTTTTTCTTGTAGTATATATTTTAAAAATTTATTTATAGAAAGTGTTTCATACAGGCTACTAGCACTGACAACCCGCTCTTCTAATGCACATAATTACTCTCGAGGAAAGGGCTTTTACATACTGAAGGATTTCAACCAGCTCCTGCCCTTCAAAGGAAATTCTCTCCTACACTTTCCACAGAAAACACATCCTGGGGGACTTATGCTACAAAGTAGTTTAAGAATTCTTGATCACATTTTAATGTTGTTTCTTGAGTTTCTTCCTGGAGTCACTTTCCAGGTGTAAAGATGATGCACAAAATTATAAAGGTTTGGTTTCTGTTCCATTGCACCCTTTTTAAGAAAATCAAACAGCAGCAAAAAAACATTTTAAGCTGAAAGTTCAAAGTACTGGGAGCCTGCTCCGTTTCAGTAGGATCCTCCAGCTCTCACCCTGCTGCTCAAGAACTCCCTGAAACAGATCCCAGTTTTCACATCTAAGTGCCTGAACTTGAGTTCTAAAAAAATCCCCAAAATAGGCATCTAAATAATTGTTCTGGCTTCTGAGAGAAATGTGCTGTCAGGCCTGGCTGCTCAGCGTTTTTGGAAAACAGCCACTTTCTCCGTTCTTAAATTAGGACTTAGAAGCCTAATTTTAACCACTCGCTTTTGGAAATCTTGATTTGTGTTTTCTCATTAAAGTAATGTTTCCCAGTCCCTGCCCCTGCAGAGGTGACTCCTCTTTTTCCTCCTCCAAAAGACAAACTACCCCTCCTCCAAAAACCCAATCATCACACTGCTGTTTGCTTTTGTAGATGTACTGGAACTGAAAACGTTCAGCTGCTTGAGAACTGGAAGACAGCACTGATAATCAAAGCTGTCAACCATTTTCTGTCCATTTGCCAAAGTCGCCCAGCTTCTCCTTTCTATTCCCCAAGCCTTAACCGCCCCTTGAATGTGTTCCCTTTTTCTTTCAACTTCCTGCCAACCCCAAATTACCCTTTTCTTCCCCTTCTGAATACCATCTTAGGTCCCAAGCATGCTTAATGTTAGCAATAAAAAGGACTTTAGAATAAACTACAGTCCATATTGATCTGAAAGTGTAGGCACATTTCTTTTATGGGAAACCAGGTGAACCATAAGTGTTGCAGATTTTGCACTTTTAGCTTTGTTAAAATACAAGAAACTATTTTTAAACTTTATTTTGCATCTCTATCTTTAGCAAAGTGATGCAGGTTTTTGGCCCCCCTTGCATTAGCGGCAAACCCTCCAGCCTGCTGCTGACACATTGGGACCCACAGTGCTGAGCTTTCACAAGCAGCACTAGCATAAGAAGTTTACGAATAAATCATTTGTATAAAATGCAGGGAAGCGTAACAAATGTAGGACAAAGGAGAGAAGCCAGTTTCAAACGGTTTAACCTCAACAGGATTTCAAACCATTTGAGAATGCACAGGGTAAAGGAAGACTTTGGCCAGTTAACTATACGGGGGTGATTGCATGGCATTACTTTTCCATCATTCCATCCCTGCAAATCCTTCAGTAATGGTTACCTTCATACATAAACAGCGATGTGGTAATTAAACAACTTTACAGAACAGAAACAAATACAAGAAAGAATACTGCAAAAGAGAATAACTAACTGCACTCAATACACAATACCTGATTAAACCAGAATCTAATGATCTTCAGATTGGCAAGTTAAGAGAAATCATAGGTCCTTTTATTCACACTTTCAGCAGATCTAAACTAGCCCGAATTAGTATCTGACCATCCTAGGATTAGGACATTCACACAAAATTCACCCCCTTGCAATCAACAGCTCTTGATATGGCATAGGACGACTTCAGGCAGAGAGAAAACACCAAGGGTGATGGCCAAGCAGAAAGAGCAAATTGGAAGCAAGCACACAAACCCACCCATGGAAGTACTAACAATCAGAGGAAAATGCTTCATGACTGCCTTTCCATGCCAGAAGGATGCATCCAGCATCCATCTACAAATAGGGATTCTTCATGCTGCCAAGCCCCCCTTAGCAACAGCAGATCTGGTACCCCTCAGCACTATGGTTTTCACAAGACCATGCACTTTCCTGGAATACAGTGTTCAAGGGGCTATCCTGTGCTCAAATGCTGTGCCCATACGCCAGCACTCAGATACCGTAAACTTCTTCACTGCTGCCAGCTTACAGCCCAGTGCTGTGAGAGCACTACAGTGCAGACTGCAAAACCATGTACAGAAATAAAGTGTGGAGGAAGAAAAGGCAGAACACACAGGTTTATTCAACTGCTGTATTTGTAATAGTTTGCAACTATAAAATGTGCAAGGACACTGCAGACAGCTCCTGGCTGGGGTTAAAGAACTGTTTCCTTTTTTTTTTTAAAATTGAAATGAAAGAGAAGAGAGGATCTGTAGCAAACTAAGTTAGATGGAAACAGGGAGAATATGTACATGGCACAAGAGCAACAAGTTTGACTTTTTGTAAGGAAAAACAAAGCACGGTATTTGCTATATAGCTCTGCTCC
>VZRJ01010489.1:151938-163544 GCA_013397565.1 Ptilonorhynchus violaceus
GGAGACTGAGGGGAGACCTCATTGCAGTTACAACTTCCTTGTGAGAGGAAGAAGAGGGGCAGGCACTGATCTCTTCTCTGTGGTCCTCAGTGACAGGACCTGAAGGAATGGCCTGAAGCTTTCCTTCAGGGGAAAGCTGATTTCAGGGGAGATTTAGGTTGGGTATTAGAAAAAGGTTCTTCTCCCAGAGGGTGATTGGGCACCGGAACATGCTCCCCAGGGAAGTGGTGACAGCACCAAGCCTGGCAGAGTTGAAGAAGCATTTGGACAATACTCTTGGGCAGAGTGTGACTCTTGGTGATGGTGCTGTGCAGGGCCAGGAGCTGGACTCAATGATCCTTGTGGGTCCATTTCACCTCAGCTTATTCTGTGATAACACTGTTAGCTGCAGCTCACAACGGAAAATTAGTCTCAGGAAGCCCGGGAAGCCGAAGAGAGCTGAGAAGATGAAGGCGTCAGAAGTCCAGAGGGCCATAAGGACTTCATCTTTCATTTCTGGTCTCATTTCTTTCATTCAAAAGCCACCTTCAGGAAAGTCTGAAAAAATATTCTCTCCTTTAATAATGGGATTCCTCTAATCTCTGTCTGTGTACTTCACTCAAACCAACTTCATACTTCCACAGGAGAAAAATAAAGTTACAGTCCCCAATGCCTATTCTAATGAGCCTTCTTGGTCAAAAGGCTGCATTTTCTAACAACAGAGCCAATGAGACTACAGCCAACAGAACCAAAGATGGAGAAGCCCAGCCTTGTGTGACCATTACATTCAAGAGCACTGTGTACCTCCAAGACAGTAAGCTTCAACTTACCTTTTCTTTAAATGTCCACATCTCATAATTGCATAATAAAATTTAAAAAGCAAGTAGTAAGGAAAAAAAGAATAACAAGTAGGACTGTCCCCACACATAAACCCTCATTTCCTCCAACACCTGTAGCTGTGGCACCAAATCTGATCACCAAGAGAACATTTGTCACCCACCTGCCCCCTCCTCCTGCCAAAATCTTGCTGCACCAAGCTCTGAACCCAGGAGACATCTCAAGAATAAAACTCAAAGTATAGAGATATATAATTCTTGGTCATCTTCTTTGCATTTAGTAGCTTGACACATGAAAGTTTGCTATCTGATCTATAAAAGTACGTAAAAATTCTCCTGCACATGTGAAACACTGTATAAAGCAAAAACTGGCTGTGTGCAACTGTCCTGCAAACAAGGTTTAGCTATAAAAAGGTTATCTCGGGTTTACATGCTGACTAGATACAGCAATCCAATATAAAGTGGAGGAATTAGAAGAAGATCATGGAAGCTGAGGGTGACAGTCACAAAGGTAATGCTACACCATGCAAATCTGACTAGTACAGGGATAAGAGTGCACATAAAACCTGAATTAAGATGCCCTGCTAAGATGTGAAACTACAACCCCTGTGTTCAGGTGGGTAACTGACACCTTCTGGAGAACCACTTTTGTTTTGGAAACCAGATCACACTGAAAAAGCACACAAACAAGTCACCCTTAGCAAGTTACAGTATGTTAAGTATTTATTTGTGTGCTTACTCTCATTTCCAATGCTTGTGGGGTAGTACCTGGAGTGCTGTGGGAGAAGTGACACTCTCTGATGAGCCCTAGCATGCACAAAATGACATGTGATACACTGAATTAGTTACATACCTCAATATAAGTGAATTTCTATACTTTTACCTAAAGGAAGAAAGGATGCATACTGACATGGTAAATGAACTTCAGTGGTTGCCTTGCTGCCATTTCTTTATACAGTCAGCCATGCTATCAGAAGTCAATCTTAAAACTTTTCTATTTTCCAGGTGTACCCCTGTGCAGCTGCAGCTGTACCAATACCTGGTGCTTAACATGCTAAACATCATGCCAGACTGTACCATCATACCTAGTAAACAGTACTAACAGAAGTCAGGCAAGTATGAATGACAGCTAGCTTTAAATAGAAGAAGGTACAAAAAAATTTTCCTTTTCCCACCATTCTGAGAATTAAAAGAAGAAAAAAAATTACTTTAGGTACAAACGTTATGCCATGGTATTTTGCTGCTCAGGACAGAATCCTGCCACTACACACCCTGTTAAACCCCCTGCCTCCAAAACAGTACAAAACTAATAGGCTCATCATTCAGAAAATCAACTACCTTTAAGATCTAACTGCCTTTCCCAAGGATAAAGGTGCTAACAGTATATAAGGCAAGATTTTGACCTTGTTCATGCCCAGGATTCACAAGGACCACTGAAAGTAAAGACAACATGTCCTGGCATAGGGACAGAAAACAAAGAGACAAGAGTTTCTTACAGATGCACTAGTCAGATCATTCCCCCACACCTTTCCCTTCTTCTACACTTTGCACATCTGTAAATTGTTATTGTTGCCAAAACCATGCAGACAGCTGATGGCATTTCAGTTACGGAAGTTCAGGGCTGAAAAGCCTAGTGAGTCCTGATGAGCTGAACATCCTTGCCTGCACCAGACCCATGTCAAACCAACTTCTGCTGAGAATCAGGCAAGATTTGCGGTACCAAATCATTGCTGTAACAAGGGCCCCTGAAAAAGGACTGACTCCTGGAGTAGTTAGAAAAGAAAGCGCTTGTACCTGCACGTTTCCTTGGTTTGATTTTGGCAGCACTTTCTGAAATGTTACTTCATCAAAAGACCCTGCTCCAGGAGGCAAATACTGTGGTTTCTTATATTTTATTATTTGTTTTAAAGGCAGAAAGACCAACCAAACAATTAAAATGAAATTCTGTAATGGTAAAGCTGCATGTGATCTTATCACTGACTCTTTGTATGAACTTTAAATAGACTATCGGAGGAAAAAAACTCCATACTGTCCATACATCTGACAACTTCCAAGCTGTTTTCTACAAGCTCATAATATAAAAGCTTCAGTTACCTGCAGCAGTCAAGCAGTGAATTCCAAGAAAATAAGTCCCTTTCCTCCAAAGTTTAGCCACTCTTTCCTTTCAATAAGAGGCAACAAATTCCTGGTGCGGTGAAAGCCCTGCTGCCATTAAAATCTGTTCCAAGGAAGAACACAGCTAGACTGAACCCCCAGCTTCAGCACCAAGATGCAGAAGGTTTTGCTACATTTACTTCATACCTTCACAAGCACTGGAGCAATGGCAGGGTCAGTCCTGTAATTTGATGTAATATATCTGCTTTAAATACATGGACAAACCAATATCCACACAAACAGCAGGCAACAGGTTTCCTCCCCAATGCTGCAGCTATCCCATCCTCCACAGGACAACAGTCCCCTGGAAAAGGGAGCATCAGATGTGCCTCCTCTGCCTCACTCCTTGTGCAAAGTCTCTTGAACAACTTACTCATTCCTAAAGACAAGCATCTCTGTCCATCCAGTTGTGGTGCTGGCTCATGGCCATCGGGAACCCTCAGGCTCAGAGTCATCACATCACCTCATCCTTGCTCTAACTTCTCCATTCAGCCCGGTCCACTATATAACCATATAAGCAGCTATATAACCATATAACCAGCTATATAACCATACCCAGGGCACGTGGAGTAACAAGGAACAGGCAAGAACAGATTTGACACTGCTGCAAGGCTGCTTTCATTCCTTCCCTACTCTCCACCCTCCCTGGGTGGAAGGAACCTGGAAAAACTGAGGCAGCCCCAAAGAAATCAAGAAAGCAAGAAGATCGGCTTTCAGCTGGGTCCATCCCACTGCTGATTTACTGCAGAAGCACTAGCACGACGAAGGCATGTGGGTGACAAAGAGGTCTTACCTGGCTGAAGATGAGCAAAGCCATCACATTGCACCCAGCAAGGAACCAGAGCAGAAGGAAAGGTAAATGAAACACACAGACAAAATGGAAGATGTAGAAGGTTTAATGCAGAACCCTAAAATGTAATTAAAAGGAGGCCAAAATAAAATGCATTGCGCAAGCATCATTTTACATATCAGAATGGTTCTAGTGAGAAGTACCTAAACTGCAGAAAAAAGAAAGCAAGGAATAACAAAAAGTCATACAGGATATGTCATACAGAGCTAACTTTAAAAATTTCTTAAATATAATTGTAGCAGCATGAACTGACAGATTATTGAACTGTAAAAAGCAAACAACAATAAAAAACCCAACCCTGAAATGTTCAAAGTATGAAAGAGGCAGATTTGAGGATGCATTACCCTGTTTCTGTCTTGAAAACTGTGGGACTAGGGATAGTCTCAAGGCAGGTCAGATAGGGGAAGGGGGAAGGGCAAGGGGGAAAGGGTTAACCATCAAGAGATCAAATGCATGAAGAACTATCAACAAAAAAGGTTTCTTTCAAAAAAAGGCAACTTGAATGTTTTGTTCAATCTAAACACAGCTGAAGTATTCCAATCGAAACAGAGCTAATGAAAATAAATACGCAGAAAAGATTGAAATAAAAAGCTAAACAGACAGTGAATACGACCAGCACCTCTTGCTACACATTGGCCAGCCAGCAGCTGAGGGCCTTGAGGACAGAGGGAAAGAATCTCTTTTAATTCTCAGCCTTAAACATGTTATACCGTAAGAAACAACAAACAACAACCTTAATAGTGATTTGAGACACATCTTAAGCACAGCAGCCCAAGACTAAATTTCAATGGAAAGTTTGATTTTCTGATAATACCAAGCATTTTTTACTTGATGCCCAAAGCTTATAATTAAATTTGTTATATGAGGCAAACACATTGCTATGCAATTAGTGATTTATACATGGGAAACAAAACTTTCCCCTTTACTGTCCTGACTGCAGCAAAGGGAAAACCTTAGTTTTACAGTACAAACTTCCAGTGTATTTTATAAGTGCTCATACTTTGCCAGGAATGAAAGGACAGAATTAAGTGGTGTTTCATCAGCAACACTTGTAAAGCAACTCTTTAAACTCTGGGTAAAAGACAAGCTCTTTAGTCTCTATATTAAGGCTCTGCACATTAATTATAAAAACGACAACATATTAAAAGTTGCTCAGCAGGTAAAACCCTTTACAATTCTGAGTGCACCTATTTCATATATGTTTTGTACAGACTTTGTAGAATACAGAATAATGCTTTGGGCAATTAAAATGCTTATTCATGTTAGCAGCTCTCTGAAAGTCTTCCCCTCTGGAATCTCCCCACCACCACATCTCTATTTTTACTATATGCTGAAACGAAAACGTGCTTTTGTGCAAAAAGCTCTTTCATGAAACAATTTTTCAACTATCAAAACACCATTCTCGTAGTTGCAGGTTATTTCTCCACAATGTTTTTATCTCCCTGTAATACAAGCCCTCCACATAGATGTGTCATCTCTAAACCAAA
Source organism: Ptilonorhynchus violaceus (assembly GCA_013397565.1). Classification (NCBI taxonomy): domain Eukaryota; kingdom Metazoa; phylum Chordata; class Aves; order Passeriformes; family Ptilonorhynchidae; genus Ptilonorhynchus; species Ptilonorhynchus violaceus. The sequence goes on from VZRJ01010489.1 coordinate 157,245, forward strand.
CACCAGCAAAAGGACTCTTCTATTAAATAGACCTGTTATTCCGGATCAGGGAAGTTAAATGCTCAAGTTCATATCCCCACACAGGAACTGGTATGTGGTGAAGGAACAGGGGTAGGAAAAAAAGCAAAAACCAAAAAAACACCAAAAAACCAGACTCTGTTAACATTCTGCTTTCATGTTAATGACTGACAGCTTAGGCAGGAATTTGGTAAGGGTCTTGGAAGAGTGATGATGCTGTAAGGGAGGATGTGTCAGAACCACCCATGGCTGATTAGGGCTTCTTCATTGGTTCAGTGTAAAACCCAGCCCTGCTTCTCTGTTCTGCAAAACAACCTTTCAGGCCATTGGGTGAGTAAGATTTTAAAAAGCAAAGATGGAAAAATAGATACAGACAGAAATATGAAAGTGTGAAAAGGTGCAGCAACAAAAACTGAAGAGAGGAGAGGGGTGGAAAACTCCTTAACTTCTCTGCTAAGCTTCTTCCCATGTGCAATTGGCCACTCACAGTCCCTGTCACTGCATGTTCAAAGACTGTCATCTTCTGCCAAGGCCATGCATCTCTCCTTTGGAGGCAACACAGAACTAAAGGATGTAAATAAAGCACTCACTCCAAGAGGATCGTTTTTCATACACTGTAAAGGGTAGTTGAAACCTGGCAACATATCTGTGTTCTCACAGAGAAACATCTGTTTCTCATCCTTCAGGATGCAAAACTCTATTTTAACAGCTTCCGAAATGTATATTTTAAGACACAAAGTCAATCCCCACAAATGCTGAGAAAACTGCACTGTGCTATATGCAACCGATACCCATGTTGGTGCATCGTTTGAGCCTGACGTGTTTTGTGAAACCAAGCAGCATTCAGTCTGCACAACTGGAAATTCATCATAGCTCTGCAATTGTTCAACTAGTTTAGATCTGAGTATCTGATCTAAACAAGTTCAGCACTGAATTTAGAAGGAATGAGCCAATTAAGATAGACTTCAAAAAATGAGAGAAAAATATTTGAAAACATTAGCAGTCCCTTCCTGTACCATAATGCAACCACTTAGCAGTGGTGATAGAACAAGAAATCAATACAAAGAAGTACCAAAGGATATTATTTTTATTCTGTAAGGCATGACCAGACTTGCAGCCTGCTTTTGTATGCTTCAAAGGGAGATGATGATGGTTTTGAAAGGGCTAAAAAAAGGGGTAGGGAAGTTAGAGGTTCCGGGAACCTGTCAAGTAAAAGTAGAGGATTGGGTATGGCCTCTGGACAATTATCTGGGAACCTAATGAAGGCTGCAAAACCAGAGCGTCACGGTTTGACCCTAGCTGGCAACTAACACTCCACAGCCACTTGCTCACCCCTCTGACGACCTGGTGGGATAGGAGTGAGAATCAGAAAAAGGTAAAGCCTGTGGGCTGAGATAAGAACAGTTTAATAAATGAACTAAAGTTAACAATAACTACAACAAAAACAATAATAATAATGAAAAGGGAGATAACAAAGAGAGGTAGGAATAAAACCCAAGAAAGACAAGTGATGCATAATACAACTGCTCACCACTCATTGACCGATGCCCAATCCATCCCTGAACAAGCAATTGGAGCCTCACAGCCAACTCCTCGGTTTATACACTGACCATGATGTTCTACAGTATGGAATATTCCATTGGCCAATTTGGGTCAGTTGTCCCAATTGTACTTCCTCCTGGCTTCTTGTACATCTGCTTGCTGGCAGAACATGGGACACTGGAAAGTCCTTGATTTAGAGTAAGCCCTGCTCAGCAACAACTAAAACATCAGTGTGTTATCAACATTATTCTCATACTAAACCCAAAACACAGCACTGTACTAGCTACTAGAAAGAAAATTATTCCAGATGAAACCAAGACACAGAGCTACTGCTATTTAAATTCACATGACAAGTGGTCTGACACCATCAACTCTAAAAATGGCTAACAGCCACACACAATTTTTACCTATAGGCAAGAAGAGGCAGCAGCAGCAATTCATGTATTAGCAGGGCAATGATCTACACTAAAACACAGTGGCCTTTCTGTGACTACCTGTATTACTATTATTTTACTCCTCATTTTTAACTGAACAAACAAACGCAGTACTCCTTACTGACTTGCTCAGTGCCATCTCTCTCAATCTCTATGTAAGGATCTGCCACCCTATATATTGCTGGTGTTCCCTCGCGCTTGTGTTTTCCTCTAGTCTTTACGCTGTGTTTTAACCTCTTGCAGAAGGTGATGGGGACACTCACACAAACTTCCCAGCCCATGGCTCAGTCTGGTGGCAGGGGCCAGGCAAACCCAGCCACCCCTTCTACAGCCAGAGCAAACAAGAGTCTGCAGAGGCAACTGTGGTCTAATGTGAGCCTTCTGGGTGGCAAACAAGTCAGAATTTAATAAAATTTTTTTTAAAAGCTGCTCAAATCTTTTGCAAGAGGCTTTTCTGCTTAGGCCTATCACGGAGGGAAAGAAAAAATCTATACCAGGCCTGCTGGACTGGCAGCTTACTTTCTGTCACTATGTCACATATGTTAATAAAAAAAGAACATTCTGCACCATGTTACATGTGCAGGTATTTTTCCCATTAATGAGGCTTTATGCATGCACAAAGTCAAGCTCACAAGACTAATGCAAACCCTAACAACACATCAAAAGGCCACCGTAAACAAGTGAACTGAGGGATAAATGTATGATGCAAGGGATAAATGCATGACCCTAATTTAGAACAACCTGCTGAGTTTGCACTAGGTTACAAGGTCTGTGATCAGCTAAGGGCAACCTCTCCACGCCTGTACTGCAAAACAGAAATGAACCACCAAACCGCAATCAGACGTTCACCATAAGCATCTGCTGCCCTGCAATCCACAGAACAATGTACATAAAAACACAGGCACAACTATCATTGTGTCCTTCATGCCAAATCTAGATTCGTGTGCCTCTCCCAACAGTGCCCTGCAGCTACCACATGAGCCCTTGCTCAAAAGCATGCAAGCAGCCATGTGAATGAACTGACCCCACAGATGCTTTCCAGCAAGCACACAGGCCATGCACCCGAAGTAAAATGACATTTAACTTCAACATGCAAAAAGGTTTCTCAAGTTTCTTTTTTTAAAGGGCAGGGCAATGTTAAACATTGAAGAATGTCATCCTCCTAACTGGTTAAAGGTTTAATTATTGTTATTTAAGTCAAAGGTTCTCCCTACTGTTTGGCAAGGAAATGATTCTCAAAATGACGATTCAAAACATCAGTATTCTTAAAAGTAACCCAAGAGCAAAAAATATTCCTTCAGGAAAAGGTTAACAGAAGCTTTCTGATTCAATTATGTGCATAGAAATAGCACATCTAAAGCGAAGCCTACATAGATTAAGGCATAAAGGCCTATAGTTTCCAAAGTCTTCATTGTCTCAAGTGAACTCAAACATGACACAGGACCACCTCAAGAACTAGACCTCTATGTTCAAACCACTAAGTTGACAATTGATACAGTAGTGGCAAATGTAAGCATAGATTTCTTTTGTTCATTTCTAAGTGCTTCAAGATCTCTATTTGAATATGGATGTCATGGTTTTAACTCAGCAGAGGCAGAGGAGCTGCTCCTCCACCAAGCTGTGGTCTGCTACAAACCTTTACTGTATGGCATCTAAGGGAAGAAGGCATTTTCCCACAACTGGCACTTGCTAAGGGCTCTTTAGTCAACATAGGCACAGCAGAAATACTGCTTTAACCCAAAATGCTTCCCAGCAAACTGTTAACAGCATAAGGTAAAAGGAGGTGGGAAAAAAAAAGAAAAAAAGGCATAAATGCAAACTAGCCTGCTTATGAATTAACTAGCTAAACATATGGCCTAAGACCATAAGACACTTGGAGGTGTATTTGGTTTAATAAGCTAAATGGCATTATTCTGCAAATTAATACTTGTTAGTTTTTGTCTAACACTGGTAACCCTTAAGATGACACCAACAAAAACACTCATTGGCATGCATAAAAGCTGGAGTGTTACCTGAAATCAAGACTACATACTTTTTGAAATCAAGTATATGTTTTACAGCAGAGAGCCTGAACATGTGCATAGGAAGAAAGCAATTACCCTCCAGTCACTGCAAAGACAGCTGGCAAGAAGAGAAACAGTTTTCTCAAGGTCAAGAGGGAGAGGAGCGCTTCCAAGTGATAACAGAAGAGCAACAGTCACTTTGTTCAAATCGCTGACCCAGTGTCTGAAAAGGGAGGGTTACATAGGGATCAAAGCAGAATTTGAAAATGCAGGAAAAAAGGTTTATTCCACGTTTGCTGTAGCTTTGCACAAGCAAGTTTCATCTCCTGTAAATGTTAGGGCAACTCAACATATTTAGTCACCTCCCAAAGCAATCTCACTTGGCAGGCAAATGTTTGATATGAAGCTTTGACATAGAGGTCAATTAAATACAGACAACTTTAACATACATACAAGTTCATGAAAGGTTTGTATATTTCTACCTGCTCAGTATGCCACTGGTCATCAACAAAGCTATCATTAATGAAGCACAACCTCTACAGTTAGCAATGCTTTAATAAGGGCATGAAAAATACCCAGTTGCAACGGAATGCTGAGCCCACCTCAACTCACAGCACTGAGCTCAGCATAAGCAGCGTGATTAATTTGTTCACGGAGAAGCGACAACTACACTTAACAGCATGCACCTGTAAAATCTCTACACCTGGTTGGTAAGGAGGTTTATTCATGTTTCACACGAGTCAACCGTTTCACCAAAAAAATTAAATAATTCTCCAATGCATCCAATACAGCAGGAAAGCATTTACCAACCACATACTTCAGACAAGTTTGCTCTTGTTCTCTTATTTATCCTGTAAGATAATGTGTTCTAAATGCCAAAACATAAACAGAGAAACCAAGGCAATAAATTTCAGGAGATTAATTTCATTAAACAGATATAAGGAGACCCAATGCATACACAGTCAACAGCAACTCTACAAGTTATTTCCATAGCAAGATTGAAGGCAGCATTTATTTGATTTGTCAATCAAAAAATCAATTCATGTCGCTGTTTGCATTACCCTCATCAAACAGAGATCTAACTGCTGTTCTGCCAGATGATGGGGACAGGTTTTGGTGCCCTCAGAAACCCAGATATAAATCTCTTTTACCAATCAGAATTTAGGAACTGCAGGGATGTCAGCCTAAGCAATGCCCTCTTAACCGTATTGCTGCAATTCCAAATTTACACAGCCTTAGGAAAGACCACAGCAAAGCAATCTGACCTGAAAGTAAGTTTTTAAACAGACCAACTTCTATGTAATTCACTGATTATCCTTTTCATTTGTCCTTGTGTGTGTTCTTCCATTTAAGGGAAAAAGCCTTTCCAATGCTAATGTGCACAAACTGTTTAGATGGCAGGAATCTTTTGCATTTTTAACACATTTAAGAACCACAAAACAAATTAGCAACTACCTTCCATATGACAAAACAGCTACAGATTACAAGGATTATTGTCAGTTTTGTGAAGTGTCTGGATGCACACGGGTGCCCTGTCTGTCATGCAGAAAGCATCAATTTCTTCAGTCTATCATATAGCAAAACAGCTTTGAAAAGCTTATTCTGCAGCCTGAAAGGACGTAATTTCGTACATTGAAAAAACAGGAAAACAAAGACATTACTGCAAAGAGCTGAGGCCAACAGCCCCCCAAAGTATTCGTATATCTAAACAGTTTTATAGATCTCACCCCCACACAACTAATTCAGGCCATGGTAATGAAAGAACGTAACAAAAGAGGATTGACATTAAGAGGACAAAACGAATGAGCTGTTCAGTTATGCAGGGGAAGTTATAGTGAACACCATCATTACCTATACCTGCCTTCACACCCTCAATGAAGACCTGCCAAATCTAAGTGGAGCTTTCATAGCTGTGAAGAGCCAACATTTTGCTTGTGATCCATCCTAAGACAGCATGCCACTCCTGGGAGTAAAACAACATGCCAAGAAAGAAGAGGTACAGGTATTTGTGGGTCTGCTCTTCAGCAATGACAGAGCCCCCCTGCCTCTCTTTGTTCAAAGTCAGAGAACAAACCCTCCATGTCTGGAACTAAAAAAAAAAAAAAAAGCCAGCAATGGCCCCTTTGCTCCAAAGAGCTTTCTCAGTCCAAAAGAGCCTTTCTGGCATGACTGGCCACAGGGAACAACTCTGCACAGCACAGGGGCTCTGGCTTCCTGCCGCTGTGGTGGGAACCCCAGAGCACTGTCACCTCCCGTGTGGGTAGCAGGGCGACACCTGACAAGGCACTGAGCCCACCCTCCCA
>VZRJ01010489.1:167387-237986 GCA_013397565.1 Ptilonorhynchus violaceus
GGCTCGTGCGGGGCTCCCGCCGGCCGGGGTGGGGCTCGGGGCCGTAGAGTCCAACAGGTCCAGCCCCGCGCCCGGGCTCTGTGGGAGGGAGTAGAGAGCGGCTCCGCGGGCCCTGAGGGCTCCCAGCACAGGCCGTGCAAGCAGTGGGCCCCTGTGGAAAACAATATGAGACCATGTAATTAAAGACTATCATAATGAGATGACCCGCAGGCCTACATTAAAGGTCCCGGGCAGATGTAGTTGAGCTGTTTCCTGTGTTTTGAAGTAACGGGCTTTGCAACGTGACAGCATTTTTGAATATAAGCTCTGGCTGCAATAAGTAGGCAGGATTTTAACTCGGTTGTATAATAAAACCTCTGGTTTTGTTTTGTAATTTTCATGCATATGCTGAACCCGTCCCCACAGTGTCGGATGTCTGAGGAAGGAATCTCAAAGCATTCTCTTTGGCTCCTCTCCAATGGCCGGGATGCTCAATGCAGGAAGAAAAGTTCTGTCCACTCTCTCCAGACACTTCATTACCTCAGCGAGGTCCTAACGGGGCAATAGTGAGGGTGCCTTGGCATTAGTATGGCCAACAGGAAGAAACCAGTTTGTTTCTTTCCCTCTCTCAGTACTCCCTCGTAATGGAAATTGACCTTTAAAATTTTTTCCCCCTCCCTAAGAGTTTGTTCCATCTCTTTGTTAATTAAATGAAAATGTTACATAAATAAAGAGCAGCTTTGCTTTGCAAAGGAGAGGAGTGAAGCAGCCATTTGCATGGGGTTTATTCAAGATCAAGTATCTCCACTCTATGGGAAGCAGTTAGCAATTCTAGAAAGCTGGAGTAAAAAGGGTTTGCTGGAGCTTTCCCTCAGCTATAGAAGACAACCGGTTGGGTGAAGCCATCAAAACTAGATGTGCCAATCCAACATCCAGTACCTTCTCCTGGGTAGTAGTACTATGTCCACAGTCATTTACCAAGGCCCATGCCCATGGTCATTTAGCTGAAGCAGCAGGTTGCAACCTCAATTCACCTGATGGAAGCTCAGTGTGCAAACAGTCCCCAGAGATGACACTGGGCTGTAAATGGTCAAGAACAGGCCCCAGGAGGGTCAAGCATGTCCTGGGGGACATCAGGCACAGCATCGCCAGCTGGGCAAGGGAGGGGATTGTCCTGCTCTGCTCTGCACTGGGGCAGCCCCACCTTGAGTCCTGGGGACAGTTTTGAGCACCACAATATAAAAAGGACATTGAGCTATTTGAGAACCTCAAAAGGAGGGCAAGGAGATTGGTGAAGGGCCTTGAGGAGAAGCTATGAGAGGAGCAGGTAAGGTCACTTGGTCTGTTCAGCCTGGAGGAGACTGAGGGGAGACTTCATAGCACTTTTCAACATCCTCATGAGGGGTAGTGGAGGGGCAGGTACTGATCTCTTCACTTTCGTGACCAGTGGCAGGACTTGAGGAACTGGCATGGAGCTGAGTCAGGGGAGGTGTAGGTTGGATATCAGGAAAAGGTTCTTCACCCAGAGGGTGCTCGGGCACTGGAACAGGCTCCCCAGGGAAGTGGTCAGAGCACCAAGCCTGACAGAGTTCAAGAAGTGTTTGGACAATGCTCTCAGCCACATGGTGTGAATCTTGGGGTGTCCTGTGCAGGGCCAGGAGTTGGACTCAATGATCCTGGGAGATCACTTCAACTCAGCATATTCTATGATTCTATGAGTACAATAATACAGAGTGCTTCCCAGTGGGATGAGAAATTGTCTTCCTTAAGCTCTTACTGGGACAAGAAAAAATCTCTCTCCAAAGTAGATATCGAGGCTGTGGCACAGTTCTTTAATCTTATTTCTTTTATTAGGGTAAGATGTTAGGAATGCTATTTGGTTGGTGTTGAAGGGTTTTTTTCCCCCTTTTTGTTTTAAATTTCAAATCTTCATTTCCCTGAAGGACCAAACCCCTGTATGATTTGTGTGTGTGTGATTTGAGGCTTTGTAGCAGTTTTCAGTGAAGTATGAACACTCAGAGCTTTCCTTGCCTGTGTTTTAACACTTTGGAAAAAAACCCAAGCCCTATGAAAACCAGCACACTGTCAAGTGAGCATGCTTTTCTGAAGGCCCTTTGCCCAGCTTTGTGTTTTGGATGTTTCTGAGGCATCCCTTCCTATCTGTGAGAAGTCAAGCCATCTTAATGGAATAAGGCATAAGTCCCATTTTTTCTCACTTGAGCCAAAATGCCCTGAGCTCACTGAAACATGACTAGCATTAGGTCTTTTCACATCTTTCACACGTTATTTAAAGCACTTTTCAGTGTGCTTTTAAATAAAGTTCCTTCCCGAGAGGCGTACACATTTGTTCCCATGGTTCATTGATGAGAGATGATTGCACTGAGTGTTACTTTCACAGCCAAAACAGCTTTCTAAATCTGGAAGGTGCTTAAATAATTAAGACTCAATCTGGCTGTTTAAAAATAAAAAATAAGAACTCGAGATGCAGAAAGGGATGGAGCAGGGCATAGGGAGTGTAACTGGGGAGTGAGCAGCACCCTGTGTGGGAAAGGGATGTGCTGCTTCCTGGTCCCCACACTGTCCCCCACAGGCAGGGAAGTGTACCCCAAGCCCACCAGAGGCTGGCACGTACCTGCTGTGGCTCCCTTCACTACGGAGCTTGCCTTTCTCGCTTGGTGGTGGGGTTTTAAAGAGGCTCTGTATGCCCAGGGTGTCAAGTAACTGGCACTGGAGAGGGAGGACACAGCAGCTGATGCGGGAAACGGTGAGGCAGGGGGGTGGGATTTTGGCCTTGCCAGCCCGGCTCCAGTGTGAGACTCCCTGCCTGCCTGCTGGTCTGCTGGTTCTTCCTTCTCCTGATCTCTCCAAAGTCCTCGTGCTGTTATCAGTCAGAGAACAAGAGCATGGGAAATGTCATTCCAGAAATACCCATTTGGAAGAACTAAGCAAACAATGCCAAATGTTTTGGCACTAAACTGGAGGCATTTAATGAGGGGTAGGAGCTGGCCAGTGTCATTCTGGGCTGCAGATGTACTGAATCCCAGCATCGTCCTCATCCTCTTGGAGCATCTGCAGATTTGTCAGGAGTGAAGACATTACCACTGACCTCTCCACAGAGCACTTTTGAAATTTCTGCTGGTGTATTTGCTCAGGATGGGCTTCAGAGACCTTGTTATCAGAGTGGAATCAATGAGGTTGGAGTTCAGAGAAGGGCAAGTTAAACATTATTCAAGATTTAGACAGAAGGATTGCTAGGGCAAATGTAAAATAATTTATACCTTGCATATAATTTTTATCTGCATCTCATGATTATTGTAATCCTGCCTTTTGACAGAGAAGAGGCAGAATCTGAGCACTGTACAAAGGACCCAGCCTAGGCAGCAGCAGCAGCAAAGGTGAAAAAGAGGCCTCAGCAGATAGGGCTATCCTCACTAAATCAGTGGTACACAAAGGGAAGAGGTTAAATAGATACTGGTGTTTGAGAGTATGAGTAGGAAGAGAACAGCTGCAACAGTTGCAAGTGGAGTGAAAAGTCAGTCAGGGCTGCACAACTGACAGGATGAAGGAGCTTGGAGTAGAAGACCCATCAGCATGGTGTTTGAAATTAGCCTAGATAAAGGGGTAGAAGTGTGTGTTCCAGGGAAACGAGCCCAAATGGTCTTCTTTTGTGGGGTGAGTTACCAAATCTGTCTTCTTTTTAAAAAAAAAATCTGTTACTAATCCTAGCTATGCCTATTTAGTAGTGGTTCATCATACACACTGTAATGAATAGGTCCTTGTTTTGATTAGAAACAAATTAATCCAGGTTTTCCAGAAGTAAATTAACAAATTGATTAGAATAAATAACCATCATTTGCCACTCAGTCATCTTAACGGGATTTTTCAGTTCTGCCTGAGTTTGCCTTGGCATCCATCCAGACTGACTGTGGCAGCTCCTAGTTCTTTATCACCACGACAAATGGGATGCGATTACTGTTCTTAAATCAAACACTGGGCTAAAGAATCAGGCTTGAAATTTCAGCATCTATCTCTTCTGAATATGGTATTTTCTTCTGTTGTGCAGACCACAAATGCTTCATGCTATCTGTACAACTCTGTCTAACTTTTAAGTACTTGATCTTCATAGAAAAACTTCCAAGCGAGGCTTTCTTCACAAGTTTGTATTTGGCAGGTCTCATAAGCAAGTTACTGGATGAAGCTGCTATTTTGAGATTTCAACACAGAACTGGTGTGAATGCACTCACTCTCTGTTCTGAGGTATGATCACATTACAAACTGGTCTTCTGAGGGTGCTTTTTTGCAAAATTCTCACAAACTAGAGCGGAGGCAAATTCTTAGCCCTGTGTTTCTAATCCATTTTCATGCATTTCAAATTAACAACAGTTACCTTTCTGCATTTCCCCTCCCTCTTACATCTCCCTGCAGCATGCAGTGCTGTAGGCAAACAATTAAATAGGATTCAAAACCTGCACCAACTCATCAAACTTGTAGTGTATTTTAAAAGCCAGATTTACCCCAAGGCCCCTAGTGTCCCACAAGACCAAAATATTTTGTTTCTTGCCATATAGGTCAAATAATTATGGAATTTTCTCTGTCATTTGTGTTAGTATGTTCTCTCTCACCATGCTGGTCATAATCTCAGAGAGAGAAAATGTGATTAAAGTCCACCCTTGTCAATGCTGCTAAAGCTTTAATTACCCCAAGCTGAAAAAATAACAAGCCTCAAGAATCTTGCCACTATATACCAGCTAGTTTGCCCCTATGGCACTGCTGAGGCTGCTAGTAGGAGATACAGAGAGAATAACAAGGTGTTTCTGATGATCAAGTGGTTCCAAAATGGGCGTGAAGAAAGTGGTCACTTACCCAAAGGTTAACTCAGCTAACACATGTGGGTAGTGCCCATCTGTCCTCCTCAGTCTTCCTCCTCTCAGTGTCTGCAGTAGAAGTGGCAATCAGTAGTGTCTTGTTTATAACTCTGTACTCAAACCATACCTCTCCCTCTGGGCCAGACCCATGCTCTGGCAGGGCATGACCCACCTTGGCCCTTACGGGCTTTTGTGGCTGGCTGCAGTGTTGGGGTGGGGGCAGCATGTGAGGGTCACCCTAGTGTGCCTCTGTCCTGCTGCTCTGCTGTGACCCCAGAGAGCCCTGTGAGCCCCACCCTGCTCTCTGCTTCCCTGTCTGCTTTTGGGTATTCCTCTCACAATTTGGGCACATCTACAGGTGAGAGTAGAGGCTCTTTAAGGGGAAAGTGTATTGTCACTTCATAAAGCAAGCAGCTTTTGCTGGAGTAGAGTGATTCTATAAGAGCTAATGCTGAATATGGTATGGTGAACAAAGTATAAACTGCATTATTTTGCATTAGTAATTGGATGCCTTGCTCCTTGCCTGTTCCTGCTATGGTGCCTTTTTGTTGACTTACTGTATGGATTACATCTAATCCTTCAAAACAATGTGTGTTCTTCCAAAGAATCATAAATCCATCATTGTCCATTGCAGCCTGTCAACAATTTTCTTCTTAATCTCAGAACTAGTGGGACTGGGATTTGGAGCTGTCATGTTACTCAGGATAAGGGAGCTAGTAAGAGTGCAACACTGTATTTCCATTAAGAGTATTACGTGTTCTGATTTGGTGAAGCGGTTAAGGGCAGCATTTGCAATCCCTCTTCATGTGCCATGCTCCCTATCCCTTTCTCTTTAACCACAACCAGTGTAAACTCTTTGAGATAATCCTGGTTTTGAGAGAAAATATTGTCTTATTGCCTAGAGCAAACAGTAAAACATGTTAAAAAAAGGAGATGAGGGAAAGTATTTTTGTAAATTCTCTGATTTGTCTGAAAACATGTACATAAATCTGAATGGTTGTCATTCCTTGTTGGAATTTTTAAAGTATTAAATCCATTGAAACTACTTTGTTTCTGGACCTCATGGTGCCAACTCTTACCTGATAGTCAGGATAATTACTAAATCATCACTGTAGTCAAGTTTTTGAGGAGGCTGTTTCCCTACAGAGCCCTGTGATCCTGATATAGCTCCTTTTCTCTCTCAGCCTTGAGTGTTCAGAGAAAATCTATTCTGCATTTTGAGAAAACCATTATACCTGGACATTTGTCCTGAGTTAAAACTATTGTATACAATTTTCATAGTCTATTTTATTGCAGGATCACTGTCTGTGCAGACCAGCCTGCAGCCTGCCTTCCTGGCTGCAGGAAACTAAAGCCTCAGCACACAACATTGAGGCCCCCTCCGCCCATCTTCCCAGGAGAACCTGCAAATCCGAAGTGCTGTCTCTGTTCCTTGCTCAGCCCATGTGCTATGGCAAGAGTAATGTTTTTGCCTGATATAAAGTGTTCAAATATGCTTTCCCACTTTTAAGGATTATTCCAGCTCTCACCTGGGAAGGTAGAACCTGCCTTTGCCCTGTGGTCTTTGCAGTCTTCTTGGGACTTCCACTCATGTGGCCTTGGAAAAAAGGAAGGCTGGGAATGTATTTTGCAGGCAATTGGAAAAAAAAAAAGCCAAGATAAAAATTAAACATACAAAATAACTGATGTTTTAGGGTTTTCCACATTCTCACTGGTCATCTTCAGAGAGCCCTCTGGAGTGCAGCTGAAGAGCAAGCTACTCAAAGCAGTGGCTGCTGTTGATGTTTCTAGCCCTGCTGCTGACCTCAGCAGAACCATGAGGGGGCCCTGGGTGGGCTCCTCAGCCATAAGCTACCAGCAGCACCTTGCCAGCTATTGAGAATAATCTTTGTTGAGTGATACAGCAGCCAATCCAGGTCAGGTGTTGTGTAGAAGGTATTTTGACATAACCTTGCTGTTTCTTAGATGAAAAGTATTTTGGCTTTCCCTGGGAAGGATGGGTGGTTTGGCTTTTATTCTCCTAGGAATGCAGCTTTTTCCCAGCTGTGAACAATACAAGATATAGGTAGATACTGAGATAAATAATAGTGGATATTTCTCTCTTCCTCCCTCACTCTTATCTTGTTTTGACCACTCACACTGTAAACTCAGGGCAGGGACTCTTTCCCACTATGTGAATGCATAGTACACTTCAAATATTTAGATGGGAGAAGAGTATAGAAATGTCACATCCCCTGGAGTAATTTTGATGAGGACCCAAGGAGCTCTAAGGGAAGACTGGGTACACTCCTGGTCGCTATCCAGGGCAGCCTCATGGGCTCATCATGGGGTTGTAAGTAAGCAAAAGTCTTAAAGATGATTTGAATCCATTCCCTCACCCTTAGGCACAGTGAGATTTTCCTCGGCATATCCAAAGACACTGAACTATGCCTGCTGCGCAAGGTCAGCAGCCAAAAAGAACATCCCCAGCCACACAGATCACCATGTTCCAAGTGTGTAGGTTGAGGCTGTGACTGCCGACCAAATCCATGTTAAAGTCCACAGGAGGTCGTGATGGGGTCCTGGGAAAGAAGAGTTCTTGCTTTAAGCAGAGGCTGCTGTCTCTGGGGGCCGGGTACTGCTGGTCTTCAAAGAAACAAGCCTGATTTACACTTTTGAAAATAAATTATATTAAAAACAATGCTGTGGTCAGTCTCATTAATTTCTTCTTGACCGCCTTGCTTTCCTCACAACTCTTTTTAAACAAAGTGTCTGCTTATGATTTCAGCATGAAAACAGTATTTAAAATACTTGGGTTTGCTTCCAAAACTATTTTTTTTGGGCTACTGAGGTGACATTTCTGCAAAGACTTGTCTTTTATGAATAAATGCTTTTGAGTTTAGAGCCCTGTCTTTTAGTTTTGTGTTTTTTTCATTAAGCCTTACACCTATTTTGATGACACCTAACATTTCTTGTGTGCCTCTGGTACATAATTTGGTCATAGTCTTCTTTCCAACTTCCTGCTTTCGTAATTTGTTGCATTTTTAGTATTTTCAAGCTGCAGTCTGCTAAAACCTGTTTATTTGTCTGCTGTAATTTTTGTTTCCAATCCTTTGACACAAATTTTCATTTCAGTACTTGAGCAGCAGTACCTGACTCACAATTATTAGTCAGGATTTCTTTTGTTTATTGCCTGTTTGAAAAGGAGGATGACATGATTACACTATTGTCAGAATCTAGGTACTGGCCTTTCACATCCACATCCATCCTACTTAACTGTGTGGTGCTGATGATGTGATGTGGGTCATGTTGACTGCTTCCCTGAGTAGCAGGCTAGTGCATCCACACCTGTAAGCAGCGACTTTTACGAAAGTATTGGAATTATGAGATCCAGTCCTTGGTTTTTGTCTGTCCTTATTTCTCCCATGTAACTCAATTTTAAATGAGGCAAGTTCTGCTTTTTGAATCCTGCTACAGTTTTGTCTCTTGCATTTAAGGTTTATCTTTTCAGTGATTTTTGTGGTAAAATAGTCTGTTTCTGAACTTGGTCTCATTTTCTGCTTAGGCTGTATCACTGTCTAATAGCTCTACTCTTATGATTTGATAACTTTAAATACCAAATTTATATCTAATCGAATTTAGAGGCATTCTGTATCCTTGTAATTGTCTTTTGCTCATTTAAAAGGAAGCTATTTAGTATGGTTGGACTAAAGGCTGTTTTTATTTTATTGTTGGAGTAATTTTATTCACTGAATTTTTCTAAAATTGAAAGTTGCTATGGCTTGTTCACTGCTGCCCCCAGCCTCTGTGTGGGAATAGCTGCTATGGGACGTTCCTGGACCCTTTCATCTCCAGGATGGCTTCTCTGGTGTCAGGACAAAACAGCTGGAACCCAGAAATGCCACGTCACTGCTCTTTAATGAATTACCACATCACTTCAACCCACAGAATTAAGTTGTTTGTGCTCTTTCTGTTGGAAGTGAGAAATGAAGTGCATCAGTCTAAACCTTTCCAGATCAAATGTACCATGTACTATGCTTTTGCTGGGGACTGAGAGCTTCTGGCTCCTGCACCTGCACAGGCACTTGGTCAGCTGCAGGTGTCTGAGCCCTTACACACATTTTAACAAGAACTAAATTAGTTCAATGTACACTGAGAACACTTACTGCTGCTACCAGCTCTCCTTGGCAGCAGCAGCTCTTCTAGGCATATATATGAGAGTCTCTCTGTTCTTATAATTATAGTATCACTACCAACATTCTATAATTAGACAAGTTAGAAATTGTCTGAGCTGAAATGCACTAAACTCCGGATGCAGTTATCACTGAGAAAAACCGCTTTGAAGCTTTAGCTCCAGATAGGTGAAATCCTGACATCCTCCTCACCTTTCATTTGAACAGAGCTTTTTGCATGAACTTAACACACAGGGATGGTCTTTATTAACAGCTCTTCTTGTCTTTTTATTATATACCGGAAGAAGCATTAGAGGCTCAATGGAGTACATTTTTTACATAATTCCTTTATGCCACCTGCCAGCCTTACATGTCCAGGGGTTGTTATTTTATTACAGTAGTTTCTCATTAAATGTGTACCTTTTCTGTGTAGGGGGCTGCATAGAGCATCCTCTGAAACTCGGGAAGAATAATCAGTTCACTCCTTTATGCTGTGTGAGATGTCTGTGTTCCTTGTTTCTTACCTCTTGCAGATAGTGGGTGTGAGCTCTGCATGGCACGGAGAAGACGTTCTATCTTTGAACTGCTGCCAAATTCAATGAACTGTCGGCTTTGATGTATTTTGGTTTCTTCAACCTACTTTTACGAGGAAAAAAAAAAGCATCACTGAGGCTATTTGCTTTTTTGCTATTAACCTCTCCTCATATCATTTTGACAAGGTAGTTGCCTTGTTATATCCCTTGTATGATCATTGATCATGTCACTTTTTATAATCATCACATTTTTGTTCCAACCCTGCAGTGAGAGCACTGACAGCAGAAGAAAGGTAGTTCAGAGCTCAGCCTTCTGCGCTGTTCTCACGAATGCAGTAGCAGGAGATTCATCATCAGAGGCTCTCATCAGAAATCCCCATTCTTCACATAGTTTTGGAGCTCTTGGCAGACTTTCTGCTTCCACCCACATGGTAGAGACTTGTCTAATAACGCCAACAGCATGAAGCCCATTAAAATCAGAATGGCAGAATAACTGAGCCCAACTCCTCCTTTTGATAGTGGAGAGTTGTCTTCTTTAAAGGAAGGCAGAAAAGTGTGTTTCAGCTTGTAAAGGCGGCCGATTTCTGACACTGACACAGCAATGCATGTTGGCCCCACGAGTGCCTGGATGCCAGGGCGGGCTGAGGCAGCGCGTCTCTTCCTCAGCTGTGTTTGCACTGTGCCTGCTGCAGAGGGGTCCTGCCCTATCCACAAGGATCTCCTGTGGGACGTGACCTGTGGCAAGACTGCTAACCACTCCTCCTACTTTCAACACAGCTTTGTTATAATTGGACCCCGTGTTTTATATCAAGGTGTTTGCCTTTTCTCTGCCCTTTCCTCAACCCTAGCCTCTGACTTAAAAGCTGCAGTCATCTGATTGCTTCTGGAACATCGCTCTGACAAGGAGGCTTAGCGTTCCCAGTGCTGGGGCTTTAAAGGATGACTATCCCCGGGGGTGGCAGGATGGGCCACACAGACACTGAAACACTTCGAACTCCACTCTGTGTGTGTAAACACCACAGACGAGTGCCTCTGTTTCATACATTTTTCAGTGTTTCTTACTGCACCATTGTACTCTACAGTATGTAGAATTGATTTGACATGAATCAGCAGGGGAAGCTTACACATCCCAAATGAATGATGTGCAACGTTGGATTTATAAAGTACTCATCCCTAGTTCATGACTGTAGCACAACATCACACACCTAATAGCCCACATGCAGAACTGTGCCAGCAAGCTGCCTGTGTAGGGTGCAGTAAACACGTTCATCTGTTGTCCAGATCCTGTTTTAGCTTAACCAGGGGGTAAAGGCTTCTAAGAAAATGAAGCTTGGCTATTTAAACTCAGGTTTTGCCTGGTGGACTGCATGTGTATAATTTTCATTCCTGGTAACCCCCAGAATGCATCAAGCAGACCACAGGTCAGCAAGATATGTTGCTTCCCTTGAACGCTAACAACTTTCATGGGCACACTGGTAACTGAAAGACTAAAAAGGGGCTGGAATAAATGACTGTAGGCTTATAGCTGTGGAGTAAGTAAAAGGCTGGAACAGGTTGCCCAGAGAGCTGGTAGATGTTCCATACCTGGAAACACTCAAGATCAGGTTGGACAGGGCTCTGAGCAACCTGATGTAGTTGAAGACTTCGCTGCTTTCTGCAGGGGGGCTGGACTAGATGACTTTTAGAGGTCAAGTGCAGGTATAAGGGAGAGAATGGGATTGAGGCCTGGGAACAGGGGGAAGAGTGGATCACACCTTCCAGTTTGAGTAAGCACTTGTGCTGGATTAAGGGATCATGGAAGTACGGTGTCAATTGTTTCTGCAGACACAGGTATGGGTACTACATGCTTTCTGCAATTTGCTCCTGCTGATGGTCTCCTTTTCTAGAAAGGTATCTTGGATTAGACCTCCCATTCCTCCCTCTCATTTCAAGCAGACTTGAAAATAGTGACTTCTTTTTCTGCTTTAATTGCCTGCAATATCTCAAACCCAGACACTTAATATATTTTCTGATTTTATTCTTTTGTATTCTTTTCTTACCACCCCAAAGGTTTATTTCCCTACATTAGCTCGTCTTTATTTGGCTGAATGTACAAGGAGGAAGAAACCCATGCTGTCAGATCTTGTACAACTAGAACTGAAAGAAAGTAGCTCTACAATAGCAGATATTGACTAAACCTATCTCAGTTCAATCATTTTTTCTATTTGACAGTGAAGCCGTAGAGTGAATTAGTGCCATGACCGGCCCCTGCAAATTGCAGCATGTCCACAGGTGGTGGGACACGATGGCTGTGCTTCCCAGAGTCTCAGGAATGTTCCTGAGGCTTGTTAGGGTGCACAGTGTAAGGGACCCCAGAGTCACACAGCTATGAAAAACCACCACCTACATGAAAGCTGTCCAGTCCTATGTACTTGGGAAATTCGCATTCAGTTGCTGAAATGTCACAGAACTATCTCTATGGGTACTGTGATATAAAGGAAATAGTCAAAAGAGTGAAATATTTTTTAAACTTCTTTACACACATATATTCATAAGAGAGGGAAAGTAACATAGTGTAGATTTTATGGGTTTCTTTTTTTAAAAAAGAGCAGGGCAAAGAGGGAAAGATCTGGTTTACAGTTTTACAGAACCAGGGTCCATCTTCTTCTTAAACTCAAATTGCCATTGATTTTAACAGCAGAAGGAATGAGCCTCACATTGATTTAGACAACAACTAAAAATTGGATTTCATGTGGCAAATTGTTCTTGGATCATGACTAATTACATCACTTTGGGTAAAAGCTATTTAAAACCCCCATAGTTATCATATTTCCTTTAAAATGCTATTTTATCTGAAAAAACCCATCTCTTGTAAAGGGAAAAAACCCAAATTCTGTACTCAGCTCAGTTTTATCTGCTAGACAACATTCTGCATTCTGTAAAAACTGTAAGCAGAGGAGTGAAATTGCAGACACCAGGAATAAAGGCTGAGAGCAGGGTCACCCTGGCTTTGTAGGTCAGTGCTGACCGGTGGAATCGTGATGCAGGGAGCAGCGCTCCCATCGCGGCATCCAAGGGCAGCCGCGGTGACTCAGGTGCCGGCTTTGGCCCAGCCCTTGCCGAGAAGCTTGTGTTTTGTTTTCCACAGCCTTAATCAGTCCTCCCTCTCGTCCTCTTGCCTCAGGATGTGCTGCTGTGGGCCACTCCCTGAGGTACTTCAAGGCATGGGTTTTTTTGCTGGCGAGGCCAAGAGGTTTTGGTTAAAGGCAGGGACAGGTGGGGCTTGGTTTGATTCATCCTCCCTCCTCTTCTGGGGAGGTGCCTGGGGAGGTGCCCGAGGGGCAGCTTGAAGTGCTGATAACATCCCAGCAGATCTGTAGGGGCTAATTATTTATGCCATGCCCTCTTCACATTGCTTTACCTTAGCTGAGGTGCAAACGCACCCTGCCCTGCCCCGAGGCAAGTGGCCCAGGCCACAGCAAGCATCTCTCTGGGGTGCATGAGACAGGAAGGCAGCACAGGGCACCCAGAACCGACTGGAGGGGTGAAGTCCTGAGCATGGTTTTGAAAAGGAAAATAAGGACTGTAAAGGAAGTGTCTTATGAGACTTCTGCAAACCTTCTGAGACTTAAGGTAGAAAATCAGTTGGCATTGTTCAGAGCCCCCTCCCTGAGCACAGTATTTGTACAGTAAGGATCATTAGCAGAAGCTTTGATTGGTGAGAGAGCTACAAGTCACTTTTTATGTTTAGACAGTTCAGATTTTTGTTAAAATTTGAATTTGATTATTTAAATTCTAGCAGCCAGTCCTACATGTGGCTGTCATGCTGCCACACCTAGCACAGCATCTCAGCCTGTACCTCTATGGAGACTTGTGCTTACCTGTCAGGAAGGGTAGTGGGCTGGGGCTGAATGGACATGAGTCAAACAGAAGTTTGGGACCCAAACTGCCTCCAGCCTTTTCTAGTACCTAATCTGTTGTTCTTGCCCATTTACAGCTCAATTTTCTGTTAGTAGCATGAACCTCTGCTTGGCATTTTCTGCCCCCACTGACTGTCCACTGACTGATATCTCTTCCAGTCTGTCAGTCTGTGCTCTTCTAACCATGACTGTTGAGTGCACCCTTACAGCCCACACGGAAATGTTTGCACCTCATTCACCGGAGGAACACAGAATTCTCTTTCTTCACGCAATATTTGCGTGGTCATGTCGTTATCTTAAACTAAGAACAGACTAATCCCTGTGGTCAGGACCAAAGTTCCTCCATCAGACCACGTTTCATCCCACAGATAAAGCATTCACTCATTGCATATGCAATTTTTTTTCAACACCAACACCTGGATTACTGGCCTCTCTCTTCAGGTACTTTCAGAACACCTGCTTTTTCCTGTACTTCCTTCCTGTGCCTCCCTCCTTTTTACATTACATAGTATCACTAAAATCACAATATTTATGGTGTTGGCTGTTCAGTTTAGTTAGCTGAGAAAAAGAATCAAAAAAGAAGGTCAGAAAGTAAAACTGAAAGCTGGTGGAACACTACTAAGAAAACAAAAGGAAGTTGTCTTAAGGGCAAAGCTGAGGAGCAGAAAGAAATCAGGTAAGGTTTGAAGAGATGGTAATGAGGAAATGCTGCCCGGAAAAAAGATGACACTTTAAACAGCCTAAATAAACTGTAGAACTATAAGGAATACATCTAATAATATAAAATCTATTGTAACATTCTCTTTTTGAAATACCAGTGGCAAAACCCAGAACCATATCTTGTTTTAATACAGCAACAGAAGCTGTAAGCTTCACTTTCTTGGAAATATTTGTTAGCATCAGCAGTCCAGCCAGCTGCAGGTAAACCACTTCCCTGGCTTTGCCAAGCACCTGAGCCCTCCGCCTGCTGAAGAAAGGCAAAAGACCAAAAGGGAAGGATGCCATTTCTACTCAGCTCTCCAGCTGGTCACGGTGCAAAGGACAAATGGTGGGAGAGCTGCTGAGCATGGTGGGAGAGCTGCTGAGCATGGTGGGAAACACAGCACCCTGTGCTCCAAGCCCAGCAGCTGCTTATCCCTCATCATTACTGATCCCTGGTGCCTTTTTCGTACAGTGCTGATCATCGTCTTGGCTGTTTTCCAGCCCACATGATTGCATTCTGCCCGTTGAAATTACCTTCAACAGTTTGAACTGGATTTGGTATCTTTCTGCATGTCCTAGGAGTGCTAGGGAGATGTGTTTGCACCATGTCCTAACAGCAGCTCCTGACTGATGTAGGTGATGCCCTCCTCCCTCTACCTCTGCCACTTTTTCATGTATCAGAGCAAGGTGGTTAATAATTTTGCTGGGTTTCAGATCACACACTGGAAATTGCTTTCAAGGTCCAAAATGTGGCCCTAGACTTATTAAGAGCTATGTCCTTCCAGACAGAAGAGACCTCTGCATATAAGTGCCACCTAGTATTTAAGCAATCGTACATCCAGGTAATTGGACAGAAGTGCCTTGACAGCTTCCCAGGTGACAGCTGTCCTCCATTGCCTGTTTGCTGTCCGCCCACGGGATGATCGTGTAAAACCTATTGTCTGCAGGGGTGGAAATAACAAGTCTTCTTTCACAACTGCCACAGGCTGAGAGAGGCAGGGCAGGACTCATTGATGTTACAAGCAAGGCTGGGCAGCTGCCCGGGGGCAGCAAGACAGAGGAGCTGTGGGCTGCCTGCCTTGGCTGCATTCACTCCCCAGATCCTGGCACCTGGCTGCTGCTGTCCCGCTTTGCTCTTTCACGTCTCCCCAGAACCACAAGCAAAGTCTCTACACACTTGAATTTTGCTTATTCTGCTCAGAAATTTGGAGCCGCTGTCATATGCCCAGTTACCAAACTTCAGCTGACAAACGTAACCCATTAATCACAGTAATTTACCCTCAGCATACCTTTGCAAGAAAACGGATCAAATTATTCTCCCAGCTCTGTTTGGGCACTTGCACAACTCCCAGGAGCTTATTTGGAGGATCTGGCCCCTAATCTCCCAGGAGAGTCACAGTTGCTGCTCAGAGCACCTCCTCCCAAATCCTCTGAGCTCTCAGGCAGTTTTCCTGTTGCAAATTGCCTTGAAAGTATATAAAAAAAACCCGAGTAATCTGTTGAGGCAAGCTTGGCTGAATGTTTCATTGTTCTTTTGTTTCTAAACACTTGGAAGCTGATTTACTTCTGCTGCTATCCAGTTTGAGAGAAACAACTGCTTTAAAACAAAAAAACACTTGAGAAACACAAGGAAAAACAATTGGAGTTTGAACGTGAATGGCCATAAACCCAAAGAGAGCCATGTCTGACAAAGACAAAAAACTAAATAGATTTATTCTTGCTATATATAAAGTAAACTGTATGTTTTTAAATCCATAAAAAAAGATACTCTTTGTTTTCAATGCGTGTTCAAAACCAGTGGCATTGGTAGCAGGGGGAAACAGTTTTAATGCTTTGCTTGGGGGAAATGGCATTGGCACTTCCCACCTTTGTCGGCAAAGTATTCCTCAGCCATGGCAAACAGCCAGGCATAGCCAGGGCATGCTTGCACTTCTCCTGAAAGCCGTATCTTCCCTTTTGCCTCCCAGCTGTAGAGTTTGGTGCTTGCTCCGAGGTCACTGAGTAAGCCTGTTAGACAAGCTCAAAGTATTATTAACATTGAAATATTCCCGAGCTGCTCTTGTGATTTTTTTACAATACTACCAAAGATATGCTAGTGCAATATTTATTTCCAGACAGCAACTGCAGAAGCCAAACACATGATGATAAGTACAAATGTATTTTTGTCATCCACAGAGGGATTTACTGAAAGCATAAGAATGAGCTCTAATGTCTTCACAGTCCTGTGCTTGATTTCTTACTCTTTCTTCCAGGATCCATATGAAATTTATCTTGTGGCAAGAGGTGATTTTGGTTTTGCTATGAAAACAGGACAGAACAATAGTTCACCTAAAATCTTACATTGTGTGCTAATCTTAACTGCCAAAAGATAAGAATAATTTAAGAGAAACCACTTAAAGCACTTTGCAACATAATTACACTTTTTTGTCCTCTGGCAGTAGGAAGAGGCTTTAAAATGTGGATACACTTATTTTACCATGCCTGAAAGATGTGTGTAACTCCATGTGTCAGTAGAGCAATAATCACTGTCTTCTCTTGCAGTAATTTGAAATGTTATGCCATTCTTTACACCTCCTGCAAAGGGAACTATTAAGAACAAGGCTTAAATGCAGCAGTCACCTACTGTATTTTCCAGATTTTGTAAAAGATGGAGCTTTTATCAAAATTAAGCTTGTTGTGATTTTTATATTGCTGTTCCTGTTCTTGTAATTGCACAATTCAAATACAACATTCAAAAGGGGTACATGCTCCTCAGAAACAGCTTTCTCTCTCTACCCATTGGATATTAATATCTACTGTAGTGGAAAGGACTGGACAGCAGGCATGTTGTACTCTTACTCTGTCTTCCTCTCTTAAAAATGTTAAACAAATTTTTTCCAAAAATATATTCAGTGTATTCGCAAAGGACTCTAAGGATATTACTTTCATACATTTAAACAAACCCTGAGTGCATCTGTAGGTTATACAACATCACGAACAAATGGATAAGCAGACAAGAACAGTAAAAGATAATCTGTTTACCTACTCCAATTGCAAAAAACTCCTGCTGGACGACTCTCTGCTGTCACTTACTGTCTGCGTAAGGCCGAGGTAACCTCAGTGCTGTAACTCTGCATCTACAGCAACACAGGTGAGGGAACCCACATTTGGCAGCCTACCTCATGTTGATATAAAATGCTCAGGACATCCACTGCTGCCAGGCAGTGGTTTGCATGGCTCTGCAAAGTCTTCATAAGTAACACTGCTCTGCTCTGAGGTGTGATATTTTTTAAACAAATGCCATATGAGGTTGAAGTTGAGGGGTGAAACATGAGGTCAGTAGCATTGGAAACATGTCTTGCACTGGAAATCCCTGTGAAGGAAGAGGGGATGCGACTTTGTGCTTAGAAGATCAGGAGGGCTTCTCCAAATACTGTGCATGGTCTATAAAAAGGGCACCAAGCTAGAAGATGACAGCAAGCATCAGTAGAGGTGAGGATATGAGGACCTCATTCATCACGAATTGGAGATATAATGAGACATGTATGCTCTGTTCAGAGTTAGCTAAAACCAAATTGTTGATGTGACTACCTATCTGTCATCTGACACAGGTAAAGACCCCATAAAACATTCATGGACACAATCAGGCTTTATGGTACAAATTTGAGGAACCATAACTCATACTAAAACTCCTTTGGCACTGGGTTTTTCCATGGGTCCTGGGAATGCCCAGAAACAAAGGAGCGGGGAATCAGGGAGGAGGGATACCCTTCCTGGAGGTATGTGCCATCTAAACATCAGGACATGCTCCTTATATCCTGCCCAAACTTTCTGATGCAGTATTTGGAGCCCCAAAAAACTTTTTCTTGGAGAAGATCCCTTTCTGCTTTTAGTCTTAGATCCCTTTTAGTCTGGGATATTCAGAGCAGACCTTTGATGCTCCATCATACACGGTAGTGTTCTGGCTGCTTAATCTCAAAAAGCAACGTTACCCTCTGCACCAACCATGATACATTTTCTGATCTTTTCCTCTCTCTGTGTGTGTCTCTGCCACAACTCAATCATTGTCCATTGGACTGAATTAGAAACCCGCCTGAAGCTGAATGATCATTCATTTTGTAGTAGTGGGCAGACCAACTTGGGTTATGTAGTTGTGAGTATCTTGTACAGATCATTGGATTGGAAAGAAGTAATAGCTGAGGTCTTCTTCAGGTAAGTGGAAGAAGCCTCACTTGATCAAAGTGATTTGGAATAGTCAACATGGATTCATGAATGGGAAATTGTGCTTACCCAAACTCACAGCCTTCTATGATGAGAAGAGTGGCTTGGTGGATGAGTGGATGTTCTTTTCCTTGGCATCAGCCAGGGTTTCAAAACTGTCATCTGTAACATCCTCATAGACAAGCAGAGAAATATGGGCACAATACGTGGACAATGAGGTGCATTGGCAACTGCGTGAATTGCCAGGCTCAAAGGGTTGTGATCAGTGGCACAAAGTCAATCTAGAGGCCAGTTACTAGGGGTGTACCCAAAGGTTGATCCTAAGGCTGATATTACTTAACATCTTCATTAATAACTTGGGTGATGGGTGATGGGACAAACTCAGCAAGTTTGTCAATGGTTCAAAACTGTGAAGAGTGACTGATACCATTCAGAGGGACTTGGACAGGCTGGAGAAAGGCCAGAGAAGAATTTAATTAAGCTCGGTAAAGAAGAATACAAAGTTCTACACCTGGAAAGGAATAACTCCATGCTCTAGTACAGAGTAGGGGCCAACCAGCTGGAAAACAACATGGCAGGAAAAGGCCCTGAGTGTCCTGGTGGACAAGCTGACCATGAGCTAGCAATTCTTCCTCATGGCAAAGAAAGCTAATAGTATCCTGGGCTTCATTAGACAAAGTGTTGCCAGCATGTTGAGCGAAGTGACACTCCCCCTCTGCTCAGCTGTGGTGAGACCATACCTGGCATGCTGTGTCCACTGCTGGACTCTCCTGGGCAAGAAAGGTATGACCTTAATGGCTTGGGTCCCATGAACTGTCTGAGAGATGATTAAGGGACAGGAGCAACCATCACATGAGGAAAGTCACAGAGGGCTGGGACTGTTTGGACTGGAGAAGAGAAAGCTCACTGAGAACCTTTCCATTGTGTATAAATACCTGATGGGAGGATATGAAGAAGGCAGAGCCTCTTCCCAGAGGTGCCTACTGACAGGATGACAGGCAATGGGCACATACTCAAGCACAGGAAATTCTATGTGAAATAAAAAACCACTTTTTTACTGTGAGGATGGCCAAACACTGGCACAGGTTGCCCAGAGAGGCTGTGGAGTCTCAGTCTCTGGAGATATTCAAAAACCACCACGACATGGTCCTGGGCAGCCTGTTCTAGCTGACCCTGCCTTAAGAAGGGTGGCAGGGGTTAGGCTAAATGATCTCCAGAAGTCCCTTTCAACCTCAATTGTTAATGTGCTTCTGTTCCATAATTTCCAAATTGCTGTGCACTTGAACTGCACTTTCCTTTATCAGGAAAGTAAATCACTTCCTGCGTGCACTACAGGTAACAGGCAGTGATATTAGACCCTGTCCATGCATGAGAACATCTGTTTCTTCTTTCAGACACAAAGTCAGAATGCAGCTTTTAGATGTTTTAGAAAAAGTTGGACGTGAAGACAGTGTGTAAAAAGAGCATTTGCTATATGAGATTCAAATGCTAAATGCTGCTTGATTTATGCAAGGTTGAATCATAAATTTTTGAGGCTTTGCTGTTGCCTGGAGCTGCAGTGCTTGATCAGCCTGCTCATCTGTGAAAGGCTCCTTTGGTCCTATATAGTACATGATGTGCCATCAAGTACTGCTGGATGTAACCACAAAGGCATAACATTCCTCTTGTTCTGTAGAGAGTCAGGTGACAAAACCAAGAAAATATTTGGGTACATGAAAGTTAAGATGTCATTATGTCTAATTTATAGGTATAACCTGGTTTTGCCAGTGGAAGTTGATGGGAGGCACATAATCTACATCTGTACTAGTAAACGAAATAGTCAAGATGGCTGACTCACCTGCCAGCTTAACTTGTATCCATGTGCTGTCTTTGGCTAGGGTAATTTTCTTCACAGTGGCTGGTATGGGGCTGTGTTTTGGATTTGTGCTGAGCACAGGGTCGATCATGTAGAGATGTTTTTGTTATTGCTGAGCAGGACTTACACAGAGCCAAGGCCTTTCCTGCTTCTTATATTGCCACGCTGCCAAGGAGGCTGGAGGTGCCCGGGAAGCTGGAAGGAGACACAGCTGGGACAGGTGATTCCAACTGATCAAAGGAATATTTCAGACCATATGACAACATGCTCAGTATATAAAATAAAGGGAAGAAGGGGGAAGGGGGGGCATTTGGAGTGATGGTGTTTGTTTTCCCAAGTCACCATTACATATGATGGGGCCCTGCTGTCCTGGAGATGGCTGAACACCTGTCTGACTGCCGTTAGGTAGCAGTGAATTAATTCCTTGTTTTGCTTTGCTTGCATGTGTGGCTTTTGTTTTCCCTATTAAACTGTCTTTATCTCAACCCACAAGTTTTCCAGCTTTTGCCCTTCTGATTCTCTCCCTGATCCCACTGATGGGAGTGAGTGAGCAACTGTGTGGGGCTTGGTTGCTGTCTGGGCTTAAATCACAACAGCCCTTTTGGAACCCAGTATGGGGCATGAAAGGTTCAAGACAGTGACAGGTTTGATTGGGATATGCTGGATTGGATTTATGGCTGTTAGTGCTGTTCAGCCAGTGATGAGCAGGCTCCTGTGCTTGCCATGAGCCTCCCTTTCCTGACTGGATATTAGAGTCTAGTGCTCGTTAGTGGCTGCTTTTTGCTTTAGCTGCTGCTGTACTGCTTCTCACCTCACTGAATTGTGCCTGGGAACATTTGGGTAGCAGCCATGGTGATGCCCCTGGGCTGGCAGGTGGCCAGGGCATTGCTGCTGTTTCACTGGACAGCCTGGGGGCAGACATTGTGGTAGAGGCAGGAGTCCATGGTGTGGGCATGGAGACAGTTGCAGCACCAGCAATGGCAGCATCACATCCCATCCCAGCAGCGAAAACCCAGCTGGAATGAGGATGCGACCCTGTGAGAAACCTCTGCTGGAGCAGGTTTGCTGGCAGGAGTTGTGGCCCACACTGGAGCAGTTTGGAAAGAACTGCAGCTCATGGGAAGGGCCCACATTGGAGAAGCTCAAGGAGGACTGTCTCCTGCAGGTGAGACCCCACACTGTAGCAGGGGAAGCAGAAATTCCCCTGCAGCTTTGCAATCCCCACAGTGGTGACGACCATGGTGAAACAGGCTGTCCCCCTACAGCCCTAGGAGGATGATGTGGACTGTACTAATGGTGGACTACAGCAGGAACCCCTTGTTGCAGCCAGGCTGGGGACAGGGCAAGGAGTTCATTGCAATGTTAAACCCTATAAGCTGCCCCAAAAGGACCAGGGGTGGAGTTTGTAATGGATATACCTTTAAATTGTTGTAAGCCATGGTTTGAGTTGTATGTTATGGGAACTACTGTAACAGAAGCCACCCAAACCAATGGAGGAGAAGCCTTGCAAGAAGCAGTTTCAGTGCAGCAGTAACCCGACCTGAGCTGGCTTTAGTAACTCCCCACACACACCACCTCTCCTGCCTGAAATGACCACCATAACAGATGGAGCCCAAAGCCATGGACTAAATGAAAAAGGACATTCTGTGGACATTTATGGATATTTTATGGATGTTTTTGCAGAGATTGTCCATAGACTAATGGAATGACATCTGTATATCAAGGGAAAGGAGGGTGGTGGTTGCTGAGGTTGGATTGAATAGTGTGGGGCCTGAGCATGATGTAAATTGTATGGAATAAGGGGTGGAATATGATGGATTTGGCTGAGGTGAAGTTAATTTTCTTCACAGTGGCTGGTATGGGGCTGTGTTTTGTAGTTCTGCTGAACACAGGGTTGATAATATAGAGATGCTTTTGTTATTGCTGAGCAGAGCTTACACAGAGCCAAGGCATTTCCTGCTTCTTATATTGCCACGCTGCCAAGGAGGCTGGAGGTGCATGGGAAGCTGGAAGGAGACACAGCTGGGACAGGTGACCCAAACTGATCAAAGGGATATTCCAGTCCATATGGTGTCATGCTCAGCATATAAAGTGAAGGGAAGAAGGAGGAAGAGGGGACATTTGGAGTGATGGCGTTTGTCCTCTTGAGTCACTATTACGTATGATGGGATCCTGCTCTCCTGGAGATGGCTGAACATCTGCCATGGGTAGCAATGAATTAATTCCTTGTTTTGCATTGCTTGCATGTGTGGCTTTTGCTTTTCCTATTAAACTGTGTTTATCTCAACCCATGAATCTTCCATCTTTTACCCTTCTGATTGTCTCCCTGATCCCACTGGAGTGAGTGACTCTGTGGGGCTTGGCTGCTGTCTGAGCTTAACCCATGACACCGAGCAGCTGAATTCTACCTGCCTCTGAGTAGTGTGATTGCATCCTGCCTGCCTGTGTGATTCTTGGGTCATGCCTGCAAAGTGCAGGGGAGCTTGAGCTAGGACCATGCAGGGAATAAGATAACCATATGTTTTTTGTGCATATATATGACCACACAGGCCATTTTGCTTTCCTTGAACTGTATCTGAGCCCCAAATAATTTCCGCCTAATTGGTCGGACTAGGTATCTCTTCCATGATTCCAAGTAACCAATAATTCCATCAAAGTGCCTAGTTAATATTAACAGGCTGTTAGAGCAGTGTTGCCCAAGATGCAGCCTGTACCCATTAATCAGGTTATAAGATGTCATTGGGAAAGCAGTCGGGGCATGAGAATGAGCAGCTAGAGGTAGATTAATACATTACTTAAGTAGTTAGCGAGAAGGATATGAACGACTGAGTTCACCTACGACAGGAGCATGGAGCAGAACAGTTGAAAATGCTGCTGCATAGCAAAGTCAGTAGGAAACATTGGGGCTGTCCTTACATCCTGCATAGTCAAGGCCGTTAGAGAGGTAGCCCTGTGAGAGCCCTGAGTCACCTCAGGAGAAGCACCTACCTGTTCTGTGTGACTGCTGAGAGGGCTGGGCAGGCTTTACCCTGCTGTCAAGGAACACAGTAACATGGCTGCAGCTGGTCTAGTTGTCTCCTGTGCAATACTAGTGTGTTTGGAGGGCTCACCCAGAGAGCTGAAGACTTTAATGCAGTTGCATGCTCAGCCAGTAACAGCCACCTCACAGGAGGAGCCACCAGGCATGGACAGGGCTCCCCCTGGAGTAGGGCACGTGTATGCTGGTGACCGGGAGTTTGCCTGCTAGGGAACCTCTCCTGAGTAGCCCATATTCTCCTCTCTATTCTACTACTGACTGCTTGAATTCTGATCCAGCTCCCAATGCCTGCCTGCTAGAATGAAGTTTGTCCTCTCTCCTATGCCTGCTTCCCAATTAACACTGAATTTTGTGAGAACATAACTCAGTCAGACCAGAGAGCCAATGTTTTCTTGCTGGCAGATGTGAATGCTTAGGGAAAGAACACAAGGAACAGCTGGTACAGAATGATCCTTCCCTCACATATTTAACACTTTCCAGCAGCCTGTGATTTGTGGATTTCCTTGGACAGAGATGGCAACCAGGCAATGGTAACCAGAACACTGAATAAACCAGATAATAACAATAATAGTAATGACAATGATGATGCCACTATCTAACTACTAGCCACATCTTTTCCATTAATTAGGCTGATCATCTGGAAAACCCTTCTATATTTTGTCCTCATTTTGCAATGATTGGTTTCACAATTTACTTAGATGATTCAGTGATGTTTACCCCGTGGACACCTATTTTCCAGAAGAACAATTTCTGACTTACTTTGTCTCCCTCCTTATGAAAGACTTTCTTTCACTTTTCCTTAGCAGCCCCCACAGTGTTGTGCTTTGCACTGGGAGCTGAAAGGGTGTTGATAACACACCAGTGTTTTGACTACTGCTGAACAGCACTGGCACAGCTCCAGCGCTGTCACTCTAGCATTTGCCCCCTCCATCAGGGGGCTGGAAGTGGGCAAGATCCTGGGAGGGGACACAACCAGGCCAGCTGACCCAAATTAACAAAAGGGATATTCCATACCATATGACGTCAGCTCAGATATAAAAGCTAAGGGAGACAGGAGGAACGGGTTGCATTCGTTAAAGTTTGCCTTCCAGAGCAACCACTACATGTGCTGAGGCCCTGCTTCCCGGGAAGTGTCCGAACATCGCTCGCCGATGGGAAGAAGAGGTTGACTTTCCCCTTTGCTTATGTGCACGCAAACTTTCACTTTTCTTTTTTTGCTTTAGTAAACTGCCTTATCTCAATGTACGAGTTGTTTTCCGTCTTATTTTCTCCCCTGTCCCACTGGGAAGAGGACTGATAGAGCGGCTTGGTGAGCACCTGGCACCCAGCCAAGGTCAACCCACTGCATCTTCCATTTTCTGAGAAGTGCCCTAACACAAGGGTCTCATGAGAACTTTGAAGCTAAGCCCTTCTTGAAAAACAGAAAGTGACCACTATAGCAATTGGTGGAGAGCCTGTTGCTTCCCCTCCAAACTGAGTCCCTCTGGGACTTGGGCATTGCTGGTTTAGGCAGTGACTGGACCTACACAGGTCTCTTGGTGCTCCCCTCTGTCTGGAGAGGTGTGTGCTGAGGTGCCTGGGAAACTTGGAAGGTCAAATGTGAGAGGAGTCTGGAGCTCAGACCCTTGTAGAGGACAATAAATGAGCAAGGGTCTGATGCCTCAATGCATCTTGGAAAAAAAAGTCACCATAAATGGATTTTTATCACTCCTGATCTAGACAAAACTTTGCTGTAAGCCTGCAAAAGCCTAAATTCATGTTAGGATCAATGGCATAAGCAACATAAACCTTCACCTGCTGTCCCACGGCTGCAGGACGCAGCCATCAACACAGTGAGCATTCGTCATGTTGGACCCAGCAGCTTCCCAGCCTCACCCTCTCCTCAGCGCCGAGTCCTGACATTTCGATAGAGGCCATTCCTGTTTTACCTCAGAAATGCTTCATTCTTTTTTGATTTCTATCTGTCACACAAAAAGAAGCAGAGGGAGGATAGAACCCCCAACTTTTCTTGGGAAGAAGGAATTGCTAGGCTTTGTTAGCCTAGAAGAGTTGCCAGCTGCATGTCCAAAACCAGTTCCACGGTAGCCAGACACAGAGAAGTTCCTGCCTGCCTTGCTGTGTGCCAAAGCTAACAAGGTAAGAATATGAAAGCATTCCTTGGCAATCACTTGATGATGTCTAAATTGGAAGGAGTGGCTCAAAATTAGAGAAGTTTTTAAAAAATTTTCTTTTGAAGATAGAATTCTGCAAACACAAAAAGGCCTTCCATCCCAAATTACATGCCAGCCTTATCTCCCCTGGACCGTCAGGCTTCACAGACACTGCTAAACTCTCCCTGCTATCTATAACTTTTTTCTGTTCTGCCCACTCTTAGGTTGCCTCCTCACTGTCTCCTCACCTTATTAGGTGGGTTAACCCTTTGGTGGGTTATTTTCAGCTTCTCATGACTCCTATATGTCTTGCCAACTCTCCATTTCAGCTGTCTATTCTCCTGTCTCTGAATAAAAGGAGAATTTCCTTTACCTGTCTCCTTGCAGACAATTCACAACTCTATAGGCCAGATCTGCCGTCTTCTGCCCACACTGAAATCTGAGCTGCCAGATAAACTGAGCTTGGACAAACAAATTGGAGCTCCTCAGCACCTCCCTCTTTTCCTTCTCCCCACCCCCTTTTTTTTTGTTTTGTTTTGGGTTTTTTTGGTTTTTTTTGTTTGTTTTTCTTTTTATTTTTATTGTTGAGGTGGTTTTTTTTTTTGTTAACCATGGACAAAAACAGACACACACAAGCTTGTAGCTCGTGCACTCAGTCCTCAAGTCTAGGCTGCCTAAGCTTTGCAAAGTCATCCTACATAATGTTAAGTAATGCGGCATTTTAAGAGGAGTATTGTGTGGCTCATGCTTGTGTCTGGCTTCCCAGGTTTTTTGTGTCTCTTCCACTACTTGGGCAGTGGAAGCAGGCACAGCCTCCCACTTTGCATCCTATGGGTGTGGGGCTGCTGACATGGAGCTGCAGAGGAGCAGGCAGGCATGGTAAAATCAGAAGGTAGAGCTTACTCATGAGCAAAAGCAGCAGTCAGATAGAAGACTCAACCACGGAGATGTGCTACCTGAGGAGAGGAGGGGGGAGGCTAGGTATGGTCCTGAAGGAGAAGGTAAGGTTGGCAGAGAGGGAAATGATAATGAAGCTAGCCTTTTTCTCTGGAAAACAGCTTTGCAGTTCCTCTTGACTAGGTTTAGCTTTGCTTCTTGGAGCGTGCAGAGCTCCTGGGAGCACTAGGACAGAGAAGCTGGCATATACTGGGTACATGTGAGTCAGATTTTTTTCCATTCCTATCCCCACAGAAATCATCAGGCAAGTCACAAAACTGGGAACGCGGTGTTACGTCAGTGTTTCCTGCCCCATTGAAAGAGTTTTTGAAAGTAGCTGGTAAATCACCAGTTCCTGTTGTAGGGCCTTGTCATAGCTGCTGATCTCCAACTAGAGGTAAGCCATGAAGACACAGCACTAGTGTTCAGTGATTTCAGCACTATCTGTAATGTCCCCTGGGAGGCACACGCCTCCTGTGGTGTCCCAGGACACAGCCCGTAGATGTCTTTTCATGACAGGTATCAGAGAAACTCCAATCTGGCTGATTGGAGCCAGTGGGCTCCACCAGTAAAGGTTGCTTACAAGGAAGTAGTTAGTACAGACCAAGTTTATACATGCTCTGTATTTGTTGATGATAAAAGATAGGAAATGGGTGTACAAGGCTGTCACTATGTCATCTCTCTCAAACTGTAGGCATAGCCAAGGAAAAATTGTAAAGACAGAGCAGTTCGATGAAAAAAATCTATCATCATGCTTTTCACTTTAATTGCAATTAGAGCATCAGACTCACCATGTCACATCATCCTGTGGGCACTTCTAGACCAGCATTGTGCCTTTGGTTGCCATATGTCAGCTGTGAGATGTTGTAGCATGTTATTGCAACAGCAAACGTGCTTGGCACCAAGTTTTGACACACTACAAAAATCTGTTGGCTGCATCACGACAAAAGGAGATAAGCCCCCCCTTTCAGAATGAAAGGAGAGCTGGAAACAGAAAACCATTTTGCTGATGTCCTGACCACTGATATGCCTGGCAGATGATCCTCTCTGGACAGCATGGTCCTGGAGGGAGTGTTCTTCTTCCCTGGAGAAACTTGCCATCATGTATCTTGGAAATTAAGACAGAGCTTTGAACAAACATATGAGTACAGGAGGCACTCAGTGAGAAACATGGCATCCTGCAGGGCTTTTCCCTGGATACTCTTGTTGCACAGTTGGAATCCTCTGAGTTCCCCTTTCTGTTCTGTGGATTTTGATTTTCCGAGGTAGGATGAGAAATGTTTTGTCCTAGCACTGTGTTGGGGTTCAGGGCAAGCATCACACTTTATCAGTTAAAGGCAAGGCCAAACATGCCGCGTCTCTGGAAGCCAGAGTCACAGCTGGAGGGACTGAAGCAGGATGCCTGGCTGCCTTCTCCACTCCTAACCATGTCACCTCTTTAAACCCCCTGTGGCCTGAGTGGGAATGGTCAGACACTGATGACACCACATGTGCTGAGTGGGAAGTGGAAAGTCAGAAGGAATTTCCAGGGACACGTTGGCACTCCCTTCTGGAGCTCTGCTTTTCACATGCATCTCTGGAACTGGCCGCATCCTTTCCCCATGAGAAGCTATGGGATGTGTGCCAGTTGGGCTGCACTGCAAGTAAAGGGAAAAAGACAAAAATCTGAAATATGTTGGTTTGTGCCATTCTCTGAGGAGGCATGGACAGATTTTTTTAAAACAGTGAGTGAAGTTTGTTTTCTAGAAATGACGATTTTAAGAACAAGGGCTAACTGCATTTAAAACAGGAATTCACCTCTTCACTTCACGCAGTTGTTCAGGATGTGTTATGTCCGAAAGCACTGGGATGTTACACATTTTAATTTGGACCATGGCAGTCTTGCTCTCAGCAATTGTGTGGCTGAACCAAATGCTGGAAAGGGACAGGCTGGTCTATTTTCCAGCCTGTGCCAAGGAGTGCCCTTTAAACACACACAGAGGGTATGCCCTGCTTGTAGGGCATCTACACAACACATCTGCCTGGAGGGCTCCCAGCTGGGGTGTCCTGAGGCAGCCCCACCACTGCCTTCAGCTGCCCTCTGCCCCTTCCCAGGGGGAATGCAGCATGGACAGAGCGGAGTCACCGTGGCTATTCTGCTGAGTGACCCCACCAGGACACCGTGAAGAGTTCATGGGCTAAGCCCATGAGTAGCAACTTGGGCATAAATCCACAGAGGATTTAGACTTGGAATACCACTGTGGCTCTGGCTCCTTTTCCCCTTTATTCCTCTGAGAACAGCTGTTTTCTCTCCCAGCTCACTGCAACGCCTCTTACCTTAGGAGGACACCTAGGACTGGCCCTGGGCTTAGCAATGAGCTTCGTCCGACCTCATCTCTGTGCCATGAGCACAGGCCAGTGAGGGCTCTGCCTGGCTTTCTGCTCTCTGTGCCAAGGCTACTTCATTTTGCTGGCGATGGTCATGCTGCTGAAGGCCAGGGATCAGATTGGAGTTTATATTGCATTGCTCTGGTTCACCCTGCCGGGGTGAGAAATTACAGGCAGAAGTGGGTTATGCTCAGTAGTCCAGTTTGTGTCTGAGATAGCACAACAGCTGCATCTGCTCTCCACAGGCTGGGGGTCTGGGGAGCTGGCTGCCAGCTTGGCCTGCTTCCGATAACATTCCATGCCATCCTCTGTCCTACTGCTCTTTAAAATCAGATGCCTGTAGCCGATGCCAGCGGGATGAGTAACGCACAGGAACACTGCAGAGTGGGATGAAAGGTAGGAAATGTGGGTAATGCTGATGCCAAGCCTTGCTTCCCCTCAGCAGAGAGGTTTTTTTTTGCTGGGAGGTTTTCCTGTTTTTCATTAGGCAGCTGTGTGACAGTCTCTGGGCAAGGAGTCCCAGTCCCTTACAATGCCAAGAAAAACACTGTAAGTTCTTGGCCTCTGAATGCCCATGTTGTGAGTAAGCTGGCAAGGATTAGATGTCCAGCTCTGCCTGTGCATGCACGGATGGGAACAGACGGGAAGGCATATAGTTCAACCTAGAAAATGGTTGAAGGGATAGATGAAACCTAACTGAAAAATGCTGGAGAGCTTGAGGTCATCTTGGTACAGATGCTTCCCCAGCACAAATCAAAGAGTAGGGAGAAAATGGGACCTCTCAGAGACGGCAGTAGGCTTCTCTCCTTCATTCTTTCCAACTTGCTGCCCTCAGCCACCTCTTCCGAACATGACCTGCCAGAGCAACACACAGCAAGCAACTCCTCACTGCCACACAGACTGGCTGTAGTCAAGGTGCTCATACTAAGGCATTCTTTAAGATCTTTCATCAAAATCTGTACCATCATCCTGTACCATCAGATAAAAATCTGCTTACTTTTGATCTAATTGCATTTAATAGGAGCTTGGGCTTTTTCCAGAGTAAGAACAATTGTTGTTGCTTAAATATTTTACAAACTAACATTTTTCTGACCAGAACACAAACTCTTAGAAGTCAATGACAAGGAGCCGTCACACACCAATACTTTTTTTTGAGTAAAGTGTGGCTCTGGGTATTACCTTAACTTTCATTCACTGGAAAATGAAGGAAAATTCACTTTTTACCTTCTCACTGTCAGCATGATTTTAGTTTTCCCTTTGTGTTATGTCACAGGGGTAGTTTCTGGAGTAACTGAGATACATAATTAAATTCAATAGCTAAATTAACATTGTTTTCTAAGACTGAGAAAAGAGTTTACAGACATTTCTTCCTTAACATAAGCCATAGTATCTTGCCCAGTTGTTCAGTTCGTAGCCAGCACTTACAGACAGTTACGCTTTTCTTCTGGAAAGACATTGCTTTGTTCAAAGGGAGATGAGATGCTGCCACTCCCATCTCTAAGCCGTTGGAGCAGGGATGGCAGGGTGAGCGGTGCAGGCCGCAGGACTCCCCACAGCAGCAGGGCGCTCCATGAGGTTGCTGCCAGCACCTGGGATCTGCCAGTGGCTCCAGCCAGGTATGGTGCCAGTGGAGACATTATTTCTGTCCAGGATGGTAGTGTCTCAGCGAGAAGTGCCCAGAAACACCCAAAAGTGGAATGTGGCTCAGCAGTGCTGCCTGCAGCTCTACAGGAATCGGGGCTACTCAGCTTACAGCCTTTACACTCCCCTAGTTTACACAACCTAGTTGGGACAGCGTAACTAAAATAAATCAGGGGCATTTTCAAGAAACAATCTCCAATATAATTTGCCAATATGGTTGGAATAAATATTTGATAAAGTCCTACTAGAAACCAGGTGAGCTTCTGTTCTGGAAATGTGCTCACACTGGGGCATTCATACCTGAGCAGTGCCTTGGGCTGCGGGCAAAGCAGTGTGGGGAGAGAATGTCTGGGACCCACAACTGCACAAGCTGTAGAAACTTGCTTTTACTGCTCCCACTGCTGCACAGAGTGAATCCTCTTACTTGCAAGGGAATGGGCAGAGAGTGCCATAGCCTGCAAAACCTTCCTAGCTTTACCTGTCTAGAAGAACCTTACAAGAAGGAGTTTCCCATTTCTAAGGGAATCTTATTCCAGAGAACAATGTATTGTGTTTGCGGGGCCAGGTTTTGGTACTGGGGGGGCTACAGGGGAGGCTTCTGTGAAAAGCTGCTGGAAACTTCCCCAGTGTGTCATGTGCAACAGAGTCAATGCCAGATGGCTCCAAGATGAGCCCATCAGCTACAGTGGTAGTCCTTCTGGGATAATATATTTAAGAAGCAGGGAAAAAACTGCACAACAGCACTCACCTGGAAGAGGGGAGTGAGAATATGTGTGAGAGAAACAACTCTGCAGACACCAAGGTCAGAGAAGAAGGAGGGGGAGGAGGTGTTCCAGGTGACAGAGCTGAGATTCCCCTACAGCCTGTGGTGAACACCATGGTGAGGCAGCTGTGCCCCTGCAGCCCCTGAAGGTCCATGGGGATGCAGAGATCCACGTGCAGCCCCTAGAAGACCCCACAGCAAAGCAGATGGATGTCCAAAGGAGGCTGTGATCCCACAAGAAACCCACAATGGTGCAGGCTCCTGGCAGGACCAGTGGCCCTGTGGAGAGAGGAGCCCAGGCTGGAGCAGCTTTGCTGGCAGGACTTGTGACCCCACAGGGGACCTATGCTGGTGCAGTCAGTTTTAAGATTTAGTTTTTATTTCTCATTACTCTACTCTGCTTTGGTAATAAATTAATTTTTAATATGCTGCTACAAGCCCATGAGTTGGGGAGTGTTGCTGGCTTCCTGGTATGCACTCGAGTTCATTGGAGCTCTACTG
This sequence comes from Ptilonorhynchus violaceus, assembly GCA_013397565.1. Lineage (NCBI taxonomy): Eukaryota > Metazoa > Chordata > Aves > Passeriformes > Ptilonorhynchidae > Ptilonorhynchus > Ptilonorhynchus violaceus. The sequence goes on from VZRJ01010489.1 coordinate 198,967, forward strand.
CCATATGTGCTGCTGTTCTCAAGCTCAGAAGAATCCCAGAGATAAACCAAGACATTGCCCCTGAGAGGAGTTGATGTAAGTTCACTGAGGCACAGCAGTGCATTTCTATTTCATGCAACTATATGTAGGAAAAAAGGAGGAAGGGTTGGGACCAGAAACTTGGGGCACTGCACCTTGCTTTTAATACACACATCGTAATTCACATTAAAGTTCAAGACTGTGGAAGAGCAGAGTGGAGCAGAAGTCTGTGGGTTTTAGCCCCAGTGGTAGGGAGAGGTTGGAGTTCTGCTGCTGCCATCTCCAGGGCGCTGCTCAGTGGCTGCAGGAAGCACCGCCAAGATGCACCAAGGGCAAACACCTACACGTCAAAACCCAGGGAGACCTCGATACTGGCCCACAGCCATCAGGAAAAGCTATACTGTGGCACTCACAAGGATTTGAGATTCAGTGAGTTGTTTTACCCAGTACATGCAGGAATTGTTGTGGACTTCAAAAGAAGGTACAGATGACACTTAAAATTTTTCCTTAATGAAGTGATGGAAAAAAGCAATGGAAATCCCCGTTGCAGTACCTCTGTGCAGGGAGCACTGCATGAGCCGTGGGGTGAAGAGGCTGGATCCAAACCAGAGAAATAGGAGGTTGGATGCTCATATTGTGGATTACTGCCCTAAATTTGCCATCTTCAGCCCCTGGAGCTCTAACTCTGTCTAAGCTTTAAGCAGCCATGGCTCCCCTTACAGCCAGTCCCATCCAGCACCAAATCCTTGCACCTGCACCTTGTGCCTCTGACAGAGTAAGCCCATGGTTCCAGCATGTTTTCAGAAAAAAAAATTCAGGAGGGTTTGCAGAAGCATTTTCACTTCTTTGGTACTGCATAACCTTAAGAGAGCTGTTTAACTTCTGTTTGCTTCCTTGCCCCTTTTTCCTCCCTGATTTCTTCTGTAGAATTCACAAAGCACTTTGCTACCTCATGATGCTGTGGGGTGTTTTGGTTATTTTGTGTCAGTACAAAATTTTGATTATATGATGCTTTACATATAAAAAGGCTAAGTGCCACTCTCCTCTCCTCTGAGGAGTGGGGGACACAGGAGGTGGCTGTTATAGGGGAACATCCAGGGCTGACAGCATCCACTCCCACCTGGCCTGTATGCCAAGGACACCATAATTCAATTCTTAATTTGCAGCTCACTGAATTCTGATACAGCAAATATAAAGCACACATAGTCAGAGGAGGGAAACTGAATATCCCATCTTTTTGCTCATAGTGATGCTGTGCAGGCTGCAGGAGGGCAAATGAGGAACTGGGAAGTGACCCAGCTGTGGAGGACAGCTGCTGGCTGAGATGGCCTTCCCTCCCCTCGCAGCAGCCTGTGTGGTGCTTCACTTTGCACTTGTGGCTAAAACAGCGTCAGTGACCCACTGGGCTGGGGCCGTTGCTGAGCAGGGCTTGCATAGCAGCAATGGTATCCCTGTCTCCCACTCTGCCTCTGGCATTCAGAAGGGGATTGCAGAAATCCCTTCCTACTGAAACCCAGCTCACACTATCCAGTTAACTGCTGCAATAACCTCAGCTGTCACCGCTCCTGTGACCAGTTTCATGTGTAGCAGAAGGTGCCTCTCCAACGTGCTGCAAAACCACAACAGCACACCAAATATAACCCACTTAAAAAGAGTAAAAAAGCCCCAAAATCTGCAAACAAAAGACAAGGTCATTTCTCAAGAAACTTCAGTACACCTTCCACAAGCTGCATGATGCTTGTTTCACATGAGATCAGGTTGCTTTTACAGGACCAAAGTACTGTTGAAACTCTTGCTGCACCAATCCCAAAAGGCAAGCTGCCTGCAGAGCTCTGTGCACACACAAAAGGAGGCACATTTTAAGGATGTAGGCCATGATAACAGCATGGCTATAATAATCCAGAAATAAAGACACTTGTATGTAAGTAGTGTGATTCTCAAGAGAAAACTGGCATCAGGGTACTGTTCACAGCATCGAGACCTCTGGAAGTCACAACAGGATCTCCTAGCTGAAAACTGAGTGGAAGGCATGACGCATGTTACTGAACTGGGGCCAACACAGTGATCACAGGAAGTGCCATGACTGATGTATGACTAAAGTCTTTGAGCAAAGAATCAATCACAATTCACCTCAGGTGTCTGATACTTCTTCCCCTCCCTTTGCTCATATGACTGTTGGAAAGGTCACTATTTCCATGAAAGCACTTCATGACTGCAGGACCAAAGTTCTGAATTCACAGCCCAAAGGAGTTTGTCATGCTCTATGCAAAAGGTCAGCCAGAGCTTGAGGCTGGGTCTAGGGTTTGCTTCTCTACCTCAGAGTGGGCACAGATATAACAGAGCCATCTCTAAGTTATATTCAAAACTAGTGGCAAAGCTTGTCCCCCCAACCCTGCAGCAACTCTGGTTTGCTCTGTGAGAGCCTTCACCACACTGTAAAGAACAAGCTGGATCACATACCTTAACTCTTCATCTAGTGAATGTAAGATGCTTAGATACTGCAACCATGGATGTCTCACAAACCAGCAGCAGCTTGGGTGTTTGACCTCACTCATCCCTTCTGGAAACATGCACACAAGAAATCACAAGGGAGACTTCTAGCCACAACTTTTAGGGCATCATGACAAAATGTTCCCTCACTTACAGGACACACAGTAGGCCAGAAGGGTGGTTTAATGCCAACTGAAAGGGAATAAGGACATGTATTAGTGCAGTACCATCAGAAAAGCATTCCAACTATTTTTAGGGGTCTTCAAAGCACAGCAGCTCATGCTGCGCAATCAGACAGATGCCACTTTGACAATGGCAAGGACTTCCCTGCTGTAGGAGTGGCAGACCACTTGTCTGAGTCCTGAGAAGCTCCACTGTGAACAAAGTGAGTCTGGGTGAGTTGTACTTGCCAGGTATGCAACTCCTTTTTTGAATCTGAAAACGTGGGTTCAAGTCATGCAAATGACCAACACATACTGCAAATTTTATTTTTATTTCCTTATTACAGAAACTAAATTAACATATGCCTACATCTTAATTAAAACAAATTCATCACTGCAGAAAAAGAGCATTCTTTTTATTCTCTAAAGCATACCTGTGAACACAGAACAAAGTGTAATTCAGTACATAAAAGCTTTTTCTTAGTGCACCTCTCATTGCAGTTTCTGCATTAGTTCTTTTAAAAAAAATCATTACATCTTAGGTATTTATATATGCTTGCATTAAGCTTTGCATCATCTACCCCTACTGCAATTCACTTCTAGAAATCAGTTAAGAAGCTAAATCAAAAAGGCCCCTTACGTTTGCTTTATTTACAATTGCAGTGGCTAAATTTTAAATACTTTACAGTCACTCCCAGGACTGGCTTCCAATTCAAAGGATTAGTGCATTCCAAAATTTTTCTTTGTAACTGTTTTCTAGAGGAGATTAAGTTGTCCCTAACTACAGCTATGTAAGTACATCCAGCCACCTGCATAAATTACCTTATAGGAAATAAACATGCTGACAAAAATACTTAGAATTAACAAAATGACAAAATGAGAAACTCAACCTTTAGTAAGAATGGACAGGAGTTTGGTTTTGTGCTGCAGTCATTGTCGACTATGGGAACATCAGCAATGTGGGAGAAGAGCAGTCAAGCAGTGCTGAAGCCCAGAGCAAGTGTTTCTGGTTCCCTTGTGAAGAGAGCTGTATGGCCAGTTCTCCTTTCCTCCTCTCCTTCAACACACCTCCCGTTACTACTTATTTTATGAAATCATCTGGCAGATTTCTGAACTGAGACAGCATACAGCTTATTTCAGAAGGGAAGAAAATAACTATGCATCTGCAGGCAGGCTCACTTGCGTTACATGAATAAAGACAGATCTGTTCCTCTGAGTTTTACAGTTTAAAGTGGATGCAGGTCTTGTGGCAACTGAGAAACTGCTGTGAAGATTAACAACTGGGATGCACATATATTTCTGTGTTATATGTCTGTTCTTATATACTTTCAAAACCCAAATGGAAGGAAGAAGTGTCTGTGATTTAGGTAGATCCAGAAGGATTTTTTTTTTTCTTACACAATAAGGTAAATTACTTAACACATTCCAGATTAAAAAAATTACAGTAAACATTCAGTAACTGGAATGCATATAATATACAAGTACCATTACATTTACAAAGTTGTTCAGGACAATTTTTCTTTCTATATTAAGCATAAAAAAGTTACAAGCTAATTCACAATAACTTTAGTTACAATGTTATTAAAATACATTGATGTTAATCATAAAAATATTTTACTATTTACATGTATATTGTATAAACCTTAACAATAAGAATATGCCTATTTTAGGATGCCTTAAATGAATATTTAGGCAGATTGGCCCATTTTATAGTGCAGTATCCCTGTTTTGGTCTTCACACCATGAAACTGTACCAGATTCACAGTATCTTTGCTAGTGCTTTGCTAGAAGGCTTAAACTTTTTATTAAGAAGCATTCATTTATTCATTCATTACAAAGAGTCAGTTTTGTTTCCACTTTGTTTCTTATTAAATCCTACCCCCAATAGTTCAGGACATTCTGCCTGGCCTTGTGCGATTTGGTTGCATTTCCAAATAAGGCTGTAATTGATTTCATCAGTTATCACGCTATCTTGCTTGTAGTCTGGATGCTGTGCAATAAATTCCCTCATCCATCGAGCAACTGTCATTAGTTCTCCTGTGGGCAAGAGGAAGTTAAATTTCACAGTTTATACATCTAATGTAGAAACAATTTGTATCAGTACAACATCTAGAGTTCTGTGCACGGTGTACACAAGTAAAGAGTAGCCCATGCTTTCATGAGAAACACATTCCTATACATTTTGGTTTTCAAATATGGGTAAACTGCAGGCATAATTCAGCTGACATATCACTGATGATCTAAAAGCCACTTATCTGGTATCATCTTCAAATTTTCAGATGTTGCAATGACAGTGCAAAGAGAAATAGCTACTGGAATGGGTGTTACCAACAGATTGTATAGTAAAAGGTTTTAAACATTTCATTTAACAGAGAATCTGGCTGAGATGAACCAACAGACACCTCTACACTACTACATTTATATAACATAATCTTATAGTTGATCCATCCAACTCAGCTGCTAGTTTTGATCAGTCTACCTTGGCTTATTATTCTTTCTCCCTCTGGCAGCTACTCTAGCAAAAAATAGGAAGGTTCCCAGTTACACCAACTTCTGGTTTGCACACAGTGCCTCTGCTTCACTACACAGTTCTTGGGGTGGTCAGCAGGTGCCTAAGGGTCCCCACTTTTATACAAGGTCACTGAATGACACACACCACTTGCAGAAGACTGGTATCCCTGTGAAGTAGCAGCTGGGGGCTGACCGGACACCAGTGTCCAGGCTGCTGAATCTTGCTCCCAAATGCAGCATGTGCAAGCAAACCTTAATTACTACAGGTTTAAGGTAACTCTGACAGTAAGACATTAAGATGGGGTGATGGGATGCTCAAAGAGCCTTAAAAAACTTTCATGGCCAGCTACTGGAACATCAGCTTCCTTGTGCAAGTGGAAAGAGTCAAGGGCTTCCACTACAGAAGTCTTCAGTTTAAAAATATTATAAAAAGTAAGAGGAATGAAGTTAGACAAAGCATGGAGGAACACACAAATAAAAAGTAAAAAGCATCCAACACTGTTTAAAAATATCCTAGCAGTGGTTTTAAACACATGTACACAAAACACAAATCAGAAAAATTGCAAAAAATACAAGAAAGAAAAGAAGAATAAAAAAAGTCATTAGAAATAAAAATGTCCTTCAAAAACCAGAAGTAATGTTTTAAAAGAAATGAGGCCAGAGTTTACACTTATATATAAGAAGAGGGCAGAAGAAAAATTACCTAAGAAGCTTTATTTGTTGAAGGCACTAAAAACTCCACATGAAAACTTTCTGACACCAACGAGAAGCAGGGAGCCTGCATGAGAATTAGTGGAGCCAGGAGATGAGCAGAGCGAAGCACAAAAAGACACGTGTTTGGACTGAAAACTGTGCTGGAGGAGCCAGGGTGGTCCAGTGCATAGCAACACGGACACCTAGTGGCCAGGCAGTCCAGTCACTTCTTGTCCTGGTGTACCCTGCAGACAGACCTTCACTGTGAGCACAGCCTGCAGCTCTCCAAAGTAAGTACTGGGATACAGCACCACAGACTCACAAAAGATGTGAGACAACTTCCAGGCAAGGAGAGACAAGACAAAGGGAATTGCAAGTTCAGAAGCAACAATATACTGGAGAAGTCTGCACAGTTACAAATACTGATGAGAAGTGAGTAGACAAACATGATCCTACAACACAGGAACTAGAAGGCGTATCATGGAATTACTGTGAAGAGCATTTAAACACGAAAAACTGCAGAATAACATTTTTCAAAGAGCATATAATAGAACTGTGGCACTTATATGACTTTAGGGGGACCAAAAGTGTAACTGCTTCAAGAAAGGTAAGGCAAAGATCATGAAAATCACATTTATGAATGGTCATCAAGCACTGTGATTACTGCACTGCAGGCAGCCAGGAGAGCACACCAGGACAAGGACCGCTTGATGCTGGTACCTCAGTACTGCTTTCATTAATATTTGGTGGTGGTCAGCAGCAGCTGCCTGCCTAGCAAATCCATAGTCTCACTGAATGGTGGCAGTCACACACCAGCTAAACACAGACAAGGAGGGCAATACCTTGCTGTGCTGCAGGAGAGGATGTGACTGAAGCTCAGATGAAAGATGCCAGGGCAAGGTTACAGCCACAGCAGCTAAGGTATCAGCAGTTTTAACTCATGAGTGCTGTGAGAGCACAGCATGCTCATTTGCATGAGCACTTCTCAAATTCACCATTTGAGAAGAGAAATCCAAAAAATGGCCACTCTTTGTGGATATGACTCATGCTAGACAGGCTGCAGATCAGGAACATTTGATTTAAGATTGAGAGTAAACTGGAATAATTCAAAGCTCACAACTGAGAAACATCATGGCACAGTAATACAATACCTAATGCTTTTTATTCTGCAAATTCTAGTTCAGTTCACCAGAGCTAAACCATAAACCCTAGACTCTTATCTACCTCACTCTCACAGCTTTTAGGTCTGTGTAAATACATGAGCTGACTTTTGCAATGACTGCAACTTTGCACCAGGTAGCAAAGTTTTTCTTTGGAGGGGAACACCTGCCACTGGGGGTTGAACTCAGGTCATTTATGCCTTAGGAAAAAAACTCTGCTAGACTTATGCATTCCTTGCTTGTTCAACAGCATTTCTCTCAGGGGAAACAAACCAACAACAGATTGGTTGGGAATATTTAAAAACTTGTCACCATTCTGAAGTACTGCTGAAGTAGTGAATTACCAGATAAGACAAAGTTCTGATTTCCACCTCAGCTTTAGAAAGGTCTTTACTTAGAAGCTTCTATAGCAATTTTCAAGAATTAAAAAGGAATGCAACACTTTAGTTTAAAACTTGGCGGGGGAGGTCTTGACTTATGAGACTAAAATTAACCATCTCACTACATTTACAGCAGTGCCTATATACAAGGAAATTACAAAGAAGAAATTAAAAAGCTGCTGCAGGCTGAGTTAAGCGCACAGTTCTGAATTAAGTGTAGCCTGCATCTTTTATTAAATACTGCTGCATTTTAGAAGAAACATAAACAGTCATTATACACCTATCCTGAAAAACATTGCAACGTGGGAAAGACAGTGGAAGAGTCTACTTTGCTCTTCCTTGAAGGAGTTTTGCTACTTACAGAAGGACTTTCTTCTCAGGGGGCTAAAGCCTAGGTGCCATGGTTTAGCAGACCTGAGTTTTGACTTATGAATGCTTTGGAGCAGCATGCTTTGGAGTCACACCAGTAATACCAGGCAGGCTATCAGACCCAGCCCCAAATACTCTTGCAACACTCAAGTGACAGGGCGAAGTGGACTATTGTATGTTTAAACTACTACAAAGTAGACAATACATTGGCAAAAGCAGCAGTAAATGGTGTTAAAAAGAGAAATTGAGGACTGGATATATACTACCCTCTAAACCATGATTGTTACTGTACCAGTTACTCCTAATTTAAGTTCTAAAATGGATCCCTAAACATTAAAAATCAAAATTAGACAGGACTAGATTTAAGCCAGAGAACACACTCCAGTCCTTTGCTTTTATCATTCAACACTTAACCAGACATCCACAGCTGCCATCAGTTTTACCCAACTGAAAGTAGAAAAATGCCAGAAAAGTCAATGTCCAAAAATTTCAAACATACCAGAGGCTCTTTTTTTTATTAGCTTCAGATAGTTTAGGATGGTGCACCTTGTGTCCACATCCACTTCCATGTTTTCAAGATAGGAATTCAAAATTGGGATCAAACCAGGAAAGACTCCTTCCTGTGTAAGAGAACAGAATCAGCATAAAACACACTCAGTCTGGTTTCTGGGAGGGTAGAACAGAATGTGTTTCAGGTAGAAGAGGCTATGACCTTCCCATTGATAATAGTATCAATGCTCATTAAGGTGTACTCTTCTGTGTCAGTGCCTGTCCCATTCTGTGCAGAGCCACATCCATCCACAACAGCATTTCCACCTTCAGGGTGACAAACGGAAAGGAAAAAATGGTTAAAAGGCAAGACATGCACTAAACATCCACAACAGTGTTAGTCAGATTGCTTGATGGGATACCTTTGCATATATCTTTTCTGAAGTAAAACATTCCCTGTCGGACAGCATCTCTTTTCTGGGCCACCTTCATGTTTTCATCCACCTGGCAAAAGAGGTATTTCAGAGATCTGTGACATTTTAGAAAAGTAGGATTCTCCTAAACCGTCACATTTTGGTTTCATAAGTTGAAACATCTACTATGTTTCTTACTACTTCATCACACAAGGTCAAGCTGTGGAGATAAGTTTTATTTCATTCTTCAGTGTCCAGGACAAACCCACAAAGAGATGACATTTTATGAAACTGGGTCTCCAGCAGAAAAGGTAACAGTATCATATTAGAACATGCTATGCTAATTTAAATTTGGATGAAAACACAGGAACGTTTGTGATTAACAGGTTGCATCCCATCTGGCAGACTTCTTTGCATATTTAGATGCAATTTAAATAAGTACGGAAGAAGAAAACTTCCATTTCCCTAGCCACAGTTTGCTGCTTTTATTAACAAAATCATCACTGTCTTTAGAAGAATTACCACTGTATTAAACAAATTTTCAGGAACTGCATTCAAGTAACTTTGCATGGGAATTGTATCTATTCCATTCCCAAACCGCTGTTAGATATTTAAACTTAGATTCCTATTAAAGAAGTTCTGAATTGCAGGCTTCTCAAAAGCCCTGCAAACTACAAAGTACATATGCTCTGCAAATGACATAAGCATTGCTCTGTCTTTCTGGATGGAAGATTTTGTCCAAGTTCTTTGGCTGATATGTTCTCAGGGAATTTACATCATACAGCTTTCAGACATTAGCTTTACCCTACCGTCTTCAAAAAAAGAAATATGATTTGCTGAATTCTTTGTCTGACCTCTAATTAAAGGCTATACAAAATCTTCACTTACTTCTTACCTTTCAAAGCTTTGTTATCAAAAGTCTGTTTTTATTCATTTTATATTATGAAACCTATTTACACAACAGGCTGTTTTGAAAGAACTCCAGTCCCAGCTGACGAGTGTTCAACCGCATTGAATCAGACAGCCAAGATTAGTGTGAGATTAGCCCCATAACCCCCTATTATTTTACTTGAAAGGGGCAGGCTTACCAATGGTTGTGCAATTCTGTGTTGAATTACCTGCCAAATTGCTTGGCAAGCTCAAGCAATTTTAAGCCCCCTAGCCCTACAATTCTGTTCAGGTTCTTTCAGCACCTGATCTCTTATTCACTCTTAACTGGTAGTTAAAAATGTTGTGCTTTTGAGACACTCAAATAACAATGTACTTATGTAATCTAAGTGCTAAATTGCCGCATTATTTATCAAGTCTGAACTCCCTGACATCTCCTTTTAGAAGTCAAATGTATGGTATGATTACTGTAAATTTACAACTTCAGTATTTTTCTCCATTTTAATTAAAAGCACTATGAAAAGCCACAGGATACTATGGCTATGCCAGGTTTTCCAGCATAGAGTGTCAAAAGCCTTCTGCCCTACAAGAAGTTACCTACAACATTGCAGGAATATCCATTTAAAATGACATTTTTTGGTCAAGTGCCTCAGACAGAGGACATGCAAGGACAGTTTCACACAAAACAGTTCAGCAATTATGAGGGCAAGATTAAGGAAAAGTACATTTTGCATAGCTGGTCTGTTTAAAGACAAGTCACAGCTGTGACCAGAATCAGCAGTATTTGTTTCCACTCAAATGCATGCTGAACTCCTCCTTTCCCTCTCCACCAGCTACAAACAAAACACAGACTAAGAGCATGAGACACAGGCAACATTCATGTTAACATAAATCTGAAGTTTTTATTTTGACCTCCACAGGTTATTTTCCCCCACATGTAAAATGGGGGAAACACGCTCTTTCTCAGCCTACGAACAGCCTTGTGACAACAGTATTTCTCAACATTTCTGCAGCAGTTAGACACTGCTAGACACCACAGAAGTTCCTACAGCATTTGTCTATGAGTTTAATTCCATGAGACAGCAGTAAATTATTTGTTTAATACTGTAAAGTTGAAATTAATTCGAAGTAGTGGTACAGATGAAAGCTGACTGAAAGATAAAAATGACTGTTCTTTAAGTGCACAAATATTATTTCTTAGCTTGCAAGGGATAAAAATCAGACTTGATGCAAATCCGTTGCATTTAGCTGTAACAGATCTGATCTTTCACACCTACCTTGGACAAAGGAATGAGAAAATCCAGTTTATATGACAGAATCACTCTGGTTAGCAATACCACAAACACAACATATGCAGAGTTTTCAAAGTCTGTTAACTGGACCTAGACATGAAAGGATTAGAGATTCAATTACTTGAGTGGGAACACACTCATATGTGTTCATGTGCCAGATACCAAGGACAGTCTAACACAGTTTGACTCCGAGGTTCATGTTAGTACTTGAGATCACACACACTGTGCTTGCTGAGGTGGTGACTCCAGTGCCCAATGCACGCACACGCTTCAGCAAACTCAACCCTGCAATTCCACGCCAAAGCACACTGGTGTTTCAAACTACTATCTAATAACCTGCACCTTCAGGCCCTCTGTCTAATTACAGAAGTATAGTAGCTTTTAAATTTCTATTCTAAAGGGATTAAATTCAGACAGCTCAGAAACAGACAGCTATAGAATAAAAGCACTTGTGAAAAAAACAAAACAGTGACAGTGGAATTGTTTAGTACCAGGAAATGTACTGGAGAAATACAGTCTCTAGAAGCTAAATGGGACCTTGTTTACTGCTGCTTTAATACAAGCCTAATTCCTTTCCCTATCACCCCAAATCCATTAGCATGCATTGCTGTGCTGCAGTGGATTCTCTTGTCAGTTACATTCCCACAGTCCCTCTCTGATTAAACACTGCTGTCCACTTCACTTGCATTTAGCAAATGAGAGGGGAGAAAACACAGCACAAGTAATAGGAGTTTGATACTGGATAGCAGAATGCCTGGTACTTTTCCACTTAAAAGGTAATGTGCTCTTGTGCATACCAACATCTTCCTTACCTCCATAGGTCTGAATTCCACTCTCCATCCAATATCTGAATTTGGAGGTGGTGGCTTAAACCTCATTGTCTGCCAGTTTGTAGATTGAATATTCTGCAAAGCACATGAAATAATCTGTCACAATCAAGATACACACCATTCTCTAAGATAATCAAAGAAAAATAAGCAGATATCTAGAGTCCTAATATTTTCCTTGGAACAGCCTATCAAGTTACAGAAGTGGTAACTTGAGTTACCACTCAAGTAAGAGTAAAGTAAGTGCCGTGACTTCCTAAAGCCCACAGTACAACTACCCATCCTAGGAGCAAATACATTATACTTTCTCATGATATTTTGGTTGAGTATTATGTACAAGACACTAAGGGACTGGTATGTAGCTGACTTTATTTTTTCACGAGGGGCTGACACATCCCAAACTAAAAATGCCTATTATTACCATAGCTATTACCTCATGAAGCTGTAAAAGACAGAGATTTCTGCATAAATAAAATGCAGAACAGTTTTTAGGAAGCCTTAAAAATAGACAGTTCCCCTCACACTTATATACATAGGTATAATTTAGACTCTTCATATTTTATTTGGTTTAAAGTATAAGCCATCATCTTCTAAATAAAACGAATAAATAAATGTGCTTATAACTGCAAAGTCAGATGCTAAAGAACTAGTTGAAGCAAAGAATTAATGAAAAAGTTCTTAGCTAATACACTAATCCTCCAATTAAGCAGTAGTATAAAAATAAGCAATTTTATACATATATATATATGTATTTATTAAATTCCTCTAAATCAGACATAACCTCAAAATGGTCGGATTCATTTGCATCATCTAGATGTATTTTTTCCTCAAACAAAGTCAATGGGTCTCGAATGAACAAGTGTGCAATATGCTGTGCCAAAAGGTGGTCAATACCTACAAAACGAAAATTCAAACAAACAATTCACACATATCAAAACAGGCTCTACGAAATGATTTGTTTTACAAGGCTGAAAATATCCAACTCTGCAATGCTACCTCAACCCACCACATCCTGTTAAAGTTTAAATGATGACTTCAGGAAGGAAGGAAATGATTAAAAAGAGAAAAAAAAAAAAAAAAGAACAGGTTCTTGTTTGGAAATGGCAGCTGAATATTGGTGTGGCTGCTCTTCTTCCTGTTTTCTGATGCACTCTGTACCATGTTTCCTAAAGCAGTTTTGCTCTCACCATAAAAATAAAACATTCATTCCAGCTTGAGAAACTCAGTTTGATGCATTAGGGACAGTTTCTGTTACAAATGAATCCTTTTTAAAAAACTCTCAAGACCACTCTACACAGATACTTCCTGAGTAGAAGTCACTCTGAGGGCTGCACAATGATTGTAACAAACAAGAACAAAACCATAAAATATCCCCACACACTGCAAGCATAATTCTTAACCTGCTCATAATGAAGCAAACACTTACCTTCCTTTATTAGGTGCTCGTAGATATCTTTGTCTATTGTCAAATCAATGTCATTGTATTTCTCACCACATTCAGATAGATAACTGTCTATGGAATCATATCTGGATTTACTGATTCTATAATGGTTGTTCTTCAGTGGCTATATAATTTAAGAATACAATATTTTAACAGCTTGTTAACAATGTTACCTAAGTTTTGCTCACTAATGACACTTATGTTGAGATTATCCTGTTTAAAAAACCCTACAGCCTTAATTAAAATTATTAAAAGCACGAGTCTTAAATAAGCTCAATAGAAAGTGATCCTGAAATTATGACTATTTTGCCTGCAGATGTATGTATCTGAGCAAAAGAACAGTCATCACACACTGACTAGAATTCTCTAGAAGTGGAAACATTTTCCTGATGTAATATACCATTATCCCAAGTACTCAGAAAGCATGAAACACATACCAACACATTTTCACTATGTACACACTGTTAGAGATGCCCTTAAAATAAGTTATTCAAGAAATATTTCAAGTAGATTTTAAAAATTATTTATTTTATGTAATTTTGTAAGTGCCTTGAATGGAAATTCCTGCTTAGAGAAACAATTCAAGTTCTGACACCTGGCTGTCTTCACATAGTTCTAGTTTATACTACTCAGCAGCACCTGCTATTTAAGCCAGAGCAATTTTTGCCTTTTGGGCTCAAGCACAAATTGGAAAGTTTCATCACAGGGGCCCTTTTCAGCCAGCTGTGGAAGACTGGGATTCCATAACTAATTTAAAATATATATTTGCTAACACAAACTGTCCAACCAAGGCAAGTGTTTACACTATCTCTCCGGTATTTACCACAAAGACCACCACATTCTCTTATCAGGGATTCTGATCAGCACAAGCAGAATTTGATACTAAAGGAGATTTAACTATTTGCCTGAAAAAACTCAGACACCCACTACCTAACATGACTTACCTCTAGCCCTCTCTCCTCCCGCGTTCGATCATCTACGGAAGCAGAGATCACTCCCCAGCGACAGTCAATGTCAGACACATAGCCTCTGTAGAATGGAGATGCAGCACTCAAAGCCATCTAAAATGGAAAAGCCTGATATCAAAACAAAGGACAGGCCAAGGAACCAAAAGCAAAATACAACCCCACTGGTAAGGGAACATGGCGGTCCAGAAGGAACCGAAGTATTCATACTTCGGTTTAACGTACAGCCAAAGCCTGTATAACCAGAAATCTCTCAACTGCTACCTCCAGAAAACAAGGTGAAGGGTTAGCATTACTGAAGTGGCATCTGACATTGCATTTAAGGAACACAAAAATGGTATTGGCAGAAGCACTTTTGAGATAAATTAGCAAGTATTCTGCTCACACACTTCCAAATTTCCAAAGTTCACCTGGCAATCACTTTATTTTATTTTTGTTCGGCCAAGCACCTTAGTAACACAGCTGGGGCAGGAACTACTCATCATCCAGACCAGACAGATATTTAATTTTTATAACTCCCGTTATAAACAGCTGTTTATGACAACGTGCTTATAAAAGGGACAGATTTAAACAACTTAAGGTGAAACCCTCTGTAACACCAGACCAGAGCTGAAAAATTAAAAATTGTCTTAAGGATCAAGCTTGCCTTGTTTTCATGAAAAACTGCCCAAATCCATTTCTAGAACTATTCAACAAGTCTCACACATGTGGGAGTGAGAGAAGAGGAGAAGAAATAGACACAAGGGTCAAGAAGGAACAGAGATCATCTGTTTTGTGGTGTCACTTGCACATTAAAGAGGTAACACGAGGTAACTCGTGGCAACCTAGAGTCTTCTCCCAGAGTACCAAATTTATGAGCTTGTAATTTAGGCTGGTTTTTTTTTTTCACATGTAATGTTTTTTGCCACTAAGGAACAGTTCATTTGACAGATGTCCATTACTTACCACAATGGGACAAATCGTAGCTAACTGATCATAGAGATACCTTGCTTCAGAAATGCTGCAAGCCTGAAATGTTACCTGTTGGAAGAAGTACAATTGCTATCACAATTTCTATAATCACACAAGCACGGTCCTCCTAGATTTAAAATCAGGTATATAATAAAATTATTTAAATACCAAAAATTTTAGGGTTTTTTGGTTGGTTGGTTTTGGGTGGGGTTTTTTTTTGTGTGGATTCCACCCCTATGTCTTGGACACATCTCTGTCCCACCTATCAGTAGCATATATATTACAAGCTTCTTTCCACGCTATTTCCATGTTCATTAAAAGAGTTCAGATCATAATGCTTCCACGGTGAGGCTAAATATACAAACACTTGCCAGAATCAAAGAAAACTGAGTTAACATCTAGAATACACATGGGTGAGTAATGCACCTTCAGGAAATAAGCCAGGAACCTACTTACTTAGAACAACAGAGTCTATTGTAGATCTAACATTTGTTTTATGTGATGCTAATCCTGTTTTAAAGAACATGCCAAGATGCCTTTGATCCTGCAAAACTGTGAAAAAAAAGAATATCTGTGTGTCTACTGTAACTTTCATTAAAAAAAAGTCCAGCTTTTTCTGTATTAGAGGCCAGAAAACAGAAAAAAAATGGAAAAGAAATGTTATTTGCAGAAAGCATTAATGCTTTGGAAGCCCTACTACAGATAGGCCACTTGGAATAGGTAACTCCTTTGTAATTTTTTTGTAAAATTTACTCAGAGCAGCATCAAACAAAAGACGCATTTCTAGTAGCAGACCTTACCCTCTGGACTTCCCAAACCAACACTTCATGAATTTTAGAAATGCAGAGAGTGATCAATCTCAAAACTCTCTTTGTCTTAGCAGTTTATGTATTCACAGATCAGAGGATAACTTAGATGGGAGTGTACCCCTGTACCACTATTGTAACATTATACAACAGGCTTCAGCTCTAAATCACCATTGCTGCTCCTTGTCCTGAAGAACGACAGTGGTACACAGACTTTCCTCTTACAAGGACAATGATTATAGAGAGTCCCAGAAAACACAAGTGTTCTTCTCAGCTTGCCAATCACAGCTCAAGCAAGGCTTTAAAAAAAAAAAAAACCAAACAAAAAACCAAGCAACAAATCCCTTCAAAAAGTCCTGAGTTCACTGGTGCCTCAGAGGCTGATTTTTTTTGGGGTGTTGGTGATGGTGGTATAGGAGAAATATGGGATTTGTTTGTGTTTGTCTTTTTAAATCTGTAGCTAATATTCATTAAAACATTCCAAATTAGAGAACAGTTGCGCTGTAAAGAAAATATTCCTTCTGTGTCTGTCCTTCAAGTGGCTGTCAGAAAAAAACCAAGCAAACAAAAAAACCCCCAGTCTCTGAAAAGACAAGACTATTTAATTATCTTGTAGAGAAGCAGCTAAGTATGATTTCCCATCACTAACTTTGGACATTCAGCACTAGGGAGCCAGCCTTGAAGTGCGGATGGGTTGATAGGACACCTATACTCTTTCCCCAGACAGTGATATTTGCCTCCCCTTCTCTTTTATGTTTATTCCAAGTCACATTAAATCTGAGATTCAACATGGTTTCTAGGCAAACATCCCACTACAGAGGAAAAAGGCATGGCTGTCTTCTCCAGGAGGGCTACAGGCACTGCCGGTCAGGCTATCTCAGCCCAAGTTCAGCAGGACATTATTTTTAACTCTGGAAATACATACCAAGTTGTAGCTTGGTGTGTAGTAAGAAAAAAAGGAACAAAAACCAAACCAACAAGACCACCCCTGAAACACACAAGTATGCATACTGCAAACTACCTTACAAAAAATAGGTGGGGAATATATGTTTTCTTCTAGTCAGTTATCAGGAATTATCAGTTGATACAGAAGCAGCTGCCAGCCCTTTCATTCTCCCTTCGATGATAACAGGACTACTGAATTTGAATTTGGCCACTGATTACCAGATGTAATAATAAAATGTAATAGTACGTAATAGTACAATGGTACTCCCTAAAAAGGAATTTAATATTTTTTCAAAGTTCATACAATGACTGAATAAGGCTGGATTTCTTTTATCAATTTTATTTAAGAGAGAGATAGTAAAGTGTACATAATACTGTGTGATTTTACAAGGTGTTAGTTTGGCATGGTCTGTTTTATACTATCTCATCAGATTCTCCCTAGGTTGCCCTAGTCACAAGAAACCATAT
Source organism: Ptilonorhynchus violaceus (assembly GCA_013397565.1). Classification (NCBI taxonomy): domain Eukaryota; kingdom Metazoa; phylum Chordata; class Aves; order Passeriformes; family Ptilonorhynchidae; genus Ptilonorhynchus; species Ptilonorhynchus violaceus. Next base: position 216,234 of record VZRJ01010489.1, read on the forward strand.
GTAGCAGCTGTCAAGAATTTTTATTTATACAGCTTTTGTAGTTTCTCAGTCTCTAAGGGAGTGCTTTTTATGAGGTTATTTCTGTCACTGCTATGAAACAAGAAGAGCCTGGAGAATTTCCTTTAATCCCATGGAGACTTAACGCTAACCTCTTCCTAGCTCTGCTTCCAGGACTGTGGTGGCAATGGGCACATTTTATCAAGAGTCAAATACACTGTGGTTACTTAAGTGTATCACAACTTGGTGGGGTGGAGATCACTCACCAGTTACTGCCACAGGCAGAACAGGCTTGACTTGGGGAAGTTAATTGAATTTATTATGAGTCAAATCAGAGTAGAAGAATGAGAAATAAAAGTTAAATCTTAAAATCCACTACACTCCCAAATTCTCTACTTCCTCCCCTCCCAGCAATGCAGAAGAACAAGGTAGGGGGGCTGTGGTCAGTTCATCACACGTTGTCTCTGCTGCTCCTTCCCACTCTGGGGGAGGATTCCTCTCTCTTCCCCGGCTTCAGCACGGGGTCTCACCCATGGGACAGTCCTCCATGAACATGTTCACTGCTCCAACATGAGTCCTTGTCCTGGCTTCAGCTGACATAATTAATTTAGTTCCTAGTGGCTGGGTACAGTGCTGTGTTTTGGATTCAGTCTGAGAATAATGTCGGTAACATTCTGATGTTTTAGTTCTTGCTGAGCAGGGCTTACTCTAAATTAAAGACTTCTCAGTTTCCCACACTCTGCCAGCAAGCAGGTGCACACGAAGCCAGGGGGGAGCACAGCTGGGACCTGAGTTGGCCAAAGGGATATCCCATACCATATGGCATCATGCTCAGAACATAAACTGGGGGAAGTTGGTTGGGAGGGGCTGATTGCTGCTTGGGGACTGGCTGGGCATCTTTCAGCAGGTTGTGAGCAACTGTACCACTGAGCACCACTTTTTTCTTGAGTTTTATTCCCCTCCCCCTTATTTTCATTACCATTATTATTATATTTCATTTTATTTCAATTATTGAGCTGTTTTTATCTCAACCCACAGGTTTCACCGTTTTCTGATTTGCCTTCTCATCCCACCAGGGGCAGGGACTATATGTGTGTGAGGGAGTGACAGCATGGTATTTATTTGCTGGTTGGGTTTAAACCACAACAGCTTTTCCCATGGGCTACACTTAATGAACTGCTCCCTTCCATAGGGTGCAATCTTTCAGGAACCGAGTGCTCCAGCATGGGTACTCCATGGGGTGACATATCCTGCCTCCTTCGTGCATCCACCTGCTTTGGCATGGGGCCGCCCAGGGCCTGCAGGTGGATCTCTGCTCCACTGTCAACCTCCTGCCTCACCATGATCTTCACTGCAGGCTCCAGGGGAGTCTCAGCTGTGTCACCTGGAACACTTCCTCCCCCTGCTTCTTCACTGACATTAATGCCTGCAGAGCTGTTCCTCTCACATATTCTCACTCCTATCTTGCCTACAGTGCCCTTGTGCAGTTTTTTCCCTCTTCTGTAATGTATTTATCTCAGAGGTGCTACCACTATCACTGGTGGGCTCAGCCTTGGCCAGCCGTGAGTTTGTCTTGGAGCCAGCTGGCATTGGCTCTGTTGGACATGGAGGAAGCTTCCAGCACCTTCTCACAGCAGCCCCTTCAGCCCCTCTGCCAGGAAAACCTGGCCACAAAAACCCAATATACTTCGATTTTAAGACTAGAATACTAGACATAACATTTGTTCTTTTATCTCTCCTTTTGCCACACTGATGTAAAATGCATCAGTTGAATTAAGAAAGCAAAAGTAGACATAAGACAAGTCTTAAAAAAGGAAGCGTTTAGAGAAGACAATGTGCAGTAACATCTTTAAAGCAGATGCACTTTACCTGGAGACAACAGTTTCCCATTCCAAAACCCATAGCATCCATGTATATGTAGTCTGGCTTAGCTGCCTTTGCTGCTTCTCCATCATCATTAGGAAAAGTTTCAATAAAAGGCGATGGCGTGTTCTTATCTTTAAATACTGTGTGGAAAATACAGGTAACCAGTAACTCAGAGCATGAGACTAAACAATTATTTCGAAAAAGAAAAAGGGTAAGATTGAATTTACTCACTTGGTACATTTATCACAACCTTCTCTCCTCTTCGGTGTCGAATGTTTCTGGTCAGTGTACTACAACAAAAAAAAAGTTTTTTGAATTATATGAAATTTTCTCTTTATGCAAATAGTTTTGCAGCTAGTTTCTCAACAATTTTCATGGTTTCAGAGTGTCAACTTTCTATTTATTTTGAGTATCTTCCTTCAGGATGTTTCTTTTCCTAGTTTTAAGATAGACTGTAACAGATACAAAACTGAATTTTTCTTCAGCAAAGTCAGTCTTATTTCAATGGACTTCACAATACTATGCCGATAAAACAGTCAGAAGAAAAAGGCTACGGGCCTGAAGAATACAAGGGCAAGTTAAAGGGTATGCTTAGTTTTTAAATAGAATGATTTTCATTGTCCAAAGTCTCACCTACAGACTATAGAAGTGCATGGTCCATTTCAGAGTAACTAGGGCAAGCTACTGAGATGTCACCGTGACACACCTAAGTGAGAGCTAGATTAACTGTGATGGAAGCATTTAGTCACAGGATTTCAAACTGGAAACAATCTTGCAGTAGCAAAATCAACACTTTTTGACCTGTAATAGTGTGAACTATTATATAAAAAGTTACTTGTACTTAACAGTTTATTTTCTTAAGTCACTTTGAAAATACATGTCATCACAATCATTTCTGTCCAAGTCCTTGTGATACCTGCAGCAACTAGCCACAGTGCTCTCTATTCCAGTAATGTAAAGAACTTGCAGGTATGTCCACGAAATTTAGGCACAGACAAAACATTCAACTTCTCAAACTTCCCAGATACTCTTACCTAAATCTAGGATGTTTATTGATGGCTTCATCTGGAAAAAAGAGGGATTTTGAGGCTCCTCCTTCTACTGGTGTCGGCTTATATTCCGGCAGTGTAAACCCAGGACACCCTAACCTGTGTAACACAACAATGAGATCCAAGCTGTAATGAAAACAGACTGTGATTTTAAAATAGTCAGATGGTCAGAGATTAGGATTCTAGTAGACAATCTGCCAACAACCAGCTTCTGCAGTGGTTAACACAGCCTTTTTTTAAAAAAAAAAACTAGCCTATCATTATACAGCAAACATGGACATTTTCAGTGGCTGAAGCACTAAACTTCACAGTACTATGTAGGGTACACACATACATTTTAATGTGTTAGAGATTGTTATCAATACTGACACGCAGATGCATTCTGTGCTTTAAAGAGTTTTATCTAGAGGATACAAGTTGACTGCCAAACTTATCCAGCTCTGCTCTCTACCCCTGCTGAAATATATACTTAACCAACTCTGTAAGAATTAGAGGTAGTATCAAATGGTAAACATATCCTAAGTCTCATTTCAGTTTTAGAACTGTGAAAACCCCTATGAGAGGAATGTAATAAGCAAAGAAAAATTGCAGCTATTAGGTGTAAAATGCTGAGAGATATGTAAGCTAAACAGAATACACCCTTCCCCTCTGGGAAACTTCATTGTAAATTTCAGAGTCATCTGAAACAAGAATAAGCTTTCAGAACAGCTGAGACAAAGGAACATTTGACAAGGTGGAGGTAAAGTAGCAGATTAGTCTCTCCATGCTGCACAGTAAAAATGGCAAAGATTGTGTTATCTTGAGAGGCTCTAGTATTTGGACGGATAAAAAAGGTTACTGATAAAATTACAAACGAACTACTCAAAACACCAGGAAACACTTAAATTTCTGAGAATATTATTTATGCTCAACATGTATTTCACTGTTGTTTCTTCCTCCTGGCTTCAGTGTACAAGTTGTCCCGCAGCTCGTAAACCCAGCTTCACCATTACCTAAGCGCTACACTGGAAACTGCATCCCTCCAGTCCTCAAGAAAGAAAACAACTCCCTGGTCCAGTAGCAAGGGCTCACAAATCTAAGAACTAAGGAAACTCATTTAGCATCTAAGCTAGTATTTTTTAATATTTAAGCATTTTCAAGTCGTTTATTTTCCACAGTTATTTTAATTTGAATAAACTTATTTCTTTACCTTTCTTCTACCAGCACTCTAACAAGTTTTTTTTGTCTTTCCAAATGCTCAGATTTTTTATACACACATGTACATGCACAGATGCTCACAGGCATACGTACATGTTATTGTAGAGGCAATGTGGCAAAAAACTTCAACCACATGAAACCTCAGAAATACATGATAGCAAGACTGCTATCAAACCAACAGGGACTTGAATGGCAAGATACTAAAAGGCAGAAGTATTAAACTAAATTAGGCTAGCCTAGGGAGAGCAATCTCGGAGGGATGGAAGTATGTTTGGAATGATCTGTAAGTAATAAACAAACTACATGTTGTTATTTACTGGCTTTCACTGAAGTCCAATGTATTGCTCCTGCAGTGTTATCTGTATCTACAAAGTGATGAAGAACTCCTCTCCCCTTATTCCCTGCAAGACCGGGTCCAAAATGTTCATATGTAAAATTCATTAAATGACATAATGTATTTGTAAGGTTGCAGGAAAAAAACCCCAGTTCTGTAATACACTGAGAACTACTTAACCACTGGACTTTAAATAAGCTCTTACTATATCTACTATAGCTCTGATAAAGAGAAAGCATATTTTGTCAACATAGCGTTCTAAAACAGCACTCATGGGGCATCATGCAGGCATTTTGGCACCTGAACTTTGCTGCTAAGTCATATTTTGTATTGTTCCTGCTCTCAGCAAGAATTTTAGACCATTGCTTTCTGTATTACACAAGAAACTAGACAGTAAGGCCAGCTGCTTCTACTACAGAGCAACTTTTTTACCATTATAAGCATAACTGTCTTCCTTTGCTTCACTAACCACACCAGTCAGAATGAACATAATAAAGCTCTGCCTAGAATTATATTTGAAAGGAATGTCACAATATACAGTTTCTCCTAAGTAATGAAGTACACCCTGAATTTCATTTCTTCAAGAATTTCTTTACAACAAAATAAAGGATGAAATCTATCCTTTGTAAGTGTATTATTAATCCAAGAGAGATGCTCTCCTTTCTAGATTCATCAAGTACAGTATTGTACTAAAGAAGTATTAAGTCCGTGTATGCCAAACCATCAGAAGCCTGCATACACTTCAGTGAAAAAGTAATATTAAAAATAGATCAGGAGTTGTTTTGCAAAACTGCTACTTATAAAGATCAAAGTTTGCAAAATAGGTAAAGAGAAACTTTTTTAATATAATTTGTTGTATCAACTCAAGATGGCAGACTACCCTATACATAACACTTCACGTTATAAATGTTCAGGTATTCTCTCCTAAGACAAAATCATCATGTTAGAAGCAACCTAAAAATAAGTTATTTGCTTGTCTTGCTGTAATAAAAATTTTAAGAAACATGACTGGAACATCAAGTCAAAGTACTTCAACTGAATCGTATTTTTCTCTATTTCATTGTACAGTTTAGCTATATGCTAAGAAGAAATGTATACGGAGAACAGAAAATACGGCATTACACTTCAACAACCATCTCACCTTGGAAATGATGTCACTGTGCAAACAGCCTCATTTTCTTTGAGTACAGAAGCAGCCTCTTGCCGCCTCCTCCGCATGTTGTCTTGCACAGTGTTGAATTCAGACATGGTTCCCCCATACGGCTGTCCAGGTGTCCCTTCAATCATGTAACTTCCATATTCTGGTCTCCAGAGTGTTGGGTGGCTATAATAAAAGAATAGCCACATTTAAATATTTCTGCAACTTCAAAAAAGATTAATTACTTGTGAGAATTTTAGAAATTAATACCACTTGCAAGAAAAATCTCCTAAATTTGATTATTTGATGGAGGAACACAACATACCTTCCAATGTACCTCACTGCCAGGAGGTGGTGAAAAGAAAGCAACGCACAGTTTGGCAGGAATAGTGCTGCTGTGTAGTGCAATAAGCAGGAGTTGCTTACATCAAATTGCAATCACCTTTAATATCTGTCACAAGCTTTGTTTCTTGGTGTTTTAACTGAAATCAGAAAATACAGACCACTTCTGCTTTTCCGCAGGAGAGGATGGGGAAAAACTTCCCTGCCCTTCTTACATCTACATTCCTAATTCTTGCAAAAATGGGAGAGTGCTCCTACAGACAACAGGCTTCCCTATACAACGCTCACTTGCTCCTGCTGTCAGAGATACAGGGACAACCACGTTTACAAAATTTTGGACAGTATCGTAACAGGAGGATTAAAAATAAAGAAACTAGAAACAGCTACTCACTTGGGGTTTACCTTCTCCCCCTTGTCTTGCAGTGTTTGGAGAACTTCTTCACCACAGAGTACCAAGCGCACTTTCTTATTATCATGGTCAAATTTTACCAACATATATTCCACCTTGTAAATAATAAAAACAAAACAAACAATTAAACAGTAAGGTTTTGTTCAGACACAAACACAATGGCACACAATTTTACACGTGAATTGAGAAACAAAAGATACGTCACACTGAATTTTACGTAAGTTTAAAAACCATCATTAACTACAAATGCAGTAAGCAATACCGGCAAAGATGGCTGCTGGTTTATTTCATCTTGAATGAAGAATTGAAATTCCTTGAAATCAGCCTTGAAATTTCTTTCCCTCCATTTTTAATTAGAGATATTTCACAAAAAAATTTCTGAATTCGTATTTGCCTCCACATTATTTTTAGACAAGAAAAAATTAAAAGCCCATGCAAGCTATTATCCACAAACATTTCACTGTTATCCTATGAGTTACAATCTCTGCTGCTGACAAAAAAAACCCAACAAACAAACAAAAAACCCGAGAGTCATTGCACAAGACATCCATTTATACCCAACACTTGCTGGAGCTATTAAAGACTAGCACTGTGCCTCATTTACACCACAGAAAGCCCACAGTTGTTGGAGACAGCATCAGTGCTGCCACTAAGACACTCCAGCCCTTGGAACAGGACAGGGGTTTTCATTCCTGCTTGATTCAGCTTTGCTGCCACTTTCTTCCCCTCCTGCCCAGCAGCATACCTTGCCCCTGAGAGCTCTGCCTCCTTGCTCCTGTCCCTACCCCGGGGTGCAACCCACACTAGATACAACAAAGTCACTCATGACTACATCCCAGCACTGGAGAGTATGTTCCCCTAGACTATCTGAAAGCAGCCAAACCTGGAACACCCTCATCTCAAACCTTCTGATCTCCATGATACTTGCTGTCAAAACTCTTGTAAAGACTTTTAGAGTGCTACCCAGTACAGTAACTTAACAGCTGCTTAGACCTTGTAGCCCTTCAATACTTACGGATACACTCTATTTCCTAACACTTTGTCTTGGTTTGACACTGGCCAGATGCCAGGCACCCAGCAAAAAAAACCAAAAACCAAAAAACAACCCGCTCACTTACCCTCCCCTGTTCCAAAGCTGGACAGAGGAGAGAAAATTTAATGAAGGGTTCATTAATTCAGATAAGGACCAGGAAAAAATACTCATCAATTACCGTCAAGGGCAAAACAGGCTAACTTAATGGTATAAAGTGAATTTATTACTAACAAGATCAGAGCAGGAGAATGAGAAGTAAAATAAGCCCTTAAAAACACCTCTTCTTCCCCCAAGCCCTCCCTCCTTCCCACCAATGGTGCAGGGAGATGGAGTGGGGGTTTTGGTCAGTTCATCACCCAAGATTTTCTTCTGCTGCTCAGGGAGAGGAGTAGTTTCCCTGCTGCACCGTGGGGTCCCTCCTACAGGAGACAGTTCTCCGTGAACTTTCCCAGCGTGGGTCCAATCTCACAAGCAGCAGCACTCCCAAAACTACTGACATGTGAATTCCTCCCACGGGCAGACAGTCCTCCCAAAACTGCTGCGGCGTGGGTCACTCTGCCACGGGGTGCAGTTCTTCAAGGACAGGCTGCTCCAGCCTGGAACCAAGGCCTCTCTCTCCATGGGACTCCTTCCGGATCACAGCCTCCTCCAGGCATCCACCTGCTCTGGCGTGGGCACCTCCCCCACGGGCTGCAGGTGGATACCTGNCCAGCAGCAGGTCCATTCTCAGAGCCATCAGGGATTGGCTCTGCTGGACATTGTGGAAGCTTCCAGCAGCTTCTCACAGAAACCACCTCTGTGGCCCTCCTCCCCTCACTACCGAGAACCAGGCCGTGCAAACCCAACACACACCTCTTTGTCAGAGGATGCTTAGCAATGTCCTGGTGATGCCTCAGGATTTTAGCTTTTATATTTTTTGTATATTTGTAACCCTGCAATTCTTAGTGCATAACTCTAAAGCCCATATAAAATGTTAGCTACTGCCTTTAGACAAAACAATCCATCTTCAGGCCAGGACCTGAAGGACACCTAACTGCCTCAGGCCTGAGATCTGTAAACAACAGTCGAAAAGGAGGGAGCAAACTTGGGGTGAATTACTTCATTACCTGAAGCTGTGATTGGAAGAACTAGCCCCGATATGCTAATGCATCAAACTTATTAAAGTATGGAGAACTCGTGACCAGTCATCCATATTGGGGGGTCCATCTGGGGTGTAGCCTCCTGAGTGAGCTCTGACTGCCCTGGATGTACCTGAAGGCCTTCAAATAAACACCACTGCTTTTTACCATTTGAATTTTGTCAAGCCTCTATTTTAGGTAATCCCGGATAAGGCATCACTGGGAAGTGTAAAAGACAAACCAGGTGCAATGTGTTGCCTACCATGTAAAAACATGGTCATACATGGAAACACATTACCAGGGTACTGATTTTCAAACCCCAACTGCACCAGTGGTGACAGGCAGTGCGTTTTGTTGAAGGCTCCCAAACCACTGCCTCCAAGACTACCATACATCATCTAGGTCAAATATCAACTAATAGTTAAAAATTCAGGTTGCAGTTTCACAGCTAGAACTTGTCAGAGGTGCACTGTGCTCCTCAGTTTCATTTTCCAACACTGTCTAGAGCCACATCTCTCTGTATGTAACGAACATGACTGCTCCAGCCCTGGGAGTTCAGATTCATGAAGGATGCTCATGTTGAAGTTGCAGTGTACCAACTCATGGCAACTTCTATTTTGTACAGAAGTCTGATGAATATAGGAAAACAGCTTGCCAAAACACAGAGAACTTGTGCCGTGTTTTCCAGCACACTTTAAGTAGATTTGTGGGCTTCACGTTCTTTGGTTGCTTCAGTGTCCATGAAAGAGTTATTGCTTGCTACTGTGACAAAAAAATACAATCCTCTATTGGGATTTGCTATTCAATCACAAGCAGCATTATCGAAGCGTGTTTGTAATTCTACAGAATCTGATCAGACACAAACTCTGGAGGGACTCATCCAGCAGTTATACATGTTTGCCATATGCTTCTTAAGATCAAATTTTAATCTCCTACAGAAAACAATAAAGATTTCTAGTTTCAGTGCAAGATTGCACTTCTTTGCATGGTATATTTTGTCATTTGTGTGTATTATGCCACAATAATCTACTTGAGATAACTACATGACTATAGTCAACCATAACACACCTGAGCACTGATTTAATTATTACCCAGCAGCAGTCTCTCCAGTGTCACTTGACCCTGATTATTGCAAAGAAAAAGGGACTGCCAGTTTCCTACGACATTCAACATCATCTCCTGCTTTGTAAAAGCATCATTCTCACTAGGAGCTGGCCTAATCTAGAGGGGGTATGTGAGTCCACAGGTGTGAGTCATACAGATGAACACAGAATGGGCATCAAGCCCACCGCATGCCTGGCCTCTCCCCACACTGCCTTTAGGGGATAGGTAGCAGAAGGGAGAGCACAGAACTGAAGCTGCCTTAGAGACCCCAAAGCTGAACGTTTGTCCACCTTTACATGAGTATGTTGTTAGCTACTGTTGTTAGCCTCCTGTCTTAGAAATCCCCCTTCAAATGTAGCTGTAATGAGCTGGTGGGGAGAACACTGTACTTCTCTATAAACCAAATTACAAGTTTCGCAAAAGAACATAAACCAAAAGTGTAAAGAAACACTAAGCCAAAAAGGCAAACCCAAAGAAATCAAAGTGTTTCATATTCCAAGTACAGTAGTGCATTTATGCATCTAGCTTTAGAAACAATTACTACTCTTGCCTCCAGAAACATTGACTAAATCTTCAAAGCTCTCTTAACACACAGATGATCTGCCATTAATTTTAATGAGAAAAGAAAAAAACTTCAGACAGCTGCCAACAGTTCCAAGTAACCCACAGAGTATCTTGACAACAGAGGGACTGACTGAATGGGCATCCTTAAAGAATGTAATTCAGGCTCATCAAAAGATTTAGCCTACAGCTACAAAGAAAGGAACAAATTCAGAGTTCACACATTTTTACATTCAACTTCAGGTCATCATTCACAGACTTCTCATATGTTTTCTATCCACAATAAAGTTCAGAGAAAAGCAGCTAAGCTGAGAGAACCAGCACACCTGGCAGAGATTCCAGTCCAAAGGCCAAATATGAGGCGTTTCACCCAACATTCATAATTCACCATTTTGCTGAGCTCTGTAGAGTTCACTTTCCTCTCTAATTTTAACTAGGCTCCTTAGCAAGCAGCAAAATACACATCAGGTCAAACTACTGACGCAGATGGCTGACCAGCAGCCTTGCTTAGAGCCAGCAGGGACAGTGCACCCTGCCATAGTAAGGAAGGTGCCCACTTTGGACCCAAGTTCCCAGTCAGTGCTCTCACCCTGCAGCAAACACTACAAATCTCTGTCCTCTGGCTGGCACGTGCTGCAAGGTTGCTGAAGACAAGACATGGCCTCCCAGCTTCTCCCTGCAGACAGACATGCTCGGCGCAGCCTCAGTGGATGAATCTCTCCGGGCAGCCCAGGTCTGACTGGCTTGCAGAAGTTCTGTAGTACCTTACTAGGCAAAGGAACAACAGTTTGGCCAGCAAAGTTACAAAGCAAAAGCTGTAAATTCATCCCCCTCCCCCACACAGAGCAAGCCTAAAACAAATTACTGTTCACAGTTAAATGCACTAAAAAAGCAAATACATTCTTAGTTAAAGCAAATACTCTGAGCGTAACAGAACTACCCATGAGCCAACACAAGGAAGAACCGTTCTTTAGAGGTTTCCTTCCTCTTAGCTACTGGCTTGCAATGTACTGCATCTACAAAGTACTTCCATGCCAGCTCTGCTCCGCTCCACTGCCGAATCTTCTCGGGAAGCAGCATGTTCCATTAGCTTGCTAGTAGAACAGCAACCAGAATGGTGTTACTTCACTTACTATGATATTTTCTCGCAGTTGGCTACCAAGCAGATTTTAGGTTTTTGAAAATTCTTTGATGTCGTCTCTGTAAATGCAACTACAAGTGAGACCTTGAAGCGTCTCAACTGTGGAGAACCACAGCCACTCTCCATTCATTAAGTCAAACAGTTGTGCTGGACTTGTCTGGTGGCAAAGTGAAAGATGACAGCTCTCTGGAAATGGGTAAATGTATGAAATTGTGTTTGAATGCCCGAGTTATTTGACCATAATTGCACATTCATTTCTGCATAAAGCATGCTTCTTAAAAATGAAAGTGTATCAGTGAAACAACCCATTAGTAGTACTTCTAAGGAACAAGGAGAACTGAAGTTGCCACATGCCACTCTGTTGGTCCAAACGCAGGCTTGCAGCCCTGTGTGCAGTGCCAATTTGCACACCCAGATAAGGTATTTCTATTTAATCACAATCATCAAGGTTGGAAGAGATCTTTAGTATCAGCAAGTCCAACCGCCAATGCAGCACTGTAACTGTAACCCCCAAGACACTCACCCAGAGCAAAATCCAGATGCCTTTTTAACACCTCCAGGGATGGTGACTCTACCACATTCCTGGGTAACCTATCCCAATGCCTGACCACCCTAATGGTGAAAAAATTTTTCTAATGTCTAATCTGGATCACCCATCTCAGATTAAGGCTGAATATTTCTTTATTCTAATTTGTGTGAAGTAGGGAGCTAGGTGGTAACCCACAAAAGGCTGCTAGCTCCCCTATCATTAAAGCTTTACACAACTTATACATTTTAGTAAAGAAATCAGGGTTCATTGGCTACAAGTTAATTCTCTTACTAATTCTACCTCCAGTTGGTTAAATTATGCTCTTGCTTCTCACACTAATTAGCCGGCATGCTCAGTTTTTCTCTTATTTTGAGTTGGTGGGTTTCTTGAATCAGTGGACAATGAATTGGTGGGCGTCTCTCCCTGCCGGAATTGCCTTTTACGCAGTTGGAACTGATCTCAGCACAGTTGCTGAGTTGGCTTTGTTAGTTTCTTACTTATCTTGGGAGTTCTGCCAAATGCCCTTGTGGCCTGTAAATTCTGTGTCCTTTGTGCCCACTATCAGTAGTATATCCTTCTCCCCAAGCTTTGCTAACCTCTCCCCCTAGACCAGAGATCACTGAAGCACGTCAAGCCCTAAACCTTAACAAGGCAATTCTACCCACAAATAATTTATCTTTCTAACCCTTGGATATCAACATCATATCATAGTCCAAATACTTGCTTTGGTAGTGGTCTGCTTCCCAACATTAAAACCCCTGCTTGCACACTCAATTTAACACTATCATGCTAACTACACAAGGAACAAAACCTATCTAATAGTTGAGAGTAAAGCCTCTGCTGTACAGTTAAATGTTAAAATCCTTTTAACATTCAAAGTATTTGCCACAAGGTTCTTCTGCCTATGAAAACAGGTAAGCACAGAATCTGGACTTTAGTAAGCTCAGAAGTAAGGCACCAAGATTATACAATAGAAGCAAATAGTTTAGAAAAATTATTTAAAGAGAAGCTTTTTCGAGAGAAAAGCAACAAGGTTTGCACACTTTCTACCTGGGCAAAACAGTACCCTGCACTAGCCTTGTACCACACTTGTAACCATCCATCTCAGATGTGGATGCCCCATCCCTGTAAGTGTTCAAGGCCAGTTTAGATGTGGTTTTGAGCAACCTGTTGTAATGGAAGATGTCCTTGCCCATGGCATGGAGTTCGATGAGATGATCTTCAAAGGTCCCTTACAACACAAACCATTCTGTGATTCTAAATAAACCAGATCACAGGTGACTCATAGACCACTGCTGTTTCTCAAGTATAATCTTAATGGCAGCTTCTTTCTCCTTCCACTGGACAGCTATTGCCACATATACCTGGAGCAATTGTTAGCAGCCTCCTTATACGAACCCTCCTTCGGGCCTGGAGCTTTAAAAGAAATCGAAAATTTTTCCTAAACATCCAATAAGGTCTCATGGCTTTTGTTTACTATTACCAAAAGCCACTACCAACACTTAAGTATTTTCATGTGTGCCTCATATACTTATGTGTGCAGTAGAAAATACCCTTTTCACTAGTTATTAAACTCACTTATGGAAAAAACAGTAGCTCTCCCATGTCTTTATTGGCTAGTTAATGCATCATTAAAATACCGCTATCATTAAATGACAGTCTAGAAGAGAGCAGTGTTTTAATAATCTGACTGTTCATTAAAGAACTTCTGCTGCAAGTTTTCAGTGTTAGATGGAAAAAGCAGATTATTTTCTGTAGGTACAAATACTTCTGACGGATGTAGAGCATAATACCCAAGGTGATTTTTTTAATGCAATTATCTTCTCACCACTGCTGTGATAAAACATGGAGCCGGAGAAATAACCAGCTGGTAACGTACCTTTAATGAAAGGTTTACTGTGTTACAATAAGTCTAACCCCTGAGGGAGCAAATTTCAGAGAAAAACAAGTCTGGAAGTGCCACAGAGGCTGGTTACCCTGTTTCTAGCCAGCAAGCCCCCAAACTGCGCACTAGCATGAAGCAAGGCATTTCCACACTCATGAGATTATCATGGATGTTCTCTGCCACAGAAATAATTTCAAAAATCTGCCACAAACAGGAAAACCAAGATTCAAATGTAATTCCCAAAATGCTTAATTTTGATCAAGCAGATTGGAGGCAGCAATCCAATGAACAAAGCACCATCACCAGATCTATACAAAATCAACTCGCAGAAAGCATGTCCCAGAAACAAAACACAACTCATGTTTTACATTACATTGACAATAACAAAAAAAATTAAGAACTATGTCACATTAAATATTACCACAGATAAAGAAAACAAAGAGGATGCAGAGGCTCTTATTTCAGTCAACACAGACAGTCCCACTGAAGCGCTCTTGCCTGTTGCCCCTCCCATGTGACAACATTAGGGCTGCAGATTTTTTTGTGCACATGACATGACATGACTAGAGAACCTTCTGCACACACCACAAAGCAGGAAGCTGTATTATTAAAAACTAAAACTGAGAAGTTATAACCATTTGCATGATTCTAAAGAAATAAGATGTGGCGCCATTACAGAAAAGAGCGTCTTCTTTGACTTCTGTACTATGTAACACATGAGGTTAATAGTATTAAAAAGACTAGGATAATGTTTAGATTTCTGAAGCAAACAACTTTATTTATTTATTCACCTGTGAAACAAAATGCTGCAAGCTTCTAGTTCACCTTTTGCATCATAAAGAAAAATAAAAAACCTGAACAACCAAATATGCAACATCAACAACAAAAATCTTTCTTGTACTCATCCTTCTGACTCACCCTTTCTCATACTGTTAACTAAAATAAGACATCTGCACAGCAAGAAGAGGTCCTGAGGGAAAAGAGGAACTACAATAGAAAATTTCCCATGATAAAACCACAGCAATCCACTTGACATCCACAGAAGGAAATCCACTGTGAACAGAATATTTTATTATCAGAAATATACAAATAGTAGGTAATTTAAGCTTCTCTTATTAAAATCTGAGATTGGGAAGAAGGAAATCAGTGTTTACCATGGGGGTGGGTCAATATTTATGATCAACTGCAGCTTGCTTTGGAAAAAAAAAACCCCAACCTAAGAAAAAAACCCTAAAAAACCCCACACCAAAACAGCCCTAAAAAACCACCCCAACCAAACACACACACACACAAAAAAAAACCCACCAAAAAAATCCCAAACAAAATCCCACAGCAGAAAACCCTAAAACTTCCAAACTAGTTTTCATTAATTACAAAATTAAACTTTCAAAGAGCATTTCAGTATAAACTACAATGAGTTTTGCACTGTCCCATGCACAGCGCATCTGGCAGTAAAGCTCTCAGGCAGGTCACTGGTGGTGCACTACAATCTATACACATCACCCCGCCATGGAACAGCTGAGCAGAGGAAGATGAAGCCAAATTATTAGACATCGTGGGGTTAACACATTGTGCATATTTTGAGAGTTGGAGAGTTTAGTTTCGGTTTTTTCTGATGCCAGGATTAAAACCAGGAAGAAAAAGTAGTTTCATGGCAGTCAGTCAAAATATCCAGGGAAGGAATAAACACAAAGACTCTTCAAGGGCACCTATCTTGTTCAAGTCAAGATTTAAAAAGTTATATTTCCATGCATTAGTGTACTCATTTTAGAGGTTGCATATATACACACCCATGGCTGTCAAGCAGCATAAGCTAATGCTCTAACATCATACCTTCAGATCCAGTCCCAGAAACACCACTATTTGAAACAGCAGGTATCCATACAAAAGGTAGTAAGGAAGCATTAAATCTATTTGTAAACAAATAATTCCACTGTCCCTTTATTTAGCCAAATAAAGCTCAGAGAGAAAGGGTGAACGAGCAGCCATGTGACAAACAACCGAATCATTCACGAGTGCTGCGTCCCTCCAAGCGGCCAGTGGGTGAGCACATCAATTAAGACAGCTCCCATTGAGATGCATCCACACATGCCACATTTGGCAGACCATCATGAGGAATTTCTGCATGAAAAAAATTCAAAAACGCATTCTATTTGGGGAATTCTGCTGGGGGGAGGGGGAGACTAAAAGCATTTGTCTTAAAATGACAAGAACTCAAAAAAAATTTGCAAGGCTTCAGGCTACCATTAGCTTTATTATAGGCACAAGATTACCAGGAAAAGTTTTAAAAAAAAGCAATTTCTGTACACTGGTATATTGCAGCAGTTTGTACAAAGTGAGAATATCATAATACCAATGATGAACCTGTGTAATGACTCGGATGAATTTTTTTTAAAGACCACGTATTACTGACAACTGCAATAACCATTTTTTGTGATTCCATTTTATTTATAACATATAAAACAAAAAGCTATTTAGTTTCAGATAAACGTTAAAGAAACCCCACAACTCACTAAGCAATTATCTAAGTGGTTTGGATAGATGGACAAACATCTTGCAGCACGTGAAGTTTAAAGAAACCATAATAAACGGTCTGTACTTGTCCATCTAAGTGCCTATCTTCACTTCAAAGCTATCGTGTGGCATCTTGTTCCACAGGGCATCTAGGCTTTGTAAAGTAAGTAATATCTTAAAAGGACATCTGCTTTTCTGGTCCATTCGGTTAGCCAAATTTCCTGTAAAATGAGAAAAGAACACTACCTTTTCTGTACACCATGATGCTCTCCGAACCTACTCCTTCATCAGGTCTAGTCCTTTCTTATCTCTTTTTGAACATTTTTGTGCACATATATCTGTCTCTCACCAAGCCTCACTGTTGCCTTTTAGCAAAGAGATGACCAAAACTTCATCTGTGTATTTTACAGACACTTCCTGTACTTATTTTATGCAGCTGGTGAGCTAGATTCACCATCGCTAAAAAATGCCCTAGATTTTGTTCTTGGTTTTAAATGGGTGACAGACAAACCCAGGTCTCAAACTGTGTGCATCTGAACCCAAATCCATTTCCTTGAGATGCAGCAATAATTTTACCAATCTGAAGTTCTGCAGACTGTAATGTGACATCTCTGATTGTATCATTTACACATTGCTACTGCCCTGGAAAAACCCAAAAACATAACAGGCTATAAATTGTAACAAGACATTAATGTAATAGCTAGTTCCCTGGGATGAACCACTCAAAAGGAGATGCAGCTCTTTTCACAGCCCAGCCTTTCATTAGGAAAAAGGAGAAAGCTTTCAAGAGAGTCATGCATCTTCTAATGAGAAGCAATACCTTTGGGACATTCTGGTAAGAAACCTCTGGCCTCTCATAGCACCTGCGAAGGGCTGCTTTGCTTCTTGCATGAGAAAGTATCGATTAACATCCGTTCATTTTAGTTCTCACTTAACTTATTTACAAGGTATAATTAAAAAACTAAAAGATAAGGAGGGGAATGAATTGAGTATACGGGAGAAAGATCAAAAGAAGCTTAAAGAGGACTGAGAACAAGGTAAAAGGAAGAAAACAACCAACCAAAACCAAACTAGAATTAACTCAGTAACATTTCAACTTGCAAGCAGTGCAGTGGTATATTTTTCATTCTGCCTCATACACAGCATTATCAAATCTATTTAAAGGCCTCCAAATTTCAGTGCAAGTTTTCATTAAGAAAGCAACTTCTTCTAAATTGAAGATGCTTATTGTGTGCTAGGTCCCCACACTGACAGGAACAAGGCTCTCACACAACAAAAGGGTCATTATGTCCAATTTCACTAAACATGGCTGAGCAAGTCAGATTTCCATTTTGTTCACATATACTTTAAAACAAAATGGTCATGTTTTGCCTGTGCTTGCTTTCTACCTCCCTTCCTTCTGAGGGGATCTCCCTCGGGCACACCTTTCTCGAAATTTTCTTATGCTGAAGCAGCTCCTCCTTAGTCTTTACAAACTGTGGAAGACAAGTTACATGCACATATGAATACATATGTAGTTCACTGTGAAATGCCATGACACTTGTGTGCATGCTCAGCACAAAGCAGCAGCAGCGAGACTTGCCAAGGGCCAGCCATTCCACTTGTCTGACCCGAGTGTCCACATAAAGCTCCAAAGTGAAATTTAAGCAACATCTGTCAGTTAGAGGAATGTAATCAGCAGACAAGAAGCACTGAACAGCACAAGAGACTAATAATGCAGTGGCCCAGAAGAGAGCTTTTTGGGACAAAAGCCAGGAAGCAGCAGAAAAGGCTAATATCTGCCAAGCTGCACGAACTAGTTGTTTCACATAGTATCTGCTAACTCTACTGGAGTGCTGAAACACAGTGCTGAAAAGTTGCAGGTTTTTGATTCTGCTGCACAAAAATAAAAAAATAAACAACGACCACAACTCTGCAATCCCAAAGTCAAGCGTACGTTATTGGATGGAAGAGGAAGATGAAAACACAAGGAGATTGTACTTGTTAGCATAACAGGGTCTTATCAGCAGATCTAATTGTTACCCAAATTTTGTGACCATTAAGGCAAGGATAGTAAGGCATGGTTTGATCGGGGATAATGAGATAGTTCACTGCTTTGTATTCTCCACAGTCAGGAGAAGTCAAGCATAAACAGGGAGGTCAACTGCCAGTTTTAAAGAGGTGGAAAAACAATTAAGAGGCAGAAGACATTTACCTGCAAATGCAAATTTAAGATCTTTAGAAAGCTTTTTTTACAGCAAGTCTTATTTTGTTACATGCGCATTCTGTAGGCTTCTTTCTTTTACCATTGCAAAGGCTTCATGGTTGCGGAAAACAGAGTAGAAAAAGAAGTTACCTCAAAACAGACAACAGCTCTTGGTTCTACCAACCCTGCAAGCAATAAAAGAGCTGACTTTTCAAGAGGCAGCAGAACTAGTGTTTTGACCCTTCCAGTTCCTCACTCAGGAGAGGATGGGAGCAGTAGGGAACGCTACCCCACAATGCAAGTTGTGATGCTGCCTCACTCCCTTCAAAACAGATGCCATCACCACGCTTTGTTAACACTTAACACTTCTGTCTGGCACCCAAGAAACAGCACATGATGATTCCCCACAGTTTCATTCCCTTGGAACCGCCGGGAATGGAGTCCTCAGGAGGTTACTAGCACCCCAAAGGACCCCTACAGTTCTATAATGAATCTTACAACACACACTGAAAAGTGGGAGTCCTGTTGAAAACAAAACCAAAGTGAAGGCTGGTAGCTATACTCAGGAGCAAACAGAGCATTTCCTTTCCACAATGGCATCACCTAGATGGGGAGCAACCTTTGAAGTATTCACACATATGCCCTGAAAGACAAACTCAGTATGTGCTACTACAGTTGTTTTTCTTCTCGTAAGTGTTCCTTAAAAAAAATTTAAAAATACATTTTTCACCGAACACAGTATCAGACACATCTCTCGAACACAAAAGTAATTTTGTTTATTCTGATTTTATCTCTACCATTACATGGGGGCTGTCATCTTAATTCTTGATTTCTATCCTCAAGAAGTTTTTAAAAGAATTAAAAGCCCTCAGGCTATGACTTTATACATGAAGGTCAAAGTGCACTAAAGGCTTTTTATGAAAACTGTCCAATTAGGCAGTTGATTAACCTAAGCTGCATATAAATGTGGTGCCACTTTCTAACAACTAGGTGTTTGAGAGGAAAAATAGAAAACAAATGTACTGCTCTCTGCACTAGTCTATCTACAGCACAGCTCAAGTAAGTTATGGACAGCAGTATGCAGGTTTTGCATTCGCTTAAATGCTGTGTTACATAAAAATATGTAATTGTGTAACACAGTAGAACAAAGATAAGTTGCCACACCTGAGTTTATTAGCATTTACTAAAACGAAGAGGTAGACAATGAACCAGGTTACCTGACCTTCTCTGATTGTTCACAGGCATTTTTAATACAGCTCTTACCTCCTTACAAAAATCATGGCTGTAATGATACTGCTCTTAAAATTCTGGCTCTTGCCATGCTAGGGCATGGAAGACGAAAACTGTGAATCTCCTTCAATATAACGTTCCACTGTTTGTGAAGCATAAACACTTTTATCAGTATGGTCCCCTGGCTGAAGGAAGAACAAGGCTTTCAGTCCCACCATACATCTAAGATTACCAAGCGATCAGCTGTGGGTGCTGCAGAGGCAGGTTATACATGACCCTTTCCTCCACACGCTCCTGCTACTTTCCTCACATTAAGCAGAGCTTGTTGGGTCTACCAGTGAAACAGCTGAAGCTCTGCTGAGAAAACTAACCACCCTAAAAAACTGAATGGAAGAGTTTTCTGCTCTGTTAACTTTTTGAACTCAGATGGCCAGTAACAACACAAGGCAGGCAGCAAAAATATGAGCCTGAGAAAGAGGAACACAGGGAGGTAAGCTGAACCAACTTGCTAGTGGCTTAACCTTAGCTATCTTGTGAAATCTCACTCTGAGAAAGCAAGGACAACTAAAATGTAACACCCATTGAAAAATGAGTAACATATCTTAAAGATTAATGAGAAAACCCTCACGCTAACTCTCAGAGCAACAGGAAGACTCTGTCTTAAGCTGCACCAGGGGAAGTTTAGGCTAGATGTTAGGAAAAAATTCTTCACTGAAAGAGTAACTGGGCACTGGAATAGGCTGCCCAGGGAGGTGGTGGAGTCACTGTCCTTGGAGGTGTTCAAGACTGGACGTGGCACTCAGTGCTATGGTTTTGTTGATAAGGTGGTGTTAGCTCATAGGTTGGACTTGATGATCTCAAAGGTCTTTTCCAACCTAGTTAATTCTGTGATTCTGTGACTCAAGACTGTGAGGCTCTTTTGTCAGCATAACTTCAGTCATACAAGACACGTGGGAACACAAACGTCAGACAGGCATAGATAAAAGTGTATTGAAACTTCCCGAGTCCCCACCACTCCAGCTGCAAAACCCTGTGGTGTAGACTACACATACTTTCACTGAACAGATTTTAGTAGTCAGGCCTCCACTCACACACAGAAGCAGCTCCTGTGCACTGACGCTTGCCCTGGTTTTAAGTGAATTGTGACAAGAATTCATTTAAAGAAGAACAGACTTTAAGAGACAAGTTCTCTTAAGGTGCACACAGTGAACAGCATTTTCCTCTGGCAAAGAGCATCTGCGAATAGTAAACAGAGCATCTGTTACCCGAATAAAGTTTTCTCATAAATGCCTTTGCCGCTCAGAAAGCAAACAGTTCATGAGACAGAGATGCAACGTATCCTACTGTGCTCTTCCAACTTCCTTGCAGCCACATCACAGACACCTCCAAGTGACCAATGATGGACCTCACCAACACCACGGACAAAGAACCAGCCTTTGCTCCTTTCAGAGTGCTGTCAGGCTGTGACACAACTGAGCACAGGTTTACAAGGCAACGCACCTAAGACCTGTGACTAAAGTTATGGTCCCCGGGCACAAAGGACCTGTAACAAAGTTCAAGTCATGACCTGAGCGATCATCCTGATCCTTGTTCAGAATGCAGGCTGACACCTCCCAAGGAAGCTACGTGTACCAAGGTAGCTTGGTACACGTACCAAGGCAGGCTAACGCCCAGGAAACTCTGGGGTAAAGCAGGGCTCGGCAGCTCCCTTTCCACGGGGATACAGGAGGAACACGGTGTGTGGCGAGAGGGCTACCACTGCAGAGCCACCCGCCCACTCCCGGTCCTGCTTCCCTCGCTTTTCTCCCAAAAACTGAGTCTGAGACTGAGCAGACACTGCCTTGGACTGGACGCATACACAGGCTTTACTCAGGCTCATCCAGAGAACGTAAACTCCAGGGAAGGAGCGAGTGTTCCCGAACATCACCGCTCCGGGAATACATCTCCTGAGGGGCTGTCCGGGCAACCGACTGGTGCCAGGCGGAAACACTGAAAGTTATTTTAGCGTTTCAGAACCGCGGATAATACCGGGGCAACCGTGCTGCGCAACAAAATGCAGCGAGCGTCTGTGTGCGGAGTAAACAAAGCCCCGCCGGGCAGTCCGCACCGTCCCCTCCCGCC
>VZRJ01010489.1:238564-255102 GCA_013397565.1 Ptilonorhynchus violaceus
TGGCGGCGGGTCTCCCTCGCCGGCCGGGGTACGACGGGGCACGGCCGGCCGGCCGGCCTGGTGTTGCTGGGGGAAACGGACCCTTGTGGACCTGAAAGCGCCAAAATAAATATCCTGACTGAAATGCCCCAAATTGCGGACGGTGTGCGAACGCTTCTGTGTATTTTACAGATAGGAGCACGGGGAAAAAAAAATGATGCTTGGAGTGGGTGGAGTGAGACTCACAGAGGTCACACTTCATCTCCCAGAGACCTCCTCCTCTGCATCTCTCCGGTTGCAGAGCCTACATCCTGTGGTGCCAAGCCCAGGCCCAGCTCGTGAAGGTGTTAAAAATGAGTTTATTACCTGGGAATTGTTCTGGAGGGAATTGGAACAGCACTGTGTCAGGAAAGAGGATGCGGGGGGCATGTCAAGGCATGTGTCTTACATTTGATAAAAAACTGAAGGAAGGCTTATCAGTGTTAAGTCTTTACTAAATGAAAAGACAAAAGGCACTGAACATTAACATGAAGGGAAAGTCTCTCTGCTGCGAAGCAGAAATTCATTACTCCTGGACCCTCGTTGTTACATTCACAGAGCTCTTCACAGGCCTCAGGGACAAGCAAGGGCTGGTATGCAATAGGATAAGCTAAGGCTTTGAGAATTAGTAAGGTATTTAAATTGTGGTAGAGCCCACTAATGGATGAAATGTATTATTAGAGATTTCATTAGCTAAATGACTATACTAACAAGAACTGCTTAATTGTCTTTATTCCAGGACATGAGGTACCCCAAGGATAGGATAAGCTCCCAACATATTAGAATAACAAAACTAAAGTGCATTAGTGGAAGATATCAAATATTAAAGTAAAATGACTCAGAAGTATTTTTAATGACCTAAGTTTCTACACAAAGGGCAGCACTGACAGAACAAGAACAAGCTGTAATCATTAAAATTACAAACATTTAGTTTATAATGTGCTGGTTTTTAGGAGCACATTTTTTTTTAAAACAAAACCTCATGGTTTTGGCTGAAATTGTAAAGGCTGACCTGATTGAAAGCAATGCTGGTTTTGGTACTATTGTAGATCTGGAGATGGCTGGTTGAGTTAGTTTGAGGGAGAAGAAAACAATCTTTTCTTCTAGCTAAAAAAATCCCACAGCCTTTTTTATTTTTGAAACATCACGAGGCCAAAAGTCTAAGACTTGGCAATGAGACTCTGATGTGGCATATCCCTTATGTGAAAGCCAAGTTGTACTTTATTTCAAATCTGAGGGGACAAAGGGACTTCATGTACCGCCCTGCATGTTTGAGGGCAATTGCACCAAAACATCAAGATTCCACGTTGGTGCCACCACACTGCCACCCAGCCTCAGCTTTTCCACAGCTTTCAGTTAGAGCTGGAGTTCCTGCAGTGACAAGTAGCACCTGATGACCAACAGTTGTGTTAGGCGCTTTCTGGCTCTTGGAGCAGTCAGCCTGGGTTTGGAGCAAACTTTATTGTATCAGATCAAAGTTAACGTGGTCTTATGAATCTGGGCCAACCCATCTAGGATGTTTATGATCCATGCTCTCGGTTCATGTGGTTGACAGCGAGAGCACTGTGTTGCTGAGAAACTTTTTTGGAAGAATTGGGTATTTGGTATTATCCCAGCTGCTTTGGGTGTGCTGGTGTATAATGAACTGCAAACATTTCTAACAGCATACACAAAATTTCGAAATTAAGATCAGCTTTATTATATCACAGGCTACTGTTACGCAGTCTGTACTCTTCAGCTGGCCACTAATGCTACTCATTGACCTGCAATTCAAGAGCACCGTGTCTGTCTTTCTCAATGTTTAAACTCAGCTCATTTTTGTGTTATTTTAGTACCAATATCTGCTCTATTTCCAGGCCAGTGTGCTTAGTCTTATCAACTATAGAGCTAATACATTGTTTGTAACAGAAATTCAAGATGTTTTCCTTCTGCACCAGTAAAACTGATAAGGATGTAAACACTTTTTTCACACTGTAATCTCTAGCGTAACAGCGTGACAAGTCAGCTCTGTTTATGAGATGTTCATCACCTTCAGCTGAAGCTTTTCCCCCTCCTGTTCTAGTGTAAGTGTTCTGGCAGTGTGGGGTGATCCATAGTGGAGGACTAAGCCATTCTAAAGTTGACAGCATCACGTGCAGAAGTGTTCATTTGCACATCACCTAAAATATGACTTCAAGACAAACTACCATTGTATAATATCTGCCTACATGCATAATATTGTATAATTATTTCCAGAACAGTGAGTATCATGTATAATTACTTCCAATACACTTAATATGAAAAAAAGCTTCTGTAAACATACAGGCAGTACTTTGGATGATGTTATTAATTTACTCCATATCCATATCTGCAGCCCCAACACTTTACTAGTTTTGCTGCACAGCCCAAAAGCAAACTCAGCTTTTCTTTTTTGTTCTCCCCACTGCTCTGTTTTAGAACAAAACTTAATGGAGAAGCTTTGCCTTGTATGACAAGGAACACAAATTGTCTGCATCAAGTTGTAAAAAGCAAGCTTTTTTTTTTACAGAGATAGAAAAATTGTTTCCAGGTGGGATTCAGCTATTTGTTTATGATAGTGTTGATGCAGCATGACAGTACCCAGGAATGTCTGTGCTAGGAAACAAAAATACTTTAAGAAATATAGATGTACTAACATTCCAAAATCACAGGAGACCTTACTGATTCTTGCCTTGAAAACCATTAGCAAGACATCAGCTGTTAGAATTTAGATGATCAGTAGGGATCTGGAAATGCTTTGCAGTTGCAATTGTTGAGGGAAAAGACTGATGAACCTGTAAGTTAGAGATGGTCAGCTGGTCGGAGGAGAGTATGTGACTTGCAACCTGCACAGCAATGGGCTGTTTCACATGTTCCTGTGTTTCTCCACAGAGGGTAGCTCACTTTGTGTTTTGTGAAACTGCAAAGCTATTCAAATCAGCTGCCACTAAATCCAAATAGAGCGGCTTGGCTCTTTGAGAATATACCCACTGGGAGAGATGAAAGATACGTAGACTCATAGGTGAGGCCACTCCTACGGAATCCTTTCTTTTACTGGCTGTCATTAAAAGTAATAAGTAAAGAGCAGACATCTTGTGATAAGGCTGTTATTAGAAAGAAGAAAGAAAGATTTGTTTTACTTCGTGAATCATCTGCAAAAAAATTTTAAAGCAGCTTTGTTCAAGGTGATTGTTGAGCTGGCATTGTGTTATTCTCTGAGTCAAAAGAAAA
This sequence comes from Ptilonorhynchus violaceus, assembly GCA_013397565.1. Taxonomy (NCBI): domain Eukaryota; kingdom Metazoa; phylum Chordata; class Aves; order Passeriformes; family Ptilonorhynchidae; genus Ptilonorhynchus; species Ptilonorhynchus violaceus. The sequence continues at coordinate 241,811 of VZRJ01010489.1, forward strand.
GACTTCAAATGAAACAATCCACTTTCAAAGTTTTGGAATGGTATGTTTGATAGAAAGAAAAGATCGTGGTTTTTTTTTTATCAAATTTTTACATTTCCGGGTCTATAATTTATGATGTGCACTTGTGCCCAGTGTAATTGACTCAAGTGAGCAGCAGATGCAACAACTTCCTTTTGAGTGAGGAGGTCTCCAGGCATTTTCTGAGACACTGGAGCAATCTGTGCTCAGGCAATTATTTCTTGATGCAGAAAGTCTTGCTGGCTAGCAACTTGGATTAAATTATCTGTCTGGGGGGAGAAGGAAGTCGGATACTGAAAAGGATCCAGTGAAGGATCTTCTGATGTATCTTCCAGTTAAAGTCTTCCTGCTTTGCACTGAGGAATATGACTAATGGAGACTTATTCCGGTCTAAGTCATAATGCTGATTCCTCTCCAAGCTAACTTCTCAATTAGTGTGTGAAAGGCACTGTTGTGGCTTGTCAGTATTGCTTTAAAATTTCTTTTTCTTGCTGTTGCCTAATATGGAAATGACTGTAGTAGCATTAAGTTATGTCAGGAGTCTGAGTGGCGCATTTCTAGGATTTTTTTTGGTAAATTTTCATTGATAACAACTGGTTTTGAGTATTGGAGTTTTCTGCTTCCTTCAGTAAGGATGAATTGTGCATTTCAGTCTATAAAGTTTCGCATGTTTATGTAGAAAGTGAATAGAATCACATTTTTTCACCACTTTGGTGTGTATTAGCATGTTCCTTTTGCAAGGAACTTGAATTTCTCATCTCTGAGTAGCCCACACATTCTTTTGCTGTGCCTGTGCACAGGATATGGTTATGGTGCCTTGATTGAGTTGGGCATATCTAATCATGCCATGAATGCTGCTGGCAGTAACAGCAGTTGTAGTGTGTGAAGTATTCTGTGTGCAAATTGCTGAGCTGCTCCCTCTCAAGAGTGGTCTGGTGTGGTGACTGATGCCTGTTGCATCCTGTTTACCTTTTCTCCTGCCACTACCAGTTCCCTTGGAGGTGTGCTGTCCTACCAATTCAGCCGTCACTGTGTCCAGATCTCTCCTAAAGGGGCTCTTTGATGATGTCCACAAGATACAAAGCACTTCCAAAGAATGCAAGAACTTCCAAATTATTTTCCAGTTTATTTTCTTTCCAGCATCTTCTAAGATGGAGACCCTTTACTATAGGATTATCTTTATATTCTTTTCCATAGGCTGATCTGTGGGTTTTTTTTTTCTTAGTAGATAACAACTGTGTAATATAAAATAAAAGAATGCCGGGTGCTCAGTAGCAAAGCTGAAGACTGACTACCTTCTCTCTGCATGCCAAGTTGTTGTCTTTAATGCATAATTTCATTCATTGTATCAGAAATTCTTTTTTAGACATAAGAGAAACAATAGAGACACCACCTTAAACAGGGGCTGTACGCAAAGTCCTTCCAAAGTCTTTGTTGATGATTAGGCTTTACAAAAGCCTGAGTTCAGAGTGTGCACCTGAACAAAGTGACTGAATTCCTTGGTTACTTGAATTCCCACCACAGGCAGGAGTGTAGGTGTGTGCGCTTTTCTTGCACACATGTATCCTCTTGAAGGAGGATACACCAAAAAGTCCTAACTCCATCATCAACATCTCCTGAAAAGAATCCACAAAGCCACAAATATTAGTTGAATGTGGGTTGGAGCATTCAAAAGTTAGTTGAAAAGCAGAATAAATAAATCATATTTTCCTCTTTAGCAAATGCCTCATCTTTATTGCCATGCTCAAGCTGCAGCATATTTTTTACATAAAGAAGTTTAGCAGCTAAGAATAAAGTACTGATCCTTAGTGAAAAAAATAGAATTCCTAAGTAAGATGCATTAGTAGCAGCTTTTATATCTGTTTTAACACCAGTTTTCAGCCTTAAGTGTTTTACAGGCTGGGAAATACAAGCAGAGCCAGTGAGCTGTGCTGCCAGGTACACCCCAGGCCACCAAAAGGCAGAGGGGCTGTAGTACTATTTTGTGCTCCTGCCTTGGGGTGGGCCAGGGCAGGTGGCCTGGACTCAATGGTCCCACTTGGAGGCATATTCCTCTGCTAGGCAACAACCCAGAGCCACAAGCTTTTCCCATCCTGGGAGCTGTTTGATGTGCCTTAATGTAGTGAAGTCTCCCTGCCAGAGAAAACAGACATCTGAGAGCTGTGTAGATACCTAATATGAATTTGATTCTTCCATACCCACATTTCTTCAGGTCAGGTCCAACTCAAGATACTAAACTGCCACAGTATTAAATCTAAAAAACTGGAAATACCACAAATTTCCCAAGACAGGATCTGTTTCCCCCCTCCCCCCTTCTTGGTGTATTTGTTCATGGTCTGGCAGCTTTTTGTGTTGCAGTTCTGTCTCCTTTCATCCTTCAATATTGTTACTGCAGTGTAAGTTATGGTTCCTGGTGGGAGTAGTCAATATTTACAAGATTGCTCATTGTGTAGACTTTTGGTCAGATAACAATGAACCAAATGGGAATAATTCTCTTGTGTTTTAAAGGGCCATACATACAGGTGTTTGTACCTGAGATAAAACAGTAGCATTAACAACCGAACCTTAGAAAGAAAACAAGATAGCAGAGTAGGATTTGATAAGAGTTTTTAGAACTCTTACAGTGAAAGCTTTTCAATCCCTTAAGTAAATCCAGAGTCTCAAAAACGTACTTGATTTGAACACCTAATCTTTTTGTCAATTTGAATCAGGGATGGACACAAAAAGATTACAAGTAAGTTTCCTTCTATTGAATTTTTTTTCTAAAACACAGAGTCCCAGGCAGTAGCTTAGTCTCAAGAACTGTACTTAGTCAGAAAGACTGAGACAGTGAGCAAATAGCTTTTGGTATCTTTCTAATAACCACAATATCATTTTCCTTAACAACTAACCTACACTTCACATGGCAAGAAAAATAATAACTTGCAGGCCTTTAACAGTACAATTTAGTAACAATCATTATAAAACAATTGAAAAGCAATCCTAAACTTCTATTGAATGCTATACCTTAGTTCCTCTGGCTTTTGATAGCTAGTGGAGACTAATCTATTTGCAGACAATATTACACCAGAGTAGTTTGGGGGGGATATACTGAATAATCAGGATACATTAAGTAGCAGGAGTGGAGAAAATAGTCCAGTAGTAAGCACATGCTGAATAGTCTCCAGAAATCAATTATACCTTCCTCAAATCTTTAATTACAAAGTATTTTTATCTCATCTTCTTCATATTGCATATTTGATTTTATATGTAATATAAAGTTCTACTGAAAACTTGAAAATTATTGGAAATGCATTCCCCTTGTCTCCATGAATGAAATTGGTTGGTTGGTGATTTTCTAAAGAATGTAGACAGAGATGAGTGCCAAATCAGAACAGTAAGAAGAAACCTTGGCAAAAAAGAACATTTAGAGGGAAACTCAGTATTTGCTATGACATACTCTTTGTAGGTAACTGTTAACACTGTTCATACCTCCTAGGTGTTTGTACCAGATCAGTACTTCTCAGGGTCTCTCGTCCAGAGGAAAGTTACAAATATTTTGGAGACTCCATTTCAAAGAGAAATCAAACATAAGATACTGAAAATACCGCTTGTGAAATTTCTCTAGGTGGACCAATTGATACAATTTAAAAGTTGGCCTAGTACTTAGAGTTACTACAAGGAGCACTTTGTAATATGTTGTTATTTATAGCACCACTGAGGAACTGGCAAGTGGTCTTGTGTACAGGTAAACAGGCAGAGGAGCAGAGATGTCAGGCTGCTTTGTGGGGGATACAGAAGGCTTAATTTAAGTACCTAAAATAATTATTTCTTACCTTACCTGTAGGTCCCCAGCTCTAGGGGTTGATGCAGTTATCTTTGAGTAAGAGCCTCAGTTTCTCAAGTCTGCCATGGAATTACTGCATAAGAAAGAGTAGCGGCAGCCTTCCAGGGATGCTGGCAGTGGAGAGTGACAAGCCTGCCTGTGAGGAGAGGCAGCCTGTGAGTTGCAGAGGGCTTTGCAAGCAGGCACACAGCTTCCGTCGATGCTGTGCCCCAATGCCGTGCCCCCACTCCAGGCAGTGAACTGGGCAGTGGTTTGTTAGATGTGGTTCTTGTCCTGCTCTCTCTCACCTGACTGCATTCATCTATGTAGCTAACAGGAGCCAGGAACTGGTTAGTGGCATCCCTGCCCTGTGGCACCCTTAAGCACTCATGAAACTGCGCAATTGGCGGGCTGCAACTGTGAAAGGTATTTAATACAGAAGCACCAGTGACTGAGAAGTGCAGGGGAGAGTGCTGGGTCAAAGAGGACTGTTGGAAAGGTCAGGACGGCTGAGGGATGCATTGGTCTGAGCTGTATATTCCCTGGCAAACTCCTGATGTACTCAGAGACAAATGGTGACCTACTTATTTCCCTGTCATGGTTTGACACTGGCCGAATGCCAGGCACCCACGAAAAGCCCACTCACTCACTCTCCTCTGCTCTGCAACTGGACAGAGGAGAGAAAATTTAACAAAGGGTTAATGAGTAGGGATAAGGACCGGCAGAAAACACTTCAAGGGCAAAACAGGCTCAACTTAATGATATAAGGTGAATTTGTTACTAACAAGATCAGAGCAGGGGAATGAGAAGTAAGAATAAGCCCTTAAAGACATCCCTTCCTCCCCCCCAACCCCTTCCTCCTTCCCACCGACAGTGCAGGGAGACAGGGTGGGGGTTTTGGTCAGTTCATCACCCAAGATCTTTCCACTGCTCAGGGAGAGGAGTCATTTTCCTGCTGCACCGTGGTGTCCCTCCCATGGGAGACAGCTCTCCGTGAACTCCTTCAGCGTGGGTCCACTCTTACGAGCAGCAGCACTCCCAAAACTGCTGCAGCTGAGTCCATCCCACGGGCAGACAGTCCTCCCAAAACTGCTGTGGCATGGGTCACTCTGCCACGGGGTGCAGCCCTCCAAGGACGGCTGCTCCAGCCTGGAAGCAAGGCTTCTCTCCATGGGACTTTCTCTGGATCACAGTGTCCTGGCATCCACCTGCTCCAGCATGGGCACCTCCTCCATGGGCTGCGAGTGGATCTCTGCATGCCCCGTGGACCCCCATGGGCTGCAGGGGGACAACTGCCTCACCATGGCCCTCACCACGGCCTGCAGGGACATCTCGGCTCTGGCACCTGGAGCACCTCCTCCCCCTCCTTCTGCACCAACCTTGGTGCCTCCATTGTTGTTTCTCTACGTATTCTCACTCTTGCTCTTCTCCAGCTGGAAATTTACAACTGCATGCCCCAACTTTGTTGTGATTTCTTTCTTTAATATGTTATCACAGAGGCGTTACCTTCATCTCTAACTGGCCCAGCCTTGGCCAGTGGCACGTCCGTCCTCAGAGCCATCAGGGATTGGCTCTTCTGGACATGGGGGAAGCTTCCAGCAGCTTCTCACAGAAGCCACCTCTGTGGCCCCCCCACTACCGAAAACCAGGCCCTGCAAAACCAACACATTCCCTGTGCAGAAGGTCAGAAGAGCAGGTAGATGAAGTGTGTCCTCACCTTTTCTTAGACTTGTTGCCTTGGCAGGGCTGACAAACCATATTCTCCTGGCCATTCACCAGCTGATACTAAACCTATAATGATAAAGCAAGAAATATATGTAAAAAGCTTTTAAAATAGTGATACACCTCCATATAACTGAGTATGTATTTATAACCTTGCTTTGCACAAGGTTCACGTTTCAGTTGTTTCCCTGCTTCGGCTCAAGCTCTCTAATATACATATGCTTTTCAGATGGCATTCAGGAAGATTTTCACTTCAAGTATGAAAAAATAGTTAAACCTGAGCAGGTGAGGTAAGAGTTGGAACCCAAACCATGCTTTGCATTACCAAATCCCCCAAGGCTCCATTGTTCTAGTATTTCAAGTTTATATAAAATAACTGCCTGGTTTCTCTCCTATGCCTGTAAATGATTATATGCCTCAGATTTCTAACCTCTCTTAATACTGCCAGTAACAGCAATACAGTCTCCATGTGGTAACCCAGTTGTTCACATCCGTAACTTCTTTAATCTTTGTCCAAATTGCCATTTCTGCCAAAGAATGCATCAGGCACCAAGATAAGACTCAGGGAAATGTAACCTTTGCCCCAAATAACCTCTCATGAACTGTAATGTTTTATCACAAGAACTGTACTTTGCACAGTTGTGTAAAAGAGCAACCATCTGCCTGCCAAACCTGCAGTGCTCCCATGTTCCATGGCGCTGACATCGGGATTCCTAGGTTTTGCCTGTGGGGTAGCTGCTGCCAGCTGGTTCTTTACAAAGCTATAGCTGTTGAGTAGCAGCACCAAGGCAGTGTTGTTGGGTTTGTGCCCTGCCCAGATCCATGCATGGTGCAAAGGGGCAGAGAAGGCTGCACAGTTCCCTCAGTGCAGGCAATTTGGGGCATACAGCAGCAGAGCTAGAAGGAAGAACAGCAGATACAGCCAGAAGATTCCATACTTAAAATAATTCAGTCTAATTCTAATTATAACCTCCCTTTTAGTGTATGTATGTGTGCAGGTTTGGGTCATATGGATCACCCCCTGAGAAACCTTTGTTCTTCTCAAATTTCTTATGACTCCAGTCTGCTCTAATCTTTTTCATAAGAGCTGTATAATTCTGTGGCACTTCACTGAGGAAAAGGCTTTAACTCTATCATGAAATAGTTGTTCAAAATTGCAAGAAGAAACCTGTTTATTACTACATGTAACAGAAGATTAAATTTATTAATAAGCCTAATATGTTCCAGGCATCTCGAGTAAAACACATTGTTAGCTAGCTCAGCAAATACTAGTGAAGCTGAAATGCCAATTTGCAAATAGACCAGCTATATCAAAAAAGAAGACACTGACCTTCCATTGAATAGTTCAGATATTTGAATAATTTTACATTGCATTTGTATCTTTCTGTGGCAGCTTGTATTTATGGATAGAGCTTTGTGTTCTGAGAAAAGGGTGGAATATGAGCTGAATAGCTCTGCTTTTTCTCAGCAAGAAACTGTGTTATGTGAGGGAACAGTTCCCAGCTGCTGTCTCATTGCTGCTTCCACACACTGCATAAACACCACTGTTGGAAGTAGCCATGGATCATGGGCTGCAGGGTCTTTGGTGGTGTTACTACACTCGTTTCTCAGCCTGTGTTGTAGAAAGATGTGGTCCTAAATGACCAAGGAGGTTGTCGAGAGGCGAGGGGCAGGTTCTCAAAGACAAAGATGCTACAACTAAAAAGACATGTGCTGCTCTCAAGAGATAGCTAAGTGCTTTGGTACTCAACATTTTAGGCCTCTAAACATACTGAAAAGGTAGTTTTCTCTTGGAGTTCTTTATGTTCATCTTATCACATTATTGCTCAGTTGTCTGAGCCAGGCTATATAATTACTGACAGGCTGCAGATGGCTATTAGGAGAAGCCTGCAGGACACATAACAAAGAATTAAAGAGTCTTCAGCAAAGCTGCACAGGTGAAGTTACACGTTTGGGCTTGAGATTGTCTAACAGCTCATTTCCACATAAAGAGGTTCTGTGCCTTTCTTCCTGTCCTTCTGCCTTGGCCCACCTCCCCTTACATGCACTGGCTTGTGTTTTCTGACCCTGCACCAAGCCAATTCAATTTACTGGAATTGAGAAGAATATTAAACTGGAAGAAAGGTGAATCGTTTGTGATGGCACACGGAGTTGACTCAAAGCATGAATGTACTGAAGAGCATCAAAGCTAATACAAAGGATGTGACTGGATCTGGGTCTAGGGAAAGGAAGAGGAGAAAAAGTAAATAAGAGATTCATAGCAGTGGAAATCTGGTTAATGTTCTTTGTGGTAAAGTGCCACCTGAATAACCCCTGAATAATAAATGGCCAAATTCTGTTCATGCACAGTCCAGCATTATCCTGCATATACATGTTATCTTTGTTTGTCATTATGGATTTGTCTTTCACAGAGTGGGTGTAAGTGGATAAAGCTGGGACTGCAATATGACAGATTAGTCAATGAGACACCAGCAATGAGGTTTTGCTTTGAGAGAGGGTGGTCAATAGTATTGGCATATTTTGTAAACTTGCCTCTCAACTCTCTCCAGGAGATAACAACAATCTCTCTTGCCAGCTCCATGGGACCTAGGTAGGCTTTCTTTCTCCCTTTTTTTTTTCCCCCCATTTGTTTTTTTAGCTGTTTTTTTTCCTATCGTAAATTCTGCAAACTGATCAGCCTTCCATCTTCCTCTCAAAAATCTGTAGAAAAGCAAGACAGCAAATAAATAAATGGCAATGAAATGTACTGCCCATGAAAGATTTAACATCATTCAGTTGGAGGAAAAGGAGGAAAGCTAATGATTGGCAGCAAATATTAGTAACTCCAGCATTTTGAAGTTTTTTCCAGATTAACTGAAGACATTTTCTGTTTCTGTTGAAGTCAAAGACAATATTTCCATTGGCTGCAGTTGGGGCAGTTTTAATCCCTTAAGTTTTGAACAGTCCTGTTTTTTAAGCTAAACCAATAAAGTATGATATTCTTTCAAAACTGGGTCAGTTATCTGATGTTCGGATTCATCATTCATTTTGACACTTATCTGATTGTATCCTCATTCTTCTGCTGAGGTTAGTTTAAAAGAAAAGGCACCACCCAAGCTATCCTCGAAATGTCATCTGAGGCTTTCTTTTCCACTTTTTAAGCTCTGTGGGAAGTACAGCTTCAGCCCTATTATAAACAAAACACAGCAAGAACTTATGTTCCTCACGCAACAGTGTCTTGGGGTGAACACAGCAATGACTCACTGTTGCCTCTGGCACCCTGCTTTGGCCAGGCAGGTGCAGTGGCAGGTACGTGGGAGTATCGGGTGCATGGCAGGACATGGGCAATTCACGTCAAAACACTGACAGCTGTGGGGGTTGGGGAGCAAGGCAGATGCCTGGACACAGACTACAGGAGGTGGCCAAGACATCCACACAGGGCTGAAGATACAGCATAGGACTAACTGGACCTCCTTGCCCTCTGTGTTGGTGGCTGGAGGGCTAGGTGGCATATGCCAGAGCACTCAAGAGGGCATCTACATGTGAAAGTGAAAACCTTCATCTTTGTTGAAGTTCCCCAAGAGCTGGCATGTTAAGATGTCATGGGTGAAAGAGCTAACACACACAGAGCATGCTTGCTGGTTTTCCTGAACAGATTCTCCTCTGAAACCTTTACATGGATTATGGTTTATACTTCTTTTTCAACAAAGAGGTTATTTGTGCTGCTTTGTTTCTTTGGCATAGCATATTGGACCTCTTGGCAGCCTGAAGGTCAAGGTTCCATGTTGCAGTTGCCACTGCATTACAGGCAGCTCTCAGCCCAGTGCTTCTGGTTGCACAAATGCATCACTCATGTTTTGCTTCCTGGACAACTGGAGGAATGGTCCACCTTCAAGTGGACAGATGAACCAAAGCTCAAGGACAAATCTGTCCTTCAGGTGGACAGATCTCCTTTGAAGAAAGGAGTCTGTTCTTTGTGTGTGCATGTAGGCATTGGTTACAATGGTCAGTCCTGGGATAGATCAGAGGGAATTTCAAGCTTTCAACTTCATATTTCCCTATGATACCTTCAGGTATTCTGTACTTTGTAGTATTCTGTAGTGTGCAAACATACCCTACAATCAGTCAGTCAGCCTGAGGACATTGATGTAACTGTGCCCAGTGAAAGTAAAAAATGTGTGAGAGGAACCAATTTAATTTTTATCTATGCCTCAACATTGTAAGATAGCCACGTGCAGGAGGCAGCTGAGAAAATGGACAGCAGCCCTTCCCCGGAGGGACTTTGCCTGACAGCCAATCGGGNGCCACCGCTGCTTGGAAACCGCGCCCAGCCCGCCGCGGGAGTCGCGCAGCCTCGCCGCGCCTTGCAGCACACGCACTCCGCCTGCAGCCGCCGCCGGCTCTGCGCCGGCAAGGAAGACGAGCCGCCGCCGCGGGTTGAAAGCCGCGCCGAGCCACGTGGACGCCACAGCTTGCAGTGCGCTTCGAGCAAACGCTGGCAGGGCCCCCGGGATTCTGGTGGTGACGTTCTGTCCGGTTTTTCCCTTACATTCTCCCTCTTTTCTATCCCCTCTTCGGCTTGGACATTTATTAAGAAACAGCTCTCAGATACAATATTGCTGCATACGCGCTTGATTTTCGTTTGAGAAATCAATTTAAAGAACCCTTCCTAACTCCTCTTATATCGGGATGGGACAATGTGTATTTTCTGGGGTTGAGCTGAAATACTCCGCTCTCTGAAAGGTCGGCTTTTAGGGTTGAGAGGAGAGCTTTAAACAAGGCTAGGAGTACTGCCACAGTAAATGCAGCTGGACATGGCTGTGTCACGCAGCCTGGGGACACAAGACCTGAAAACTAGGTTTTCACAGCTTGCTTAGTCTACATTTTTTAGTTTACTGTCTTGGATTACTGAGTCATGGAACTCAGCTGCAGCTGAGTTGAACTTTGAGAATAATTACATGAAATATTACATTTTTAATTTCTTATTCAGAGCTGTACTGGAGTGAGTTCAGTAAACAAAAGAGGGTGCAGAAGATCACTGCTAAGAAAAATCCTGTCTAGAATCTCACTAAGAAATCTCAGCTGTTCCTGTGTACCGAATGAAGTAGGGATCTCTTGAAAGGAGCACAATGCAGTTGTATTATTAAAAAAGTGTATCATAATATGTACACAGCAGGATGTCACATTAACGGCAAGCTTAACTCTGGCATTTTGTGACATTAAAGAGATTGAATTTGCAATAATAATTTTGTTTTCAGTGTAGGGCCATTTTTGCTTGGGTGGTGTGTGTGAATAACCTCGTAGGTTCACAAAAAAGGGAAGGTGAAAATGCAGGTCTCCTATGTATACACAATTCATGTTGGCATTTATGCATTCCTCAGCAAGTTAGGATGTTTTTGATTCATAACACCATCCTCTGCCCTTTGAACTTCTGAACTCAGAGACAGGCTGCCCTTCCCGGGGAGTCAGTGGCAAAAAGATGCTAGAACACCTGTGTTTCCATTTCCTTTAACACGTTATATGCTGATAAACAAAATTTGTTTATTCTCAGCTCCAGAAGACGTTGAGGTGAGCTGAGCACAGAACTGTCTGGCTATTTGCTTTTCATCGTTTCTTTGTGGTAAGTGTATATCTTGTGCTGATCCATTGGCTCCATGTGCTGATCCTTGCCTTGTAGCCTTCACAAGAGCACGAGGCTGGCCCAGCCAGAGCAGCTGCAGCGTTGCTGCATGGGGATGGCACATCCATCAGGCCCTTCTTGGTTCAGAAACCTACATAGATTGGAGGAGCAGGGCTTCCTGAGCACTTCCAACCCATATTTGTTGTGTCCTTGGAATCTGAGGAGTTTCTCACATCGTGCAACCCTCACGTCTCCAAATGGGAAATTCTTTGTCAAATTCATAGCTACTGAAGAGCTTCCTGAAGGACCAACTGTAGTCTTGTCAACCTAGGAAACATAGCATGTTTCCTACCCAGTCATGTTCTCAACGGTGACTGAACCCCTCTGAAAAGAAGGTGTATTTCATGTCTTTTATTCTCAGTAATGACAACTATTTTTGTCAACATTTTCTAATGATGGACACTCTTAATGATACCAAGGGTGAAAATTTTCAGCTATATGGAAGTCTTGCAAAGTCAAATGAAGAACTTCAGGTGAGAACTGCTGGACACTCTTTCCTGTAAACACTGCTGCCAGATGTGTATATGGTACCAGTCAGAAAACACTAAATAGAGCTCAGTCAGAAACTATTCATTCCTGGCCTGATTTTATCATTTCTTAAGGAATAGAACTTAATTTTCGCCACTATAAAATAAACCCAATAGCTTCTATGTAGTAGCATATTACACTTGTACTTGTTAAGGAAGCAAGTTTCTGCATCTAAGATTTCCACATTTGATAAGTTGTCCCACTTGCACACCAACTTCTTCAAGACCTACAGAGCTGCTCAGTAGCAGAATCCAAAGTAGAATTAAATCTGAGAGAGGAATCAGAAGATAGAAACTGTCCTAGTTGATGGGGAAATGTTTGATTGACTGCACTAAGGATGTAGTTTATTTTAAATATTCTCATCCTTTTGAAATACTAAAAGATCTAAAAGTAGAAACTGCAACTTTGAAATGGAACATTGCTATTTGTGGGGATGTACCAAAAGTAACTGTCATTGCCAAAAATCCACAGGAATATTTAGTTGCTTTTCAGCAAGCACTGACCAAATAGAGGAGCTCTCCTGGATCAAGCTGTATGTTAATTAGTGACCCATCAGTAGGGTCTTTGCTTCTGAAAGTTTAGCACCACTATTTTATAACAAACCTATAAGATGCTTCATTTTAGCAAATACTGACCACATTCCCTGTTGCCTCTGTCAACCTGACCAATTCCATCTGAACTAAATAGCTGTTCCCATGCTTCCCTAAAATTGCTGCTCTCTGCTCTGATCTTAGGCTGCTTGGAGTTGAAAACAAAATTCGTGGATGGGTTTCTTTGTGTTATTGTTTAGCCATACTATGGTTATATATAATCAATATGGGGTGTTTACCATGGTAAGTTACATCAATATGTGGCAGCAATGCTATGAAAATCAGGTCTCCAATTCCTTGGTAGTCAGGAATTTCTGACCCAAGATGATGCTATTTGAAATCATCTAAAAGGATCAAATATTCTTTAAGAAAATAAATGAGCAGATCCTTTTTATCAATTCATTTTGGTTTTCTGTTGATGTATCACCAAATGAAGCCAGAAAGATAAGGAATTCTCTTTTTCAGAGAACATTCATCCATTTCTTATCTTTGGAAAGCTTTGGCTGGTCTCCATCCTTGAGTAATTGTCGTGGTTTGACCCGGTGTGAGACAATTTGATTGGTTAAAAACAGGTAAAGGACAGTTCTATGAGCCATTTAGTGTTCCTGTGACGTCTCTGTGAAAGGAATGTTAAAAAAACCCCAGGAAGTGATGCAGGACTCCCTCACTTCCTCTCTTGCTCCCTGGCTCCCTGCTGACCACCAGCAAGGGAGAGGCTTCCCCTCCCCCCCCGGGCTCGGCCCGGGGGTGGCCGGTGGGGTAGCGGGCCTCACTCCTCACCAGTCCTGTGCTGTTCCGGACCTGAAAGGAGCTGGTCTGATACCATCCGGACCAAGGCCAAGTAGCAAAGCCACCAACCTGAAAGAAGCCGAGCTGAGCAACGCTGAGCCAAGCATGCCACGCAGAGAAAAAGCCGAGGCTGAGAGAGCCAAGTTGGTGAGATCGAAGAGTGACCTTGTTCTTAAGATAA
>VZRJ01010489.1:255626-284549 GCA_013397565.1 Ptilonorhynchus violaceus
AACTCTCTTTATCCCATGAAGTGACAATAAGAACTCTTAATCATAACATCAAAATGTCATGTTTATGTCCTTTACGTGATCAGTGGAAAAGATTGGAATGTATGGGGGGAGAATGATATTTGTATATTATGCCTTAATATTTTTCATTATTTTTCATTCTTTCTATTCTTAATAAAATTAGCAAATAAATCATTTAATCATTTTCCAAGTTTGCAGCCTGTTTTTGCTGTCTCTTCTCCTCTGTAGAACTAAGCGTGGGAATCTGAAGTTTGCCTCCAGGTTAAACCATGACAGTAATGTCATGTTATTTCTCTGAGCTAATAAAAAAGGCCTGTGACTCAGCATCTGTAGCTTATAATTCAATATCAGGTGAAAAGCTTGAACAGCATGCCATTTCATTCTAATGTTAACATATTATCTTCAGGAGAGGCCAGAGGGAGCCTTCTGGAATGCAAAAATGAATACATTTAGCTATAATTATTTTTAAGCCCTCTGCTTGTTTTCCAGATGGCACCTGTTCTTCCTAAATGACTTTAATTCCTCATTTGGATTGACAAATCAAATTTGCCACCAACTCTGCCAGTTTCCTACCAAAACTGGTGGGAAACATGCTAAAACAGAAAAAGGGATAATTATGGCAAAGAAGCATTTTCTCTTCTGGCTGGTGAGTTGGTTTATTTTAATCTTCTGCAGTATCAATTATTTCCAAAAGCTTCAAGTGGAAAACGCGGATGTAAACAGAATTTTGGTACTCCAGACAGCACAGCTTGCACCGGAGTTTGAGGAGAAAAAGTAGTTTCAGGAATTAAACTCAGGTGACTTTCTTTTAAATGCACTTAAAAGTTGTGGGGAGAAGGGGGTGCATAGACAGAGGTGGCAGCCTCGAAGTATTTGTGGGGAAGTCACTGTGTAGCAGCATCGTTTCCCATGAGTTCACCAGCACAGGGCCAGGCTGGTTCAGGAGCCCTCTTGGAGCAAGAGTACCTTGTCTGAGTCTCTCTTGCCCAGGTCAATGAGCAGCAGCACACGTGTCATGGTCTGATACAGCTCAGATCTACTAATTCATTTTGCAGAGGGAAGAACGAGAATTTGTCAAGTTGCTAAGTCACTAACTTGAAGCATAATTAAAATAATGACACAAGAAGCTGTGTATACTGTGCCCTGAGGGTTGCCACGAGGCTCCCATGCAGTGTGGGCAGCTGACTGCTTCGTTTAGCTTTTCAAAAACCTGGTGACTTGTCTGAAGTGAATGCTTTCAGAGCCTCCTCTCCTGGCACTTTCAGTTTGCATTCCAGTTCCAAACAACAGCTGCTGTTTGCAGACTGCATGACTTGTGTGGCCCAGTTGCAGAAACAGAAATGTGCCCTCCACGTTCATGGAGAAAAGGCCGAAAAGGATTGCTCTGCTAGGGCTGAGAAGCTGGTTCAGGGATAGGAATTGTATTTTTAATCTGACGTTTGCCTGAATTGGTGCTAAAAGATGTAGCGCTGCCTCCCTTGCCTGTTCCTTCCTACCCTGGCCCTTGAGTTTGCACAAGCCTGGTCTGAACAACAGAGGAATTAATCCAGTTGAAATCTCAGCCAATGGGAACAAAAACAGAGGCTGTAATCTGGCTCGGGCCTGTGATGTGGTTTTCATCCAGCCACATGGACATGCGTGCCCACAGGAGGCAGAGCTGGAGAGGAGGGAGAGAGCTGTCTCTCAGGGAACCAGGGAGGAGGATGTAGGGTGGTCTCTGGGAGCTCGTGCTTCCTTGCAGGGTGAGGTTATGTGGGATGACTGAGTCTGGGGGTGACTCTTACCTGGGGACAATGAAACCCACCTCAAGCAGAGCTTTGTGAGCCTTAGTGAAATTTTTCTGATGCTTACTTCCCTGTGCTGGGATTGCGCGCACACGAGCACCAAACCCCATACCACAGCATGCCACAAGCAGGATGGAAGTGCTGAAGCAGCAAGCATGAGCTTGCCCAGACAGCATTCCACAGGCAACCACCGAAATTGCAGAGATGGCCATGTGGCAACCTGGGCCAAGTATGCAAAATGGTGTGTAGGAGATGCTGAGGAGTGCCCCCAGCCCAGCTGTCCTAGAATTTCACTCACAAGGTAAGTAATGAGCATTTATTGTACAACTGTGTGTTCAGGGTGGCTTTGCACAACTAAGTTGCATAAAATTGACTTTTTTGTGTGTTGAGAAACCAAGTCAGAGTTGCGGGGCTTTTCTGCATCTGCACACTAGCCCTTAGTAGGGATTTAGCAGGCTTGCTCCAGGGTTGGAGAAACAGAGGTATGTGGGAACTCAGGCTGTCCTCAAAAGAGGGCATGCAAGAAAAAGTTTCAAGGTCCTTTACTAGTTAATGGTTGTTTTTTCTGTTTTGCAATACAGAACAACTAAATATTCTCATTTTGTTGGAACCAATATATCTTGTGTGACTTCTCTTTCATCTTCTTTCTTTCACCACCTTCCTTCTTTATCTCTGACTGAAAAAATGTACATTAATTCATGGAAAAGCTTACAAAAACCAAAAAGGTAAGTAAACTAATTTCACTTTTGTAGAACAAGTCAACTTGTTGGTACTTGCTGTCGATGTGCAGTGGTTTTATCTGCTGGGAAGATGGTGGTGACATCAGCCCTGAGGTGCCTTAGCTCTAAGAACTCACACATGTACAGGGGCTGTTGAGCAGATGGAGAGAGCTCAAAAAAGTGATAGAAAACATAGCATCTTCCTCTGTGAAAATATGCACAAATATATTTTTGTTTTCTCACTCTTCCCATTGGGAAGATTTTTTTGATTTTTCAGCTTAGCATCCAGACGAAGGAAGACTCAGGGATCACAATGTCCATCCATCTGTCCCACTCTAAAAACTTTTAAACCAACCACCACTCTTTAACATCGTGAAGTGACACACAACTCAAAAGAATTAGAGTAGGATTCATTTCACCTAAGTTTAGACTTCTATAGTATCAATATCTTCATCTGAGATAATCACCTTAGGTTGTCCTTACAGTTAGTGGAGACCAGCTGGCGTGTTTAACCATCATTCAAGTGACCTGATTTAGATGTCTCTTTTGGGATGGGATGAATCATGGTCTAGGAGTGCCTTTCTCTCTTTTCTGCTTAGTTAGGATGACCATCTGAGATGAAGAATAGTGGGATTTTCTACATGACTTCTGAAGACCTGCTCTACATAAGAAAGGAAGTGTAATGAGACAGAGCTGGTGTGTGTGCTCACCAGCAGTGGTTGGGCCAGTCACCGTGGATATCAGGCTGCCAGACAGAATATGCTGCTTTTTAGGGAGCCCTTCAGCTAGGTGGTATTTAGAGGTCATGAGAAGAAAATGAGTGTACAGATGAGGTGAGGAGAAAGTCATAAAGATCTATAGGGTCAGGAGAAGTTATTGTGTTGAGCAGGTAAGAAAATAAAACACGAGTTCAAAATAAACAAGGCTTCATCAGATTTACTGGTCACAGAATCAAATGATTATTCCCAGGAACACATCACAACTCTGTGTGCTGTGACGGCTCAGATAAAACAACTTCTAAAATAACCTTTTCGGTATTTAGAGGTCAAGCCCTACCTCTCATCAGCTTATGATGCAACTTAGTAATTTTCCATTTCCAACCTGGTAATTTTCAAACATGCACTTTTGATACTTTTTCCAAGAAGCACTCTCTCTTCTCTGAAAAAGTCATATAAATACCTCATAGCCACCTAATTATTTTTTTCTGAAAGTCCTCAGGCCTGCTAAAGTCTTGATGATGGTTGAGTGGTTGCTATACTGAAACTGCTGCCTCAGATTGATTGTTTCTGTTTCCCGTTACTTTCTACCTCATGGCTCTCAGTCCAGGTTCTTCTCTGTTCAGAGCATTTCTTTGTTGAGCACAAGAAAATTCTTAGTCAACACACCTGCGTCTATAAAATTTATAGCAATGCAAATAAACAAATGTGAATACATTACTGTACTAGTTCTGTCCTGGATGTGTGAATGTTAGTGGTGTTCCTTCTAAGCTGAAGGGTCTGGAAGTTGTTACAACTCTAAATGTCTGTAAAACACACTCAAGACTGCAAAGTTGCCTGGCTAAGCTGAGGCACCCAGTTTTTTGTGAAAGCAGATTGAGAAGCAGGATCGAGCTACAGAAGGGGCAGTCACGGACAACAACAAAAGGAGGAAACAAAATTGAAGAAGGGGCCACATCTTTTGCTGATCCCTGCGATACCATTGAATGAAAAGAGTCACCATCACCTTAATAACCGTGGTAACAATCTGTGCTTTCTCACAGTGACTCTTAGCCTTTTGAAAGGCAGGGTGTTATTCAAGACTGGCCTCAGTGAAAATGCAGTTGCTCCCACAAGCATATTCTCGTCTTAGGATCACTTGTTAATGCATATTTATTTAGTAATTTACTTTCTGGGAACAATTCCATTCATATTCACTTTTTCATTATCAGCAAAGTGTAACTCATTACCCTGTTCTTCAGAAGGCACAAATGAGATAGCAAGTGAGCTAGTTGCAAGCTTAAAGCCATGGAGTGGGTCAGTGAGTCATCAGCAGAGCAGTTCAAATGGCAGGCAGGTTGTGTTTGTGTTTCATTCATTCATTTGCATTCATTCAGCGAAAACAAAAGAATACAGGCTGGGAGAAAAACTTCAAACGAACAGGAACAATCCCTCCCAAGCTGATCTTGACCAGAATTTGGTTCAGAGTCCTACACTGAATGATGATGAGTGAATTCCAGATCCTCATTTCATCCTCAAAAACTTCATTCTCCATGAAACTCTGGCAAGGTTGCTGTCTGTTGTCCATGATACCTCTGTTTGGGTATCCTCATCTTCCTCATGGGACAGCAGAAGGAAGCATGGCCCATGTGACATCCTTGTTGCCATCTTCTTGCAGAGGGAGCAGAGGTCTTCTGGTCATGATATAAATGAACAACTCATCCCTCAGGATTTTCCAGTCTGACTGCTTCCATACATGTCCTTAGTTATTAATACTGACCATTCCTTTGCCCTCATTTTACTAATTTTTTCTGATGTTCTTAAACACATTTATTCCTGTGTCACCCATAACTACCCATAACTACAATTTTTGTCCCTGTACTCTGAAGGAGGGCCACAGGGCTGCCTTCCAGGGATTTTCTTCCAAAACACAAGTAAGCCAGAGTTAGGAAAGTTTGAATGCAGTCTCTAAACAGTGAGCTACCTGTGTGTACATGTATTTGTTGTGCACCAGCCTGTTAAGGCTTAAGAATGTGAACTGTTGATGGATGCATTTTCAGGTGAGTGAAACAAAGAATGAGAGCTTCTAAAATTAAAAGACACCACAGCCTCAAAACGAAACTTCAAGCCAACAAAATTTTCAAGGGCAGAGAAAAACAGGTAATATCTGGAGTAGAATTCACTTCAATATGGAGGTGTTTAAATTAACATGCCTACATGGAGGTATAGATAAAAATATGCTTGCTGTCTATGTTTTGACCATGGAGATCAATGGATCAGTGGAGACCAGTAGTTTGATTGAGTTGCCTAAATGTTAGAGCCTTTGGAAGAATTTCAGAAGTCTGAGATGTAGCTGGCACTTAAAACATAAGGGAAACCCATATCCTTTTGGGATGGCTGGATGCCAGACAGGACACCCTCCCAGCACGCAGGCAGTGCTGGACATTTATGCGTGCATCTGGTCTCTAGCCAATACAGTCAGTAAAGCCTAAGGAGCAACTCAGGTTATCCTACAGTAGGACTTGTGGGTGACCAAATAAATCTCTTTATGTACCTGTATTGGCTGATACTGTACCTTTGGCTGTATTGCCTGTAGCTGGAGGTTTAACATCTAGTGCATATATAGATGCCTAAATTTATGCTTCCTGACCTTGGGTTGTCCTTGGTGTTTGCAAGAAGCGGTGGGAGATATGAAAGCATTTAGGTTACACAGCAGCTTATGCCTGCAACTCCTTAGCTTCATGACTTGGATGACTGATCTGGCCTTTTTCTGAGTAGTCTGCCCTTCCAAAGAGATATGATCATATGGGAATTCTTTGAACACTTACTTCTTATATGAACAGATCCCACTTCTGGTAGTGACCCAAACTGTCATATCCTCCTGTTCTGCTTCTGCTGAAAGAACCAGTCCCTTTGCTGCGACTCCCTGCAACAATTTCAGTCCAGGAGATAGGTGCATCTTTTGTTTCAGAGGATGGTGTGATAGAGAATTCATGCTGCTGCTAACAGCTTAGTGTTATTTATTAGCCACATAACGCCATGATAGAGCTCTGCATTGAGCAGAGCAATCTACATGATTTATGATCTTCAGTTTAATTTTTTTCAGCTTTGTTAAGATTCCTGTGGAGTCTAAGTGCTTTGCAGTTCACCTGGCCTGCCACATCTGTTCCTTCTTCACAAGAGCTGATCTGTTGCTTCTGACAATGTGACCAAGGTGTCCTTTTGCTAGAACTTTTTTGACACCAGCAATGAAAAAAAGAGACCCTGAAATGTCAGTGACAGCCATTTTGGCTGCTTCAGTGCATTTGCTATTGTTCCACTGAGTGTGATCTAATAGAAAGCAAAGTATTCTTATTATAGCAAACCATAATTCACTGGCTGAACTCTCAAGTGTATGCAGTGACCAGCATAACAGCTTCAGAGCAGCAGCTGGGCCAGGAATCTGTTGGCTGCACCATTCTCCCAGCAACATAGGAAATAACTGTTTTTTCCATCTGCTAAATGTCAGTAATTTAAAAAATGTGTTCATACTGCACTGGAATGAAAGCAAAATATGTTCTTGCAAGAACTTGTCCTGAGCTATTAGCATTTAGCAGACTGGCTTGGGAAGCTGAAAAGAAGTATATCCCCTACCCTGCAAGGGTGGTAAATACTAAATTATGTATTCAATCTGGAACAGCTCTGACAGAGGAGACTGAAAAACTTTCAGATAGGTTGGTGGTGAGATGTATCTGCAACATGCAAAACAAGTCGCTGGTGTGAACCGAAAACATGAAAGATGTGTGTCCTCCCCAGTCAAGGCTATGTCCTGTTCCCTATGAAAACAGGGATGGTACTTTCTTGTGGTGACCATCCAGAATCCAAGAAGCGTTTTCCTGATGCTAATACTATCAAACCTCACGCACTGTCATGCACTTAGATTTTAGCAAATGGGAATTTTTTCAGCTCATCCTCATTGATTTACACTCTGCATTTTTAGGATCACAGCACCAGCCTGTTGGGATCGTCCAGAGGTATGAATTTTTTCTCCCAGGATGTTTGTGGACAATAGATGGACATGAGAGAAGGGAAAGTGGGCAGACCACTGTTGAAATACACATTTTTACTTGAGTAACTCTCTTGCCTTGGATGTTCTCCTCTTTCTCTTTCTTGTCCTGAGCCGCCAGTACTGCTGGCTGAAATGAGCACTGGGTGGCTTTCCCTCTGCCTTCCCCCGGTCCTGCCGTCAGCTTCCCAGTGCGAGACGCTTTTTCCCCTCGGCCGCAGCACGGCCCCCTGCCCAGGCCGGCAGGGACTCCTCAGCTCCGGCTCTGCCCCAGGGCCCGTTCCCGGCTGTCCTGCTGTCGCCCGCGGCAAGCCCGGCGCTAGCCCCGGCCTCTGGTGCCCTCCAGTGTCTCCTTCCCGGAACGATTGAGGAGAGCAAAACCCTTCAGGGATCCCGCGTAGAGTGATGCTCCTTCGGGATGCGTCAGCATCAGGTGCCAAACTGAAGATTGAATTTAAATTAACTGGGCAAGCCTTGTGCCCTTGACTAAAGACAAGAAATAGAAGCGCCCAGGTGACATTAAGCCCGGCTGAGAAAGACAAGATTTGCTATGTTCAGGAAAGCAACACAGCATTCCTGGTTATCTGAGTAGCAATTCAGAGAGCAGCCTTATAAAAGATATTCCCTGCTTAACCATTTGCACTGTAGTTAAAATGCGGCATTACCCAACACAGAATGAAAAGTCATGATTTTTCTGCAGCCGCTTTCACTGACAAGAACATAAGTTGCAGACTGAAGACCTTTAATCTAAATTTATTCTCTTCCTTTAGATAAGTAACTTCAACAAATTTACTGTTTGGCTCAGGATAATCCCATACGCAAATAACACAAACCAAAAGCAGTTTGTTCAATTTGGCTGTTTCTAATTCAATTCAGCAGAATTCTGACCCTACTCAGCTATTCTCACACCACTACAGAATCACAGAGTCACAGGATGGGTCAGGTTGGAAGGGGCCACAGAGGGTCATCTGGTCCAGCCTCCTGCTCAAGCAGAGTCATCCTAGAGCACATGGCACAGGATTGTGTCCAGATGATTCTTGAGTATCTCAAGTGAGGGAGACTCTACAGCTTCTCTGGGCAACCTATTCCAGTGCGCGGTCACCCGCACAATAAAGTTCTTCCTCATATTCAGGTGAAACTTCCTGTGCTATGTAGGAATTTTACTTATAAAGTACATGGTGTCCTTCACATGAAAAAAGAATACATTGCCATAGGCTTGGGTAACATTTCTCTCATAAGCATTCCACAAAAAGAGACAGCGTACCAATTTATAGGCTTCTACATACTGGGTTTAAGTTGCTATAATGGACACCATAAATCTATGCAAGACCTACAGCTAAATTATGGATAATTTACAGAAAACCAGCTTTTGCTAAGTAAGTATTTCACTCACATTATTTAACTGTTTTTGAAAGAAAATTATGACATAATAAGCTCTGAAATATATCTTCAGTACAGAAAAACAATTTTCTCAGACCCTTAAGAAACAAGGCAAATATTACAAGAAATAAAGGATCCAAATAGTTTTTACTTTAATCCATGTTTACTTTAGCAATGCTGGCAAGTAATGTGTTTGTCAAGACTTGCTTAAAATAGTTTTGCTTTTATATCATAGTTTAATTGTAACTTCTGCCTTTATAGCAGTTTTTACAACACGGACTCGTGGCTTGACTCCCCAAAACCATCCCTGAATTTTGAAGCAAAATCGTCCCTTTTGTTTACTCAAAATCATCATCACTCTAGGTACCCAAGGCAGCCAGGACTAGTGGACATACCAGCATACACACAGGACAGCCGTGCACTTCTGGACTGCAACGTAGAGACTAGAGGGGCAAACAAATCGCCTTCTCTGCGCTTGACTTAGTGGCCCACAGCCTGATACCCAGTGCCATTTGAGATGCTCTGCAGCACCTGGGGCACTTGCACCAAGGCACCTTCAGACAACTGAGTCCTGACCCCCAGACGTGATGTGCGGGTGAGCAGACCCACAGGCATGCAGTGGCTTTTCAGGTGCCCTAAGGAGCCCAGCTGCTGCTCCAAATGTGCATGGGTCCTGGTTCAGAGCCAGCAGGCTCACCTGGCTGCCTTGACTCACCCAGCTGTGAGCAGCCTGACTGGAAGAGGAAAATTGCTG
This sequence comes from Ptilonorhynchus violaceus, assembly GCA_013397565.1. NCBI lineage: Eukaryota > Metazoa > Chordata > Aves > Passeriformes > Ptilonorhynchidae > Ptilonorhynchus > Ptilonorhynchus violaceus. The sequence continues at coordinate 265,022 of VZRJ01010489.1, forward strand.
AACAGAAGAAATTGTCAGTTGAAAATCATGAGAGAGAAAAGTCTGCCAGCCTGGGACTATAAGGCTGAAGACTAGGCCTGGGAACCACAAGCATCCTTGAAAAGTGCAGCTGAGGACCTAGAAAACAGAGACATCCCAAGGTACCATGAATAAGCACAAAACCAAGAGACTGTAATGACTACTTACTGTCTGAGAAAATGGACAATGACATAGAGATCTAAAATTGCTCTAAAAAAGAAGAAAACAGAATCATCTATTGGCTGTTGGAGGTGAAAAATAGAAATTAACATCATCTTTTAACTGCTCAAAGTAGGATCTCCTACACATACTTATGTCTCTCTGTTATAAAAAGGACCATGTTTTTGTCCAAAATAGAGTCTCCCTCTGGGTACTTCCCAGCTGAATCCCACATGAACGGTCCACTCTCTTGGACTGCCAGTGGGAATGGTGGCTGACTCCAGACTCTGTGTCAGGGATCTGTTTTGAAGGGAAACTGTCTGTTGTCTTCCTGCTTGGGTCTCTCCTCCCCTCTTTTGGGGATGATTGGGTGTCCCCTCCAGGCTCAGTTTGTTCCTCCCTTTTGGGATGGTTTGTCTTCTTAAGTTTGGCTAATTTGCTTCATATAACTATTACATATATTAAGTGTAGTTGCTGTTATATGAATGTTGGTAAGTTTGTTTCACTGATAGTTGCAGTAATGGTAATAGTGCATACTTACTTGGTAGTTGCTGTCAGCAGTTGTACTACCATACTGTTTGATGCTATTATCGATTGACACCATACTCTTGATTGATACTGTATTACTGATTGCTGATAATAATTGTAATAGCTTGACATATATTCATTCATATTCACTTTATTGATCTTCATATTAGCTTTATTAACCATCAGGATACTTGCTAGCAGCGATTTTTGTGGTAATCTGTAATAACGTAGAAAATTTTAGAGGATAAAGCCTCCTTGTGTATTATGGAATCTTAGGAACCCACGGTTACAATCTCTGCACAGCCATAGCCAGGTAACCCTTCAGGTTGTGACCTACAGAATCACACTTGGCATCAAAACACAGGGAACTGTGTCGAGGCAGTCCCCCAGGTCAAAAAGGTTATCTGCTCTTTTGCGTAAACTAGAAAGATCTCTCCCTTTCCCATGGCCTCACAGATGCATTGATGCCAGGCTGATATGACAGTGAACAACTGCTGTAAAGAGAGATTATGCTGGTATTTTTATGGCTCGCAGACACCATACTTTACAAGATATAAAAGATTGACTCTGACACACACAAGTTGGAAAAAATCCTCTATACACCTCAAAGTGTGAGAGGATTTGGACCCCTCAAGCTGGGACACTGGCTTTGAGTAATTCTTCTCTTCTGGAAGTTAAGTGAAAGAAGCCTCAGCACACCATGCCATTCAGGGTTGGTAAGTCATATGAGTTTCTAAACTGTACTATTCCTTGACTAGTCATTGTATTGATCTATATCATGCACTGTATAACTCACTAGTGAAATCTCTTGTTACCCTGTGTAGTTAGTAATTGGTATATTCAAACCTACTACTGACGGTGGCACAGTGTTTATTAATGTCTTGTTACCCTGTGTAGTTAGCAATTGGCATATTTAAACCTATTACTGACAATGGCACAGTGTTTATTAATATCCCTTTTGTTTTTTCCCTGTGTAGTAATAGTCTGTTTTAAGTCTTATGTCTGTTTTGTGTCTATTAATAAATAATTCATTCTATAATAGACTGAATCAGCCATTATTAAAGAACTTATGAATGAGAGTGGGTCTGGGGGTGCTGGCCGTCCTCAATAACGTGACTGTCTGCTGCCAGAGGCCTGGGCAAAAGGCAGGGACTGATTTAACCCACATATTCCATTCATAACAGGAATAATTTTTGGCATCTCAAACCCTCTCACCTGTGGCACAACTTAATTGCTCTTCATAATTCGGACTACCTTTTTTCATTGAAATGTAGATGTTTTTATTTTTGGTACTGTTACCCATACAATCCAAACGAAAACATGTTCAGTTGCTAATCAGACATTTGATTTATCATCACTTCTTGTTAGGCATTTTGATTACAACAAAAGACTGTGAATTTCATTGTTAAAAAGCAAGTTGTTGTCCCTGTAATAAAATGGAAAAGATAAAAGTGGCTCCAGTGTCATACTGTGCAGCTTATTGTGAAGGTGGTTTGACAGCCTGGGTGTAACAAACATTCCAGTTGGCTGATATGAAAGCAAGGATCAGCCTGGGGCTCAGAAAACAAAGCATATTTCAACTGCAACCAGGCGTTCGTCAGAAAGACACTCTCGCAGTTTCCAACTGATTTTACAATAAGAATAATTCATTTGCACCATGTGTTGACAGTTTTATTTAAAGCACACAATGAAAAATACCAACATGCTGTTTTCCTCTTAATGACAACTTGCTGCACTACAAATTTTAATTTTTAAGTAGTAACATTCTCACATTACACTTACAGATTTTTTCTGTTGTAATATGTTCCCTTGTGTTATCACAGTCCATCCTTAAAGCGTACAATTAGAAAACCCTTCTGTATAAGCAGTCTAACGCTTATAAGCCAAGAAAATGCTATATACTAACAAGTTAAATTTTTAACTTTTCTTGTTGACAAAGAAACTGCCAAGGCTGCAACTAGAATAATATCCAGTGTATCCAAATGTGTGTGTTCCCCTTCTTACCAACAGAAATTGCCTATGTATTCCTCATAAGTTTATTAATTGCTTATATTGTTATTGAAAATTTTCATTGAGACAAGTATGTTTTTTGCATGGCAAAACTTATCTGATATTAACCAAATCTCTCACACCAGCTGTACAGAATTGCATGTATTCTCCTTTATTCTTTAGGGAACTTCTGGGAACAGAGTTCTGAGCAGGGTCACACTTGCAAATGAGCACCAGCAACTCATTTATCAACAATGCCAAGGTTGTGGGTTTGATCCCCATATAGGCCATTCACTTAAAAGTTGGACTCTATGATCCTTAGGGGTCCCTTCCAACTCAGAATATTCTGTGGTTCTGTGGTGTTTCACCCTTTTTTATCCAGCAGGCACTTCAGAATGTGTCCTTTTCTTTATTGTGGCCACCAGCAATGAGATTTTTACAAACAGATTCATAGATGAGCATTTATGTACTGTTCACATCTGTGCATCTTTTTTGGTGCTCTGATTCAGTTATGGATAAGAAAAGAGAAACTAAAAGACACAAGAGGTGTTCCTCTTGCAAGGAGAAATCAAAATATAAATCTGTGCATTACTATGTTTTTGAGTACTTATACAAAGTAGATCTTTAACAAAAAAGATGAAAAGATTTACTGTAAAAAGATAAAGAACCTATATCAGGTTCTTAATTGAAGCCTATTGGCTTCAATTGCATTCTCTGAGCAGGTGAATTCAGACTTTGAAAAAGATCTCCCAGCTTGGCTAAGCAGGTTAAAATGGATTGAAAATTCAATTCAACTGAGAATTGAAGTTACAGACAATTGAAAATTGAGCCTTGCTTTTCATCAGAAAGATGATGAAAATCTCAGTTATGGAACATAGGCAAAGCTGCTTATGCAAAGGTATGTGTTAAAGTAGGTGCTTCTTTCCAGCACATTTTTCTCAAACATCCTTGAGGACTGGGAACAAAAGCTTAGTTTGCTGATGGTTCTAAGTGGTTCGATTTTGCCCTTTCCACAGACTGGAGCACCTCCCATCCTGTGTGTTGCACAAAACCCCTTGGAGTATACATAAGGTTTCAAGGAGCAGCCCAAGGAAATATTATTCTTACAGGGTAATTGAGTCTCAAAAAAATGCCATGTGCTGGTATGATAAGTGAATGGTGATGCTGAGGATCAGTCTAATACCTTCATGTTGGCTTTAATTAGACATTGATGATTGTCTACTCATGGATTTAGATATTCTATTTTATTTTTCCAAACATAAATCCTTGAGAATAACTTATATAGCCAAAGTCCCACTGAATTCAAGAAGGTTCGCACGCTCATACAACTATTTGTGTGACTGCTGGGTTTGCAACTGGAATTACCAAGCCCAGCTGCTACTATGGAATTACTAAGGAAAAACTGCCCCTAAAGCCAGTATGGTTTGGGAAGAATTAAAACTGTGAGATAAACTAATCTAGGTTTCAGGATAATATGAATGTTCTTACTCAGTCATTTCATTCATTGCATCCTTTTTCCTGCAAGAACTGTCATTTAAAAATCTCAACACAAAGCACTTTTCAACACCTCATTGGGTTTGGTTGATGCCAATTTTGCCTGCTTCCCTCTTTGAGGGATTTAAGTTTACTGGACTCTTGACTGATCCACAGATGATCTTGCAGGTTAACTTCAGGAAGAGATTAAATGATCATAATCCCATCTTGATTAAGAACTAAACACATCTTCCTTTCAGCACAACTTTCCAGCAGTAAGTTCCTCCCTCACAATCTTGTAACACATTCTCCCATGCCCCTAAACAGTCATGAATAAACAAGAAAACAAACCTTAGCAAACTGCTTCACTCACAGACTGCAGAAAGCTTATTTTTCAGATTTGAATTTGAAGGACAGGTGTCACCTATAAAATTCATGGGCATTTTATACGGAATTGTGAGGATAACATCTTATATTAATTTGTTTGGCTTTTTTTTTTTTTCCCTACTAGTATAGCATTAAAGAAGATCCCTGTAGTGTTTTAACAATCTGCATCTCATACAGTTGGAAGTCCTCTGCTCTATTAAATATTACTGTATACAATACTTCCTTGTACTTTAAAACTCGGTTTTGGGATATACAATATTTCAAGTTCAACTGAGGTGTTGTTATTCAACATCTAGAGATTGAAAATACGGTACCAGACAATGAAAGAACACCGTCCCATAAAACAGAACATACAAATAATTTTCACAGTTCTAACAAAACAAGGTCCTACATAAAAATGTCACAAATAGCTCAGTACATAGTATGATTCAACATAATATTAAGTCCAGCTAATAGTGTCACATATTAAGGGCCAAATCCTGGCTCAATGTGCAGTTGAAGCCTAAACAGATGTTTAGAGAAAATAATGTGAAGCCACCCTGAAGTGTTATATTGGTAACAATACCATTTGTTAATCCACCTAAGATTTTTGGCCTGAAGTATGTACCTAACTTGTGCTACAGAAGGAACACATGGCCAGTGGTATTTGGCTCCTGTCCCAGGACACGTCTTCATGGATTCATCGTGGCGAAGGGCACTGGAAGCAGAGGAGCAGTCTTCCTTCTGGGTAGGACAGTTTTATCTACTGTTCTGCCAGAATTTGGCCAAGAGTTCAAAATCCTCAACATCTTATTCAGTAGTCCCACTGAAGTCAATGGAACCTTTTTTGTGAGTAAGATGAAAAGGATTTGGCCCCCAAAGTTTTTAACCCTTTAAGTAGTAAGAGAGAAGTTTCATTGCACTTAGCCCATCATTCACAAATAATTTACTACTTGAAAACAAGCTGGTTGTTAATGTACGTGAAGTGCTGGCTCACAAATAGGAAAGCGTGCAGCAATGTCTGACTATTTGTAGCATTTTGGAACTGAATTCCTAAAGGGAAAAAGAGACACTTGCATATGACAATTCCATCCAATGTCTGAGGCCATAATAGTTGTTTTTTCAATTTGTAAATACAACCTTATGTATACCTTATAAAAACTAAATAAGTACACCATGTATACAGTTATAATTGAATGTATACAGGTGTCTCCATTGGACTGGATGGATAAAAAAATCTTACCAAAAAATATTGCAGCAGATGGTTATTTCTAAAGACCTTCCCAAATACATTAATGTGGAACACATGGTCATGACTTGGGAAACGAGAAATTTTTCTCTCATTCAGGAAAAGCTCTCAGTGACTGGAATGGGCAAGAACAGAATTTTCATACTTAAAGTAATCTTACTCTGTTACTCTGTTACACACTTATTATAAATTTGAATTAAGCAGGGTAAAAGACAACTATATGCCAAATAAATGAATCAAAACTATATGACAGTGCTACTCTGACCACAAGTCATTGCAACACAGTATATTCTAATAACATGCAGCACTCAAAAACACAACTTGAAATTTCAAATTGTGTAGTCAGGATGCAAACATGAACTCTAAGTTAGAATTGCAGAACAGGACCAAGTATCATGGAGTTTAATCCCAACCGACAGAGGGAATTACTTCATCTCTAATACCATGTCACGCTCATGCTGATCCTCAATATGCAGCTTTAACAAAGCTACAAAGAGCTTGGGTCCTGAAAATGCTTGCCTTGGCAACATCTGCCCTTACTGACAATTTTATAGTGTTCCCTTTTTGCAAATGAGATAAAAATTTGTCTGCCTCATAAACATTGTTAAGAGCCTGGCTTCTCATTGCCACCGAAACCTGGAGGTGTCAATAATAATCTGAGGAAATTGAACGTGAAGCCTCTGTGAATTGCTAAACGTGAGTAAACTGCTGCCTTTTTCGTTATATTAAATAATTTTAATTCCTTGTATTCCCTCTTTGCCGCCCAAAAGAAGGATGTAGACATTTTGTACTGACAGTAGTCCTTTGATATCAAATCCTCAGGGAACACGATGGGTTGCATATCCCTTTGGCTATGGGAATGAGATTGGGTTTCATGCTTAATTCCCTCACTTCATGCTGAAATCAGGAAGAAAAGTTCTTGGAAGGTAAACTAAGTTGAGTAAAGACTCCACTCTACTCACTGGGAAAACTTCACGGACTTAACACAAAGAGCATTAGTCTAGCCTTTGGAATAACATGAATGAAATCTCAATAAAAAGGCCTGTAATGAAGGCTTCAGAAGGAGATACATAATGGTATGCCCAGGAGAAGGCTACTTTGGTTGTTGTTGCACCTACACCTGGCAAGAAAGGTGTTAAGGTATCTCTTTGTTCCTACTAAGGGAGTTTTCCCATGATTCCCTGTTTACCACACATATTCTAAAGGGCAGATCCTGAAGTCTTTATTCCATCTTTGTTCCTCACTCCACTGGTTATTTGCCAGAGTAACGTCAAGGGAGTTTGCTTGGTGCATCCTCCCCATGTTCAGATGCCATTAGCCCTTGGTGTCTCCCAGCATTAACTCAGCTTCCAGGTTTTGCCCCTGCAGCAGCTCCTAGTTCCCTGAATTAGTGAGATCCTTCTCAGATGAGAAGATAGCTCAGAGGTACGTTCTTACAGGAACGGGAAGAGTAGGAACAGGAAGGATACATCCTGACTGGCCTTCATGCCTTCCACCTGGATTGACAGGGGTGTTTCCCTGGCATGAGAAGGAGGATGAGGTGATGCTCCTTGGTGTACACAGAGGTCAGGAGAGCCATCTGGCACCCAAGGTAGCCCTTGGGGCTGGCCCATAGTGCTTACAGGAGCTAGGGTATTTTGTGGATTCAGATCTTGAAAGCCATGTCACAGCACTTGATATAGGAATTAAAGGGTTTCATGGCAGAAGATGAGGATCTTTTTCTAGCTTATGAAGGAGAAAATGCTTTGAGAATTTTTTGTGAATACCACTGCCCCAAAAGGAAAGTATGCACATGCTATATGCTGTATTTTTTGGTTTGCCTTTTTTTCCCTTCTGTTTGTGAAAATAGAAAATGCCTAGAAAAGAACTAAACTGATCAATTTTATGATGACATGGCACATTTATGATCTATATTGAGACTTATTACTAGTCGTATTTGACTTTCATTTTGGGTTCTGAAAGCATTTAAAACTTAGTATTAAAAAGCCTCCTAACAATCTTCTGAAGCAAGTTTATCTCAATTTTACAGGTAAGGAAACCAACGCATAAAGAAATTAAATGATTTGCCACAGATAGTATAGTCAGTGGCAAAGTCAGGAAGAGAATGAAAGTCTGTGGTTATGGGTTAACTCTCTCTTCCTGCTAAGAAAATAGATCTTATCCCTAATGTGCTATTTCATGCCACCTGTACTAAAGTTCATGAAAACTGGCCAGTTTGCACTGTTAAAACATTTGCAAAGCCAATTTTTTTTTTCCATATAAGCACAAAAATTCTACTTAAAGGGTTAATTATACTGCTGTGCTGGTAAACATTTTTACTTATTGCTGGCTAGACCTCTCTTTAGATACTGACTGGGACAGAAGAGACTGAGCTGGCCCTGGACTCTCTCGTCTTGGTGTTGGGCATGGATATAGTACAACAGGAGACACCCACAGTGGCCTCAGGCAGCTCATCTTCCTCTGTCCATTCATTGAGATCTGGGTTATAGCACTGAATGCATTTCTTGTACTTTTTCTCTATTTCATTCCAGCCACCCACTAAGTAAATTTTCCCATTAAGGGTGGAGGCACCGGCTGTGCTAACTCCGGTTTGGAGTGGCGCCACATAATTCCATTGCCCCGTGTATGGACTGTAGCACTCCACAGGGAGAACATCAACCCTTTCAGCTCGCCCCCCCAGCTGAGACCCACCCATGACATAGACCCTCTCCAGAAGGGACACTGCACAGTGCCAGCCCCTTGGGGTGCTGAGGCTGGCCTTATCCTGCCAGCTGTCTTTGCTGGGGTCATACATGCACACCGAGCGAGAGTAAGCGTTATTAATGTAACCTCCCGTGACCAGGATCTGACCATCCACCACTGCGCTGGCATGGCAGCACCTGGGCACCTCCAGCGGGGCCTTCATCTGCCACTGATTAGTTGCAGGCACATAGCACTCGACAGACGAGAGGCAGCCCTCGGAGTTGCGGCCACCCACCGCAAAGAGGAGGCCATTGAACACATTCAGGCTGAAGTGGGTGCGCCGCTGATTCATGTTTGCCAAGTGAATCCAGCTGTTGAAACGAGGGTCATATCTGAAAGGATTAAAAAAAGAAGGTAACAGTCTTACATACTGCTCTGCTAAATTATACAGGACTCCTATGCCACTGCTGCAAGAGCAAAGTTGCTGAGATTTTAGTTAGCCTATTAAAAGTTAGCGTAATGAAACTGGTATTCCTGGTTAAATTTCCAAATAAATTTAGATTTTGATTGGAGAAAAAATGTGTTTGTATCATTCAAACCTGTTATTATTTTAATGAAGTAAATCTGATTCTTCTGTAATTTGATTTTGTAAAGTAATCTCATTAGAATACTGGGAAGAGATACATTCAAGAAACATTAGAAATTTTAGAAGTTTTTTTGCAATTTACACCCACAGCAAAGATGTCTAAATTTACTCATAGAGTTTAAAAAAAATTTAGGTGGTGATTCATACTTGCATCTTCTTAGTGCTTTCTAAATGGTGAGTATGCTTTCCCTGCCACTCCTATGGAGTAAGCTTTATGTGGAAGGAGCACCTGTGCTTTCTAACACAATTCCTATCTGAAATAACATTCTTTGTCCTTGACATTTAAATGAGCAGCTTTGAAATAGGAAATGGCAAATTATGACTCCTGAAGATACTGAGTGAGGTACGTTAGTAGACCCACACACTTCTGTTGTATGCTAAGGGGACCAGAGAATCACGTGATAAAAAGACTATGGGAAAGTAAATACTAATTGTTAACTGTCATTCAGCATTGTCACCTGGAAGTCCACAGACATACTGATGATTTGACATGCTCAAAGTTAATGGTACCACGACAATTCCCCCACCTCCTCCCCACAACTGAGGTGTGCACTGAGCACACAGCTCCTCGTGAGAATGTGAGACATAGCTTAAAGGCAGAAGGTCAAGAGAGCAACAGCATAGTCTCTTTTATGTGAGATATGTTTCTGACAAAGTAGATTACACAATAATACTAATCTAGAGAAGGTTCCTCGTTCATTAACTTTGTATATTGGTTGATGTCGTCATGAGAAGCTGACTGTTCCTTCTGGGAGCAGAAAAGGAAGCATTGGTAGGACTGTGGCTGTGTAATGCCATTGCATGTCCATAGATCTGTCAGTAGATAAAAAGTAGATAAAAATTTTCTCACCCCCAGCCTTTGCTTCAAGCTACTGTGCACTGCCAGCTTTTAGGCTGAACTATTTAAAAACTAGTACCACCCATGTGACCATTGCACCTTAGTGAATGCACTTTAGTGACCTTGCTATCACCAGTGCAGTCCTCGGATGACTACAGATAGGAACCGCAATATTTCAGAAGTGAAGCATTATTTGGGGTACACTGTAGAAGAGAAATACAGCCTTCAAGCAATGGTGCCATTGTTTCTAAACTCTTGATAATAGAAAAAATAAAAAGGATTTAAAATGAAGTATAAAAGCTGTTGAAAATATGGTGAATGGTGCATAGAAAGTGAAGATTATAATACCTTAAAGGCGTTTTTCAGAACTTTCTGCAAGGCATCAAAAGCTTTCAAAAATTTGAGAAATCTCACCTTGTCCGATTTGGTGCATTTTAATGGTACCTTGGAACATCCCACAACTTCCTATTTATGTTCCTATCAATTTCCTCCACTTGGAGTAAGTTTTCTTAGTTTTTCCTCACTTTTCATTGTGCATGTGTAACATATTTCTGTTCATTCAAACTTTAATACAGAATAGCATCTATACCTCCCCCACATTGTCCCCTTTATCCAAGTGGTTCATGTTGCATGACACAAACCAGCTTAGTCTTTCTACCTGCCTTCTGTGGAATAGATACCTCCATCCCATTTAAAGAAATAACCAGTTACCTGCAGAAATTGCTGACTGCATGCTTGGCTTGGTTCCTGGCATCATTCTGGTCTTCCCCACCAGCCACATAGAGAAATCCATCCATCACTGTGACACACTGATTAAAACTTTTAGCAGGCATTTCACTCAGCTTCTTCCATCCGTTTTCGGGATCTCTGTATAAGATGTCTCTGCTAAGAGACTTTTCTGTTAAAGCAGGGCGTCCCCCAACAGTAACTAGGACTCTGAAACCTCCACGGATCCTTGTTCTTCTGGACTGAAGTGTATTCTGGTGATAGGGAAGCAAGTGATAGTTCATGGCATCCACTAGGAGCTTATGGCAGTCTGCATCTTGCATCATTCTTGGCACAGTTTGAACATAATTGACAAGGTCTTGGGCTGAGATAGTACCAAAACGGATGTTACTTAAGAGATTGGCAGCAAACTTTACTCTTTTTTGGTCGAATTCCAGCCATTTTATTGCAATCTGGAATGCAACAATCTCAGAAGGCAACTGCAAGTCATCATCTGCAAGAAGTTCATTAATCTGATCAAAAGTAAGTTTTAGGAACTGATCAGTTTCTGAAAATTCAATGAAGTTGTCTTTAATAAATTTGTGTGCTGCTTCTTTGGTTGTTTTTAGTCCATATGTTTCTGCAATATTTGCAATGTACATACAGTTCTCAACACTGATTTCTTGGACTAGAAAATCACAGCACATCTTTGCAAGGGTGTGAATCTGTAGATAAATTGCTGTGGAAATAATACTACCTATTGTGTAAAGTGAGAGAGTAAGTTTTCCAGTGTAAGCATAAGTGATAACACTAGATAGACCCAATGGGGACACATCATTGAGGTCCACTCTTTGAGTGGATGGATCTTTCTTTAAGATGTTGTAAAAGTATTCACTGCATGAAGCCATCACCACCTTATGAACACTGAAGGATTTGGTTTTGGTACTGATAGTCAAGTCACAAAGAAAATTTTCTTGTCTCATTTTGCTTAGACCTTCCAAAAGATTTGGGCAATATGATGGGTCGGAAACGTCAGATGAGATGCAGCTGAAACCATTTCCTCCTTCCAAGAGTCCATTCAAGCCATTTAGTTTACTGAGGGGGCCATCTTCCACAATGATAGTTGTTTCGTTGATATCTGCTTTGTTCTTTTTCACATTCTTCTTCTTAGGGGCCATGATTGCTATGAAATATTACAGCCAAGCACTTGCTAAAAATGAAATTAAACACCACAGTTGTGAAATTTAATAGGTATGTGATTATGCAACAAGTCTAACCCTTGTCAATACATATAATGCCACAAAAACAAACACACAGGATAATTTATATTCCTAAGTTCTAGGTTGCAGCATGGCTGCTTATTAATGACAATCAATAGTCATATTGTGAAGAATACACCTACAAGTAATTCAGTAATTCCTTTTGTTTTAAAGAACAGGTTCATAAATTAACATTCACTTATTATCACCATTATACAAAGAGTTAAATTGTCTAAATGAGTTTGCCAGAGTGTAAAATTTTGTAAACATGTATTTAAGTCAGACAGGTTCTAGACCTGAATTTATTACCCTGAAGCATAGGAAAAATACAGGTCCCCAATTTTGTTCATCCTTACTCCAGGGGTAGTATAAACTTACAGGCGAGTTCAGAACTTGACCAGGAAATATTAAGACTGGTAGAAATTCTTAAAAGAAACAAAAGCAAGATGAAACATTTAAAAAAGTGAATATTAATATAATGTCATATTGATATTAGATTTAGGATCTGCTCCAAACTGCTTCCAGGTTTTTGTTACTTTTGATTTTATAGACTGATGATATTCTATTTCCCATGTCAGATGTGCAAATACTTTCTACTCATAGCACACTTTGCTTGATTTTCAGTATCAAAAATTTGAAATCTATAATCCTGCTTTTAGGATTTTGTGGACATTTAGGGAGAAGAGAAGCTGTCTAACTTCTATTTGAAAAAAATGGCATGCAAACTCTATGAGGATGTGCTATTTCAAACAAGTTCTGCAAGTGTGAAGATAAGAATCAGTCCCATACAGTTACGTTACAACACATATTTAAATTATATATATCAAATCTAGGCAAGCTGTCAATGAAATGAAGGGCCACATTTTTGTCAAATGCAATGTGAGACAGCCCCTAAGTAGTTTTCAAAGGAGTTACTTGAAACAAGTATATGTATGTGCAAATATACTTGAAGGAAAGCACTGATCTTCAATAACACAGTTTAAACAAAATTGTGGAGATCAGCATTCAAATAGATTCAAAAATAGCATTTATCTCCAGTACATCCATTGATTTTAAAACAATTTACACATGCTAATTTTCTTTGTGATCCTCACAGTCATAAAAACTGGAACATGAAAAAATGCTAATTGATGCTAAAGCAAATGACTGGTTTATTGTAGATAACTTAATAAAAAGACTTCAGTAATATTACAATCTAGAATCTCAGCACATCATTTCTTCCTTAGGCACACAGCATATAACAAAATGGTAATGTAATTATAGAAAGGAATGGTTGCTGCCTGGGAGCACCAGCAGTCTTTTGCTGCTGCTGCTGCTGGGTGACGACCATGTGCAGAGCAGGCGAGGGAGAGGGCCATGTGTGCCCAAAGCGTCAGTGTCAGCCCGTGCTGACGTGAGCTGTGATCCCTGATATGCCAGTGTGCCAGCACAGGGGTCAGCTGCTGCCGGCTCCCCCCACTCCGGCTGCATTCCAGGAGCTGCATCTGTTGAGACCTATCAGAGTCACCTCCCAGAATAGCAACCTCCCAGGAGCTTGCCATTTTAAGACAGGTTCGCTTGAAGGTATAGCTGGTGCTTTAGTATACTTGGTTGTTTAACACAACTTTCGTTGCAAAAAAACCTAAGATGTTGCAAGTGTTGTGTATAGTTGTTGGCATGGAAAGAAAGCAGAACAAAACTTTTGGATATCTTTGCATGTTATACACATAGTTATAGCTTTGCATATTAATAGCTACAACTTTAAAGTTGGCAAGGGCATATTCTTTTGGCATTCTGTTGTTCTAAGTATTTTTAGAGACCCATAACTTAAAATTTTCAATACATGTAGCACTTAATGTTTATTGCCTCACTGCATCATTGCAGAGCTCATTTAAATACACTAAATTTTAAGCTCTCTGTTCAAAAATGCTCACTATCCATAGTTTTTTCCTAAAAAACAGTTTTTCATCAGCAGAAATTTCACCAGCTAGTTTACTGTGCAAGCACTATAAGTGACAGGACACAAAACCCCAGTGATACAAGTCAAATGATCTTATAATAAACTCAAGTTACTGAACTTTGAAAACTCTGGGCGATTTAGTTTTCTGTAGTTGTTTGCTTTCACCAAATTTATTTTAGCTTAAGAACCACTCATGCCAAAGAACACTTGGGGTCCCAAAACAACACATTCAACCAACCAATTTCCCCCCCACCTTAAAATGCCGCTTTCTAAACACTATCAAAGTGAGGAGTTAAAAACGTCTTACCCTCCTCAGAAAGATATTGTCCCAGAGCTGTCCGTGAAAATGCTTCTTCCTTGGAAAATGCAAACACAAGACGGGATGAATTGTGGTAAAAGAGTGAGAAAGATAAGAGGCCACTTGGTAAGTCCCAGCTTGTGGTTTTCAGTGAGACACTTCGCTGTCACAGTGTGCAAAAGAGACCGGAGTGTGTGCTCGAGTGCTCTTTAAAATGACCCCTCCTCTCCATGCCTTGCTCCCTGCCTCTGCCCAGCCACATGAGCTCAGCTTCCCTGGGCTGCCTGGCCACTGGAAATCAGGAGGACAAGCCTGGACCCTACAAATGCACAGGTACAAGGGAGGAAAGGGAGGACAAGGTGAAGATAATTACAGCAGGTAATGATTGTTGCAGGTAAGTGTAGGGTGAACAACTGGGTACCCCAGCTCCCAGCTGGGAGCCTGGGCAAAAGCCATATGGTTAGGGAGGGGCACAATTTAGATTGGACATAAGGAAGACACCTTTTATGATGAGGGTGGTGAGGCACTGGAACAGGTTGCGCAGAGAAGCTGCGGATGCCCCGTCCCTGGAAGTGTTCAAGGCCAGGTTGGATGGGGCTTTGAGCAACTTGGTCTAGCAGAAGATGTCTCAGGGCAGGGGGATTGGAACTAGATAGTCTTTGAAGGTCCCATCAACACCCATTCTATGACTATGTTATTCTATGACCTAAAATAACCCACAGGAAACACCAAGGAAAAGCTGGCGCTTTACACTCTCTTGGGTTTTCCATGCTTAACCCTGGGCAGAGGAAAGGAGACCAGCTGATGAAGATTCAGTGATGTCCTGTTTTGTGGAGTTAGGTCGCTACTTCTGTAAAGACTTGCCTCAGCTTTCATCAGCTCACAGCTCACATTCCCTGATACATTTGCAGAGATATGAACTTTCATCTTCTCTCTCTCAACAAGGCATCCTAACTTGTGGGTTATACCGTACACTGGATTAGTTTACCTCCACTTCCTTGACAGACAACCTCAGGAATAATATAAAGCCAAACTTCCACATCCCAGGAAAATTTAATCCCATGGGAGAGAGAAAAAGGGTGCAAGTGGCTGCATGTGAAGGGAAGGGTGTTGAGGGATGTGGAAGTCAGAGAACAGGAAGATTTTCTCTTGGCTGTGCTTTGCATAATGCTAAATCTTCCAGATTTATTTGGTTGCCTCCAGACTTGGATGGGCTTTTACAAGAACTGCTGCAAAATAACACTTGTCGTTTTGAACAAAAGGGCATCACTGTGCTGGTGAAGCTACAAAACATTACAAGGTAAAAATGAAAAAAACAGAATAGGAAATTAGAGGCAGTCAAATGTGTGAAACGAGAGTGAAGGAGATGTACCTAAGGCTAAGGCCTCCCAACAACAAGGTAACAAGCTTTCCTGTTGAAAAATAGGTCCACAGCTATGAAAAATTAAGGACAAATCCTTATTTTCACAGTATCATGGAATACCAGGCTTGAAGGCACCCCAAGGAGCATCTGGTTGAACCTTGGCAAAAGCACTGTCTAGACAAGATGGTCCAGCACCCTCTTCGGGTGAATCTTAAAAGTGTCCAGCACTGGGGATCCACACTTCCCTGGGGAGATTATTTCAATGGCTGATTGTTCTGATTGTGAAAAATCATACTCTTTCGCCAAATCATAAACTCCCCAGGAGCAATTTGTACCCATCCCCCCTCATCTTTTCCTTGTGATTTCCTGGAAAAAGGGAGTCTCCATCTAGTATGTCTTTTTTTTCCTCACAAATAGATTCCTACTGCCTCAAAAATACAACTAACTACAGCATTAATTTAATATGTAGGCTGACATCTATCATCATCTTAACACATCTCAATATATTTTAATTTACCAGTTCAATCTAATTATAAAATTTCTTACATCAACAACTATCTTTAACATTTTGAATCTCTGCCTTAATAGGATCACTTATAATGATTTTTACACAAAGAATCTATTTTGCACTGTGCTCGAGTTTTAAGAACTTCTAAAAAATTAGGTTTTGTAGGTAGAACAAGCACACTTCTAAAACAGTCCTACCAAACATATCATTGCAGTGAACCAGTTACTTAAGTGCTCCCTTTTCTAACAGCTCATGCCCAGATTTTTATCCATTTTTATAATTCTAAGATGTCCTAAAAAGCCAACATTTTTCAGAAAAAGAACATTTTTTCTTTGTTATTTTTCAGTTGATTTTTTTTTGTAAAGGGGGCACTTCTGCTCCAGAAGGAATACACTATCATGGTATGTAGAAAACTAAATATTATTCTGATTTCCATGTCATACCTTTAGTATTTACTAGCACATTGTAAAATAAATGTAATTCTTATTCAGTCTCTACAAACGTGTTCCCAACATCCTTATATGATTCGCTGCTGAAAAAACAACAGAAACAACAATGGAGAAGTATCCTCACTGAAAAGACAAAACTAATTTCTAATTTCCAGAAAATACTGAACTGGGCAGTATAGAGATAATCATTTTGTGGGGCATGGGTCAACATCTCAATGTACTAAAACTGACAAAGTCAAATATCTCACATAGTTCTGAAACTTTGGTTCCATGTTAGGGCAAGACCCACAAAACCTTTAGTTACCTGGTCTTCAAGATCAGAGGACGACTGATGGCATACTTGGATATTGTGCAACACATAAGCTCATCTTGGAAGTAGTCATTCTCATTTTCCATTTATTAGCATGCAATAAAGTCTTTTAAAAATAACTAGTACCAGGATCAAAAATCATTATATATTTGCACAATGCAGATCATAGATATAGTATACATAAAATATATATAATATATAATACATTATACATATATGTACATTTACATAATACAAGTAGTTTTTAAAATCAAACTTTGTTTTCATACGCTTTTTAATTTTCAGATATTGTTTCCTTCATATATTGAAAATAACATGTTCTTTCTGCTTATTTCCCTTCAAATGGCATAGAAATTCATTACTATAAAATATTTTTATATTGACTGATGTCCTTGCAATCAGAGTATTAATTGTCTTCACACTTAAAAGAGAGAGTAGTACATTTTTTTAAAATACCTTGAGCCTCTCAAGATGTATTCTTTAAGGTATGAGTGAATCTTGGGGAAAAAAATGTTTTTCTTCATAATCAACTGGTCTATATGAGTGACTAAGGACAATACTATCAATCCATGCAGCCATAGCAGGTCATGAAGTAGTGTTTTAACATTTTAGGGATAAAAAGTGTAAACATTTCAGGAGATTTTTTCTGAGCCCAGTGAACAAGAACAATTGTTATTATTTGCTCCAAGAGCATGATTCAGAATCCACAACAGGGAAAGTTCTTTTATCAGCAAAGACAGGCCTTAGAGGAAATTATAACCATCTTTTCTAATCCATGCACAACCACTACTGCACTCTTTCTGGAAATGTAAAGCCTTTTGTGTGAAGTCAACATGCTTTGATTTGTTGGTGGAACTCAAGTGTCACAGAAATAACCATGTGGAGATCTGCCTTAGTCAGCTAAAGATGTTAACAAAACTCAGTCTCAGCTCTAGATCATGACTGTTTTGTTTGCTCAGAGCACTTTGTGTATGCTCAGCCAAATACCACACACCCTCAAAGCCCATATTTAGTTCTTTATGATAAATAGTTATGAAAAATATCTTTCAATGCACTAATCTGAATGTATGGAGTAATCACACCAGTAATGCCTTTAGGAAGGGTGAAACTTCTTATGTCGACTGGAGATAACTGTGAAAGCATACTGAATTTCAATGGGAACTGCAGTCTTTGCAAAAATGAGATGGAAAAGAAATGTGGGGTTTTTTAAGCTGCTGAATAAATATAAAACCAACGTTGTTAGGAACAAATGCACAGGGCTTGATTTCACAGAGGTGGCTGTGAGGAACTGTGTTCAGCAAGACACCCAGCTCCAGTGGGTAACTCAGGCCTCTTCCTGTACTTGATCATTTGCTCCCACTTCCTTGCCTAATTTTGCCCAGCCAAGCCTCTCCCATCAATCCATCCTCTGAAACTCTCATCAGGCTCTTCTCCTTAGCTCAAACAAAGCTTGTTTCTCTTTCTGATTTCAGTCTTTCCTTGGAAACTCACTAAGGACTGGCAGTAGGGCATATAGAGGTCCCTAGGGATAAGAAGAGTTTGCAAGCCTTGGAGCAGAGCTCATGGCACAATGCAGCTCTTGAGCACGTAGTGTCAGAGCAATTTTTGGAGCTATATTTGTGTGTATGACAATCCCACTTCTTCCTAAGAGGAGTCACACATCAATGCCAAACAAACAAATCCTCTTAAAAATCAGCATTGGCTGCAGTTTTAAAGGACTGAGTAAACTTGGAATTTTTTCCTCTTGTCAGTTATGACAGGCAATATGAAAAATGCTGCAGTTAGATCTGAGCTAAAAACATTTTTCTTGTTCTAGGAAAGCTTTTGAGATTTCAATGTTGTCTTCACTGTCATGAAATCATGATCTTTCAGAATAACTGGGCAGCAAGGACATTTTCCTCATCCCAGCAAATCCAGTAGTTTGATAATTAGGATTTCAAATAACATACGGGAATTCCAGCTTCGATCACATAATCCATATGACAATCTGACCCTCAACTTCCCTACTTAATGATGACTTTAATCATATTACTGGTGTGGGCTGAATTTCTCTGAAGATTTCTTCTGCATAAATGCCGCTTTGTATGTTATACTATTTGCGCCAGAAAACCAAACAGTAACTAGTTGTGAATGGCCTATTTTAAGGTAGGGTTGATGAAGTCTCTATATACTGTGAAGATGAGTTGCTTATTTCTGTAAAATAAAAACATGGCTACGGGAACTGGAGAGCCAGTCTGCATCAGTGACCTGGATTTATTTTTTCCATTTCCAACCTCAGTGCTCTACCTACTGTATTGCCCTATCAGCTATTTTGGTTTCTCTACTGATGAATTTGCTATACAGTGTGCCAAGCTGTAATAAGATCTATTTTGCAAGAGTAGCAACCTTAACGTGCAAATACCAGACTTTTGCCTACTTAAAATTCTGCTGTAGTTCAGACTGGATGCACTTTCTTAACACTTCCCCCAAACACCACTTTAAAGAGTGAAAGGTGTTTTGTGTATCTATTTTAATTATATCTACAGTAACTTCCCAGGAAATTCTGCAAACACCTAGATTTTTTTAGGAGGATCTCATTCAGTTTGGGAATCTTTCAAGCACATGCTCAGATCCAGCAGGCACCATGGCAGAGATCCTATTTCAGATGCGCAGTTCACACTACAGCGAAGACTGATTCCCTGTCATAAGCTAAGTAATCCATAGGAGAGCCCTGCTGAAAGTTGCAGGGCCCGAGAGTGCCCAAAAAAAA
>VZRJ01010489.1:284845-328180 GCA_013397565.1 Ptilonorhynchus violaceus
CTCTGGCGGGAGCACACCGCACGCCACGGCGTCTCCTGGGGCGGGCTGTTCTCCCTGACTCATCTCCACGGGCTCACCTGAGCTACAGCCGTGCTTGCTCAGTGCCACACTGTGTGTTCACATGGATTCTAACGAGGCAGAGAAAGCACACGGTCCTTACTGTAACTGCTGAGAGTTTGGTAGCTAAACACCAGCCCGGCTGCTGCTCTCGGATATCAGGCCGGCCGGGATGACCGGCCTATGGCGGAGCGGGCGCGGGTACAAGAAGGGCGGGCGGTAACTGAGCGGCCCCGGTAGCGGTGCCGGGGCCAAGGCGGAGCGGAGCGGAGCGGTGCCGTGCCGGTTCCATGACAGAGGGGCGGGGCGGTGGCGGGGCCATGGCGGAGCAGGGGCGGAGCGCTGTGCGGAGGGTGTTGGGGCTGAAGGAGCGGCTGCGCGCTGCGCAGGAGCCCGCTGAGGTACACGGCTGGGAGGCCAAAGGCGGCAGCTGCTGGGCTGCTGTTTCTGTGTTCATAAGAGTTTTCCTGTGTGAAATAGGTGCTTCTGCTTTGTTTTAACGGCGCACATCAGGAGGAGCGGGGGCTGTCACACCCTGTCCTGTTCTTCCTGTCGCAAGAAGGACAAAGCGGTTCTTCTGAAACTACCCCTGTAGGGTGGCCGGGCTGCTCAGTAGCTGCGGGGAGGAGCTGAGGAACGCTTGAAGCAGGCAGAGAGCGGTGGGGAGCGGGCTCAGAGCAGCTGCTGAAGCTGCAGAGGCGGGCGGGAGGCACCCCTGGGCTGTGTGGCAGAGGGACCAAGGTATCCCCGCTTTCTGGGCAGCAGCCGGCGCTCCGAAGGACGTGAAGGCAAACAACATGAACCAAATTTGCCTTAGTGTTTTATGAAGTAATAAATCACATTTGACCGAAGAAGGTGTATTCAAAAGAGTGGTATGGTTTTTAGTTGGTTTGGTTTCATTGAGTTGGCGTTTCTTCGGGTGTTTTATTTTGAGGGTCACATTCGCTTTGAAAATGCCGAACACATTTACCCTGATGGGTTTCAAAGACATTAAAACTCGATACAAGTTCGTGGAAGTATTTGGAGGCAGAGGGCAGCAGTACAAATTGCATTGTATTTGGTAGTTGATGAACTTGAAAAGGTTAGCTATTAATCATGTCTACAGTGTGTGTATGTGCATATAGAGGAAATACTGATTTTCATAGCCAATAATGGTTTATCTTCTTGAATGCGTGTGATGTAGACAATATGTCTGCGTAAAATGCAGATATCTCTGTAGGTGCTTCTTCAGAAGTGTTAATTTGCAGTTCAGTGAACCTAAGATTTCTTCTTGTGCTACAGAAATGATCAGATATTACAGTGTGAATTTTTTAGTACTTGGGATTAGTGCTGATACGCTATTTTGAACAAGAGGTAGCAAAGGAAAAGAAGGAAACAACTCTAGATGTAACTAATTTTTAAGTGATCACAAATGAGTAAGTTTCAAAGCATTGAACAAAAGTGAAGAAGTGAGAACAACTCTGGCTGATGTGGTGTCATTAAGGGAGGAAATACACTGGTTTTATGCGGCATAACTGCAAGTAGGTCCTGAATAAAACAGCACTAATGGTGGTGCTGCAGCACTTCCGGCCCTGGTAAAACTGTCTCTAGTGAAATAGAAATACTTGAGGGTAAGAGGGCATAAGGAGTGGTAGGGAAAGTGAGAAACTGATAGCTATAAATTGGCAGTCATGAAAAGTACTCCTAACAGAAGGTAAATCTAATAATAGAAATTATGTGGTTAGCATCTTTAAAGGCAAAGAGGAAAGTTCTAGGAATGTGTGGCAAGAATAACAAATCAATATCACAGATGTGTATTTAGGCAAGCGTTGTTGTCAAATATTTCTGTTCCATGCTGAGAATAATATTTGTCTTGGGACTTTATAATAATTGCAAAAAAATTTTTGATAATCATGCAGAACATCAATTGTTCATTTCAAAACTTGATGTGTGAGGTCTGGTAGCTACCCACTGAGTTTTCAGAGATTTGACCAAAGAAAGAATAGTTATTGAATGATGCTTATGGTTCTAGGAAAGGTACGGGGAAAAAGTACTGTGCTGTTGTTGATAAAAGTCAGTGAAATGGTCTTCATTGGCATTGATCATAAAGGAACACGTTGAGCAGCTGCATGATGTTAAGATGTAATGGATGTAGAATTAAAGGGTGGTGCCATGATCCATGCTACTCAATGAGATATTATGTAGATAGGTTGTGCCAAATTTATCTCAGATTATATTTGGCTGATACTAATTGTCATAAATATATGCAAGCTTCAAGGCATTTGACTTGCTTCTGTATGGTGTTGATTACAGTAGCAGAGTCATGGACTTGATATAATACCTAAAACTGATTTCAGTTGCACTCAGCAAAAATAAGTGCCAGACCTTATCAGGAAACAGTGTTGGTTTGTGGGCTTGGTTGTGGGTTTGTCATGGTTTTTTGTGGGTAGGAGGGTGATTATGCATTTGTTTGTGACGTGATGCTACTGAAATCTTCCTTAGTTTAGAAGACAGCAAGCATTGTAGGGAAGTAATACTGAAGTAATTTGTGTCAAAAGAAGAGAGTCCCTTCTAGAAACCAAATTTGATCATGTGGTAGGCTACATTCATTTGAGCAGCACATGTTTTACCACGGCTCAGTGGAAAGTCACAGCTAGGAGCTATGCATATAGGTCACTCAGGATGGGAGACTGTATTTTGGAAAGCATTGACTCAGAAAATGATTTGGAGCGCTGATGTATTACCAGTTGAGCATGAAATTGCAGTACAGTGCAGTGGCTTATGGAGTAAATGCTATGTTTGGGTAGCTTAGCAGGGTTATGTTATTACTGCTATATAGCATTAGAGGGACAATTACAGGAATATTATGTCCTGTTCTGAGGACTGTTTTTAAAAACAACGCTGGCCAAGCTGGAAGGATATTAAGCAGCCAGAGAATGGCTGTGGCTCTGGCTAGCATAACTTGATGAAACTAAAGTACCAGAGTAAAGTGTGTATAGTGTTTACATTTATTTCTGTGTTGTCTAAGAAAGCTCCTTTAATTTAAGAGTTCATTAGACTTAGTAGCTGAAAACAAAACTAGGCAAATTTTTTTAGGCAAACGGTTGTGGGATGGTTTTTCTTTTGTTAACTGAGGGAATAGGAATTAATTGCTTGGGAAGGAGTTGGGTTGTCTTCAAAATTTTCCTGCTCTTTCAAATGAGTTGTCTAGCTCAGCCAGAAGTTATGGAACTGATCAAATTTCACAGGCTGTGTTATAGAAGAGAATGAGCTAAAGAATCATAGGGATCTCTTTGAAAGAGAGCTGCAGGTATTGAGCGAGAAGGAGGGAGAGAAAACAGGAAAATGTTACTGTAGTGAAATGTTGTGAGTCCCCTGACTAAAGATGGTCTGGGAACCTGTTAAGGAGTCCCATCCTTCTTGAGGTTCCAGGCTCAGATAGGAAAATATGAGGAGACTGTACAACACTTGTATAAGGGATGATGGAGCAACATTGGTATAGTGGGAAGAGACCAAACCCAGTGCACCTTGGATCCGTTGTTACCACTTTGCTTTCAGTTTTGACTCTGGAAAATTTTGTTTGCTCACATGCTTCTTTCCCATTGCTCATTACCATTGCCCTCTGCTTTCCAAATGCCAGTCTGCTTTCGCTCTTTCCCTGCATCTTCTCGCTCTTGTTCCTACTGTCAGCTTTGGTTTTGTCTCACACTAGTATGTGTGTGCGAGCTCTCAGTTTGTCCATGAGGCTCTGCTTTTGTTTTTCTCTTTAATATTGCATGAAGACCTAGGCCTTGGGTTTGCTTGGAATGTTATTTATGGGGAAAAAAACCCCAATCCTAAAGGTTTTTGATCATTCTTTATAAATCAGTATTTAGGAATTATGTAGACTAGTTCAGGAATTGTATATAAAGGTAACTTTATAATTTTTCTATAAAGTTTACAGTATCTTTTAAAGTTGATAGAATTTGCCCACAAGGATATAGCTGATAGTGGTATGTGAGGTAAAATAGTTTGAAAACCAGTGGAGGGTTACATATGTATTGTGTGTATATGTAAGAATTTGGATGAAGAAATTACCAAATCCAGTCCTGTGAGAGAAGAAGAGCCAGACTAAAAATGCTAAGGTGAAAGAAATGGTTAGAGCAAGGTGCCTCAACAGTCAGTCTTCATTTTGTTCTTGAAGACCTGCTCAGAACAGACTTTGTCTTTTCACCTTATTTTATGCAATAATTATAATGGTATACTATATATGGGTATACTGACACCAAAGTTTATGTTTCTGGCAAGCTTTGGTTTCTGTGAAAGACTTTATTGTGCCTTGTCCTTCACAGTACACCTTTCTCTGGCTTTCACCAAAGCCTGATAGATACTGGAGCTTGGTATTTGTGCTTTGTCTTTGATAGAGAAATCAGAGCTCCCTAGCAAGCAAGAAAACATAAAGTTCCTCTGCTGCTACAGATGCTTGCCCCAAGTTCAGTTTGCTTATTTTCTGATTGTGTATGTAAGTAAGTTTGGTTCTAAATGCCAAAAACTTGGAGATGTATGATTCCTACCAGCAGGCTGGATGCTGCCGTTGACTTTTGTATAGTTACAGAACAAGGCAAATGGAGTCTTGTACTAGTCCTGTACATGCAGAGCTGCTGATTTCCCTGCAGCCTGAGCTGTTGCCTGCTTTCAAGTGATCAGTATCACTTCTAAAAAGCTTGTCAGTGTGTCTGATCAATTTTTTCTGGTTTTTTTAAATGAAACGGTGTTGTTTGTCTTAATTGCCGAAGATGATATACATTTCAAGTAACCAAAATGAATGGTGTGGTCTTTGGTTTAGAAAGCATTGTAAGTTTTGTCTTTCATAAAAATGCATTGACTGCTTTTGAACATGCTTGTCATAGAGGTACTTTTGTGATTTATCCTACTGGTTTGAAGTTGTATGAATAGTAAGTGCCTGCTTTCTGAATATTTTCTTCTGAAATCAGCTTGGCTTTATGAATTAAATTAGCCCAAAACCCATCAAGAGGAACTACTCAAAACCCCTATTCTCTTTGCATCTTGATGAAAACATCTCTTGGTATTCTTCCACAAATAGGTTTGTCTCTGGCCTATGGGATTTATTCCCAGTAGTTTGCACTGCTTGAGTATCTAGTCATGTTATATATCACAATATAACCTGTCAGTAGTGGGTAACTTCCTTTTTCATTGCAAAATAAATTAAATTAATGAGAATATATATTCGTTTAATTCAATAAAAAGTGAACTAACTTGACACTGATAATCTCAAGCATTGGAAACGATGTCAACATTGTGAGCAATTACTGCTTGTTGAGGAATATCTTAAAGATAAGCAGAACTTCATATGGCTTTTGTGCTGGTTCTGAAATCTTGGTTAGGAAGCTTTTTTTTGTAGGTATCCTGCTGTTTTGTAGGTAGCTGAACCTTTTGGGAGAGATTTGATTTGTTACCTCTGGTCCTAGGTATATGTCCTACCTTTTCAGCTTGTCTCACATTTTCCCAGGCTGTGAAGCATTTGTCCTGTGCTTCTCTAGTCTCAGGGGCACTGTTGCAGGGTGGATGATTTACAGAAAAACTGCATGCCAGGCATGTAGATAGAGCACACTGAACACAATGAAAATCAGTGTCAAGTGTGGGATTCCACTACTAGTGCATTATAGGAACAATGAAACTTAGAGCAACAGAAGAGCAAAATCTCCCTGGAGTGCAATTTGTAAATTGTTTCTTCAAGTTTGCTACTCATTTTTTAGTACCTCTTCCACCTCCTGTAATGCCATTTGAGAAACAATATCTAATATGATAAATGACAGTTCATCAGTTATTTAAATTAGTATAGCTCTTATTGTAATTAAAAATTTCTGGGTAGTCTGTTTTGTGTTTGTTATGTATAGAAGTGTCAATGATCTGAAACACTTGGCTAGTATTCCAGGCTTTGTGAAAGCCCTATGAAATGCTGCTACTTCAGTTGTACATCAATTCTGTCATCTCCATAACACAGCTTCATGCATGTGGTTCAGTGTGTTTCAGTGGGAACACTAAATAGGGGAAATACCATTCCTAAACCACGACAGAAAGATAAGACAAATTGCTGTGTATGGCCAGCTGCAAGACTCTAGGGTGCTGTGTACCCATTGCCAAAGAAATTGGATCATATTACTGTAGAAATTTATACTCTGCTTATAAACGAGACTTTTTTGTTATTAAAACACTTCTCATAGGAAGATGAACATTTTGTATGTGAAAAAAATCTTTCCTGCTTTTATGGAAATGTTGAGTTTTATAGCAGGTATAAGTTTTGACAGTGCAGAAGAAAACAGCTGTTGAAGCTTGATATTGTTTTGTAAAAGTACAAATTGCAGTTATGTTTTCAAAACCTTATTTTGTGCAATCTGGGCTTCCACCAGCGCTATTGTTCTTTCTTGGCGTGGACTGATGGAGTAGTGCTGCTGACTGTGAGACTTGCTGATTTTTGCATGGTGGCTTTGCATAATGCAGCTTTTCCATTGGTTCTATGGCAAATGAGGGTAATTGCTACAGGACAAGCATGGCATATATATGTGGCCTGTATTACTGGATTATTGATCTTTATTATAATCTCTGTTGTAGTAAATTCAAACTATCTTCTGGGTTTTCTGGTGTTACTGAAAGTGGGGGTTTGGCAGGACCATACTGATTCATCAGGCTGCAGACACTGCCCTAATGTGCAATGAAGGAGTGCTTATGTTTCCTTGGAGTTACTGGGTGTTCCTTTTAACACTATTGTGAATTTTTGGATTAAACATGTGAATGAGGATGAGAAGAACAGAATTTTCAAGTTTTTGTTTAAAACAATAAATCTAATGTTTCCTTCCAGGTTATAAAAACACTTAAGGAACTACAGGATTTGGATTTATCTCTGGATATTCTAGTGGTAAGTGATCAATAAATACACATTGAACTCCTCCATAGTGAATTACTAGGCAAATGTCAGGAGTGTGCATTTGTAGAAGTGGTGAACATATTGCATTTTATAATTTTGACTTTATATCATTATTTAGTTAGATTTGTTTTCCAAAAGCTGGGCATCCAACTTGACAAATGCAGTATTATGTCAACAGTGATAGTACTAAGCAGGGAACTGAGCATGTAGAGGACACTTTTCTAATCAGGTTGCTTTCTTTTCACTGTAAAAGTGTGTTCAGTCAATGCTTAAAGCAAATATGGGTGAACCATTCTTTAGGTCAATTATCTAACTCTTCTGTCTTTTATTAGCAGCTCAAAGTTAGTTTCTTGCATTTAAAGAGCAGGCATCTCAAGTAAGGATTCCTGTGACTTTCATCCTCATCCAAGCTGCATCCTATCAAATTTTATAGCAGATAGTCTCACACTGGTCTGTGAAGCTTCTAGTTATTATAAGCAATGTGTCTTTGTTTTGGGAAGAAGAAAAATGTGAGTTTTGTGGGAGAATCCTTTGAAGAGTAAGAGGAAAAATATAGTTACTAAGATACTTGGCTGGCCTATTCAGGCAAAGGCATTTGCCTGCCTAGACACAGGCAAAGTTTTACTGGAATACAGCAATATTTATTTTGTTTTCCAAGAAAAATACATCATCTCATATTGCAATTAGTTGTTTAAAGTGACAAAGGGTTTCTGCAGATGATTCATGTTCCCAGTAAACTTGTGTGTTTTATAATGGGACAGACTTTGATGGAAGCCTTCAAGTCAAATAGAGGAGAGTGATGTCTTACAACTGAGGGCTTCACATATTTTTAATGCATTTGAAGAACATAAATAGAAATAGTCCCACCAGATTTCTTCCATCTGCTTGCAATAACTGACTTACCAAATCAGGTTGCTCAAATTGTATGTAAGCTAAATATACTTGAAGTGAGTTTAAGGAAGCCCTTTCTAGGGCTGAGATGATCATGTGGGAGTACCATGTGTATACCTCAGACTTCACAGGAGTATAACTTCACTAGTTAGCAATAGCATTAACAGGTTGCAATGAACCTATTGAATTCCAGATTTTGTGTGCATCTTAAAAGTGAGAGTTTGTGAATCAAAGATGCTTACTGCTAATACAGGATTAAAATCACCTGTAATTCTATAAACACTTAAAGTCTGCAAGATATTTTTGCTTAAACAAAACACACTAGAGTGAGACTTGAAGGCACAATGGTATTGTGAAAATAACTCTGTTCCTCTGACCCCTCTACTACTGGTAGTGATGCTACCAGTTTATATTACACCATGCCCAACATATATGCTCTCTAATATGCTAAAATGTACTTCATAAGCCTAAGGGAAATTTGAATTGATGCATTTTGTGGGCTTAAGCATTTGAGACAAGTGAAATTCCTGAAATATGTACATATAATGAAGGAAAATTACTTTTCTTATGAATTAAGGCTAGATTTTGTTCCCCATATTTGGTTATAAATGACTACTTTCTTCAGTTCTGTTTGCAGTTTAAAGAGTGCATTTATTTCTTTATTTCTATGGGACTACCCTGAATACTAGGCTAATACTGTTTGTATCAGTTTTAGAGAAGGTTTTATTTGGATGAGAGTTGTGAGTTATTCTAACCATCTTTCTGCCACTATCTTCAACAGGAGACTGGCATAGACAAAACAGTTAACAGTTTTAGGAAACATGCCACTGCTGGGAATGTAGCTAAAAGTCTGGTAAAACAATGGGAAAAGCTTATTTCTCCAGAAAATAAAAGGTAGGTGTGGCTTTTTTTCCTAAAAGTTAATTATACTGTAGTGTAACTTTAAGATACATATTGGAAACTTAGGGAGGCGTTTGGAATGACAAATGTGCATTGAATTGGAATGTTAATTGAATGAGAGAAATGAGGATGCAGTTATAAAATATGAGGAAAACAATCAGACCGATATTGGTCAACTAGCCAGTCAGCACTCTGACTTCAGCTGCTTTCTTTGACTGGCACAAGTTCTTAGGTCCCAGCTGGTAGAAGCAGGACTAAATCAATGATGGGCACTGCTCTGCACTTCAGGAAATTGGGACTGAGAGGGGCATCCAGCATTGGAGGAGTCACAGCGAAGAGCTGCAGTTTCTTCTGAGACTGAAGCAGCTGCCGCTGCTGTGGCCAGGCTCACTGGGTTGTGATGTTTTGCAGACCCCCAACAGTTTGAGACAGTTTAGCTGAGAAAGCCAAGGGTTTAGTTTGACTAAATAGTGCATTTTAAACCTGAAATTGTTCAAACAACAGGGAAGTAAAATACCAGAACCTGTGATAAGCAAATCATAAAGGCTAACCTGTTGTAATCTGTATCACCTACACAGCATGTTATAAATTCTGTCTCCTAGTTATTTCAAGCCCCATGTCTTTGTTATAAAGCACGCAGGGAAACTTTGTGAAAAGTGGTGTCCAGCATGTTTATAAGCAAATAGTACTGCCAGAATGTTTTCCTGCTGGTGGTTATGTCCCTACTCCCCACTTGTTTTGCTGTCAATTCTTGTTGCAATATTTAGCAGTGCTAGACCCAAGACCTGCTTCTCTGTGCTTCTGTACTGATAATGGAAGAATAAGAACACAGTGCAGAGCACAGTTCTGGGTTTTGTAAAACTATGTCTCATGCTTTTAGTTTTACTAATATAGGAAAAACAGATTGTTTAAGAATTAAGCATCAGTTGTAGAATGGCATGTGATTTTTTTTTTTTTAATTGTTGCAGTGGTCACAGAGGAAAAAAAAACAATGAAAAAGAAAAACATAAGACAAAATCTTTTGTTTCCGAGGAGATTAAGCCTTCAGAGAAGTCAAAAACATCTGTACTGGTTTTCAGAAGTTCCAATAATCCTCCCATTTCTAAAAAGCTGAATAAGGGGCATATTTCTAGTGAAAAGACCCATCAAAGTACAAATTCTGAGTCTCTAAAAGAATGTGATAATAAAGAATGTAGCAGCAGTGGTTCTAAGCATGCTTCCCAGGGTACCAATCCTCAGGCTAAAGAAAGTGAGTTCAAAGAGAGCAGCTCCACAGAGAGCAAGAAAGTTTCAGAAAAGCAACATTCCTCTGCAGCCAATGAAGGCTTATCACCCCTGAAGGAAAAGCCTAGTAAGGATGCTTCCGAACAGAGAAATCCTAAGTGTGTGAAGAAACCAAAACAAAACCTTGTCATAAAAAGCCAAGCCAAATCATCTAGTGAGGAGGAATTTGAGCCCCCTACTATGTCTTTTGAATCTTATCTTACTTATGATGAAGTTACCAACAAAAGAAAGAGAAAGGCTTGTTCTACAGGTGCACAGCCAAAGAAGTGCAGTGAACAGAACAGCTCGTTACCACAAAAGAGTTCAAAACTTTCTCAGGCGAAAGAGGGAGTGGAAGATGTAAAAAAATGTGAGAGTGATCAATCAGAAACTCCCAGTAAAAAGGTAAACCACTACAGGGTTGAGATAATAGCAGATAAACAAGTGCTTTGGACTCTTAATTTCAGTGAAATGTATCTGTATTTATTTTAACTAACAGATTGCATGATTCTGACATATGAGCTGCATTGCAGTTGCCAATAATTAGTGTAATTGGGGGGAAAAAACCTGCTGCTTATTGCACACTGGCACTTTGCAATTGAATTACTTGTATTTGTAGCATTATTTCCAATATTACAATAGTGTTTGATCCGTGTCAACTAATCTGCTTTTGACTTGCAAATTGCAGAGGTACTTAACCTTTGGAAAGATGTCTGTGTTTTTCCTTTCTTGATCAGCCTGGTTTGGGGCTGCTGCAGTTCTTTGTGTATAGCACAGTCCTTTTGTCAGATGCTGTGGTTCTTTAATACTGAATGTTAAGGTCTGCAGTGGAACTGAACCTTCTTTAAATGCATTGATGTAAACCACAGTATTGCATGTAAAACTAGATTATACATGTTCTTAATCTGAGTTGACCTAGTCCCTTGGAAGTGCAAGAAGCTTAAGTAGCTCCTCTGAGCAAATATATAAGTAAAAATCTGTATTAATTAGACATTTTAAATGAAGACCTTTTGTGCACTGAAAATTAGAGATCTCTTCAGATTTTTATCTTCACTGTGATGTTAAAGCTTCAGGCTTTTTTTATTGTGGAAGATCTGCAATCTGAATGTGGTATCTTCTGCCCCAAATGGGGAAATATTAATGTAGAGGCTTATGTATGATACTCTAGCACAAACTGGTTGAAGAAAAATAATGGATATTCAAACAGTTGTGAAAAGTTACTATAGATACTAAAATGAAGTTCAGGGAATGCAAGTTTTGGGCTGTTCCTGACTTACAATTGGGGGACACCTAAGACCCAATTTAGTTGTTGCATGATACATTTGTAGGGAGCCGTACTTAACTGACTGCTGCACCTTTCAATCCCTTTTTAAGGGATTGGCTGTGAACATTTTAGGCTAAATGGCTTATTGAGCATGATCTAGGAGACTTGGTAGGACAAGGTACAAAACAGTTTCTTTTCTTTTAAAATTGTACTTTTCTCATCTTGCAGTTTTGTCTCATTCACTGCATGCCTCAATAGTGATTTATCTGATACATATCTACTCTGTTCTTTCAGCTTTTTCTATGTGCTAATTGCAGCTGTCCCACTAAGTTCCTTTTGTAGTATAGTCTTGGTAAGTGGAATATGAAGGCATATAGTGAAAAGTAATCCTGTGAGTAAATTTTAGTAGAAAAACAAGAATTCTAGTTATCCTAATAAGGGTTTGGGAGTTTCTGATAGCTTATTTTAAGCCTTGGTAACCCCAAATTTATAGTGTTGAAGCAATGTTTCCTTGACTGTCTCCAGGCCAAGGTGCCATCCCTCCAAGAGCTTCTTAATACTCCACTACCTAAAACTCTGACAGGCCTCTCAGAATCATCTCCCCCCTTTGCTGCAGACTTTACAGGTAAGTGATATTGTACAGGTAAGTGATGCAAGGCTGATAAATGTGAAATAGTGCAGTTTTTTACAGCTCTGTGTAGAGATGTTTTATCCCTTTTTCTAATGAATTGTATTAGCTCATCAGTCCACAGCAAAGAAAGGCATTACTTTGACTTTATCATCTGTAGAAATCATGTTGAAGGTGCAGGGAGTTATAAAGCCTTCCTTCTTATGGCTTGCTGAGTAAAAGAATACTGTGGAAGGTTGCCACAGACGTAGAGAAGGCATAAATCAAGTGGTAGCTCTACAAGCTCCATTTATCTTTACTCTTGTCTATACCTTAGAGCAGGCAAAGCCTTAGCAGAAATTATCTTAGGTAAAACAAATATGAGGCACTAGGCCTAGCTTTGACATAGGAACCACTATCACCTTTATAGGTAGGTGTATATATATATAGGTATAACTCAGGAGGATTAGGAAGGTGCTATAGATGGGTAACAGAGTACTCAAGGTAGGAATACAGCTTGTGTAGACTGGAAATAAATAATGCAAGGCTAGTTTGAGTTGGTGAAACTCACTTGCAGTGTACATGTTGTCTTGGTGTTAGGTGATGGAGAATGGACTTCTGCAATATACAATACGTGCAGGGGCCCCCAACTGTAACTTCATATTTCAAGAAAAAGTAATATATGTGTCCTACCAGCTATGTTCATCTCAGAGCTCAATGTTTAAAGCATTGTAAAACCTGCCTGATGTTTTGCTTGCAGCTTCCGCAGCACCTGTTGTAGAAGCACCCCAGCAAGTCAATGAGATAGTTCAATTCACAGGACGGAGACTGAACTCCAAAATGCAGGTTTACTCTGGCTCTAAGGCAGTCTGGCTTTCAAAGATGCTTACACTGCATGAACAGTGCATCCGTGTGCTTCACAACAATATTGATTGTGAGTGCTTTAAGGGATTTGTAGCAGGCCATGACTCAAAGGGTATCAGACTTTTTTCTCCCATGCCAACAACTGGCCTACTAAAATATATTGTCCCTCCCTACAAACAGTGACTTGGAGCACTGAAAGAAACTTACAAAAGTGGATTGATGGCTGTGCTAAAATGTAGCTTTGTTTTGAAAGGTTACTATTTTTAAAGGTCCAAGTTTCCTTAAAATAGTGTCCTATAAATTATAAGCCAAAAACTCTGCCGCTCCACCATCTATGTTTGTTTACATAAATTAGAATGAGTGATCAAGACATTCTTTTTTTCCTTGCACATGCAGAGGAGGAAGTGATGCATCTCAGTAAAGATGGGGCAATGACTATTCAAAGATGCTTTATCCATCCTCAAGTTTAACTGCTAGTCAGTATGGAACTACTGATTTATATATATTTTTATAGCCTGACATAGCATGTTCTGTTAGTGCTTGCTAAAATTAACTTGTATTTTTATTTTTAAACTGTTTGAGTGGAGTTACCCTTTGAGTAAAATAAGTAAGATACTGAAAGTACTGTCCTCTTTTGTAGTGCTTCAAGAAGCAGGAGGTGTGCCCTTTGAAATTCTTGAGCCTGTGCTAACACGTTGCACACCTGAGCAGTTGTTTCGAATAGAGAAATGTAATATGGTAAATTCTGCCTTGTTAAATTTGGGGAACAGAGTTCTACAACTCCATGGGTTGCACTGGTTTTCTGTCTTGCATACTAATTTCTTTGAATTCAGCTATCATTATCAAGTCTCCCTTTCTCAAGCATCAGGATTTAAAACATTCAGGAGAATTACTACTGATGACTAAGTGAAAGACAGTGTGTATAGAAGAGTATTTCTGTTTCTTAAAATCAGAAAGAAAAAAAGATGACCATAGTATTTACCACTGAAATAGCTGGGAAAGTCAGAACCAACTGTTTTCAAATTACAAACTGTTGAGCCTGCAAAGCATATCAGTCAGGAAGTAGCTGGGGTGTGATTTCATGTGTGTGGTAGGTTTCTGATCTACACTGTTAGGACTTGAGCTCCATGATGTGTTTGGACGTTGACGTGCTGAGTATGTAGCCCTTCGCGGGGCAAGTTAGCCTTTTCTCTGTGTGCTTCAAGTTGAGAGCTGGAGGCCTGAGCCTGTGCTATAAACACAAGTCTAGCCTGTAAGCATGGCTTACTGACTCAGAGTAGAGCCCTGCTGCTTGAAGCTGTGTGATTTCCAGGCTGAAGTCAATGTCCCTGCGTGGTATGGCCACGTTGCGGGTACTTGTGTGGGTCAACATGTGCGGTGGGATTTGTTCTGTACCTTTTTCCACCAGGGGTTTGGGTTGTGTCTGCAGGCTCAGCTAACGGGTACTCTTGAAAGTGTTGCTTTTAAATCTCTGATTGAAGATGTCTTGTGTTCAAATTAGACTATTATAAAACAGTCTGATCACTTGTGGAAGAAACACTGCCAGAGAGACTTTAAAAATGAGAGCCTTCTGGAATATGAGTCTTGGCGTGAAATGTACTTGATGCTGTTTAATCAGAGAGAAGAAAAACTGAAGATCCTTACAAAAAATATTCTTTCAGCTCAGTCTGAGAAACCAAAAGGTAAAATCTGTGGTTAGCTCTTCCACTTACAAAACCCAGTCTCTTCTGCTATTCTTGGCAATATGTTTGGTTTAGTGATTTGTTTGCAGTGAGTACTAATGCTGTACTCCTAGGAGAAATCATCAAGAACACTGTTCCTCTTAAATTAAAAGTTGCTTAAAAAATAAATACAGGCATTAATACAATACATTGGGTATTGTGCAAATATTATGCATTAGACAAATCTTACCTTACTGGTTAGACTGAGGATTCTAAGTAATGACGCAAAGAGCTTTGGACATAAAGGACGTGAAAAGTCGTATATCCTCTGCTCCTTGCTTCTGTATTAGGCAGGCAAGTAAAAATAGCTTATGTGACCGGTGCAGCAAAACCATCCAGGAACATTTGCCGACAGCAAGAAATCCATGGGACAGCAGGACCTGTCATCCAGCTTCATCCCATGGGGAATTGCAAGTAAGTGCTGTGTACTATGCTTTTAATTAGAGTTTGGGTGTCTTTGTCAGTTCAAAAGCGTGCTTGCAGAATAATTTTAAAGTTGTAAATAACTCTATTTACTTTCCTTTTTTTAAGTGGCTCGTAATGAACTTGTCTTTTAATTCTTGTGTGCTCCTCTGCCATATGTGTACTGTCATGGCACATTTCTTGAAAGTGCTGGTAATCAATTCACCCTCCCAGCTAGGGCGTGAGTGAATGCTGGGTTTTTTCTCCAGATTGCACTAAAGCCATTTGACATCCTGGGATGATTCCATTGTTGATGTTTTGGGTTTATAAACCTGCCTAGTAGCCTCACATGTTCTCCTGCTTTGATAAAATCCCAGTTAGCTGCCTGGGGTGACATAGCTGATCAGAGTGAACCTCAGGAACTTGTAATACTTTTTCTTTTTCCTGTGAATTTCAGAAGCTTAGTTGATCAGCCTTGAGTTACTGGGGCAGGAAGGACAGCCTGGATATAAGAATTGTCTTGAAGTCAGCTTTTACACCAGATAAATTTTCATAACTGCACCTTTAGCTGGTGGGATTTGGAAGGTTCTTTCCACAGGGTTGCTATTTTCAGTGAAAAGATAGTCCCCCACCAAGACAGTAGTTAAAGGCACTTCGTGTTATACTTTTGCTCTTAGTCACTCTGTGGGATGTTGATTCTGTATTATGACAGACCAGCCTTCCATTTTAGGTGCTTCAAGTACAGTAGTGTACAAGAACATGTGTCCTTTGTGCTCCAGTAATCTCTGGACCAGTAACTAAACGATGTAGACCAAGCCTTGCATGATTTTTCCCTCAGGCATGATGAATTAGGAAGAACTGGTGGTGTGTGAAAGAAGCCCTACGAGGGTCATTGCTTTGCCTTCTTGAGAAACAAAGAGGGATTTTTAGGCACGAGTGTGACTTCATTGCTTTGACCTATTGGTTTTGTAAACATCAGAATTTGTACAGCTGAAATTTTCACTTAAGAGGCTGGTCTTGCAGGAGCTAAAATGTCCTGTGGCAGACATGCAGATCCTTAGCAGGCCAGTGTTTGCACGCAGTGTGCAGTGGTACGTGAGCACTGGCAGAATCCTCAGTGACTGGCTCTGAGGAGTACAGGGCTGCTCAGATTGGTGACATTGTGCTGACACTTTAATGCTGTGTTGGTTTAACTGTCTTTAGCAGGAGGCATCAGCTCTGTATATGCGTCTGCCTCAGTCCTTGTCTTGTTGATTGAGGATTCCAACATATTTAGTTATTGTGCCTTTTGCTAGTCAGTCATACTTACACAAGGTTTTTTTTTTTAAACATTTGCCCTCATTTTCAGTCAAAGAGAGCTAGTTAGCAGTTCAGCTGTGTTCAAAGAGGAAAATTAAACACAAGGTGCAAACCAGAGTACAGGGCATTATGAATCACAGTGGCATTGCTGACCACTTTGATCCATCACAAACTCTGATCATTTAGTTTTAAAGACTAGTAAGATACATGAAATCTTATAAATGTAAAATTTGTGCAAGAATTAAAATGGACAAGATGATCATCTGTGATCTCTTCTAACCTGAATTATCCTATGATTTTGAAATGTATAAAGTCTTTTAAATGTGTCCAATCAGGTTGTTGGTTTTGTTTTGTTTTGTTTTTTTTCCAAAATGAGCAGATAATAGCTTGATATCAAATACTAACTTTTTTCTTATGTGCTTGTTTTAAAAGAACAGGTATTCCAGAAAGGGGAGACAGAAGTAACACATCAGATCTGATCCTTGCTAGCAGCAGTAGAAGTTCTAGCTCAGACATCATGATTCAAGATGGAAAGAAGCCTATCAAAAGTAAGTGGCATTTCCTAAGAT
Organism: Ptilonorhynchus violaceus; assembly: GCA_013397565.1. Taxonomy (NCBI): domain Eukaryota; kingdom Metazoa; phylum Chordata; class Aves; order Passeriformes; family Ptilonorhynchidae; genus Ptilonorhynchus; species Ptilonorhynchus violaceus. The sequence continues at coordinate 301,587 of VZRJ01010489.1, forward strand.
TACAAATTGAATTGTTTTAACCTGCTGCCTACTAATACATGCTTGATATTTTACTAATACCATTTTAAGTTGCTCATAGCTGTAATCCTAACTGGTCTCTTTGTTTTGTTGTTATTGAAGAAATTGCACCAATAATGAAGAAAACTTTGAAAGAACTGAGGAGTAGAGTTGGACGACGATAAAATGATGCTGTATATTTGAAGCTTATATGATGTGACTATTTGTATATTATGCTACAGTGAATGAAAGTAGTGTTCATGTAAGCACCATTCAATTTGGCTTAGTTAAAATAGTTCTGAAAAATTGCTGGGGTGAATGATTAGCAATAAATACTGAAACATCCGAGTCCTTTCATAGTGCTGCTTTCTTACTTGAGTTGAAATAAGGTCAGTACATACTAATGACCTATCAGATTATATGAACTTTTATAGGTGATGTATTTGTCGGTTTAAACTGGTGAAGGGTCTGGGGCACAAGTTTTATGAAGAGTGGCTGAGGGAACTGGGGTGATTTAGTCTGGAGAAAAGGAGGCTGAGGGGAAGACCTTATTGTTCTCTACCACTACCTGAAAGGAGGTTGTATGCAGGTGGGGGTTGATCTCTTTTCCCAAGTCACAGGACAAGAGAAAACAGCCCCAAGTTGCACCAGTGAAGGTTTAGATTGGATATTAGGAAAAATTTCTTCACTGAAAGGGTTGTCATCATTGGAACAGGCTGCCCAGGGAAGTGGCTGTGTTACCATCCCTAGAGATATTTAAAAGATGTGTAGATGTGACATTTGGGCACTAAAGTGCTGGGTTAACAATTGAACATTAATGATCTTTAAAGTCTTTTACAACCCAAACAATTCTGTGATTCTATGGTTCTGTGTAAGTGTGGAGAGGAAAGAAAATGTCTGGTATACTCTGCTCTGCTGCTCTCAGCCTGTCATGAAGATGCCTAGCTCACAACTTCACAGCCTCTCGTCTTCAAAGTGAAGAAATTATTTGGTCTTGGATAGCTGTCCTTTCAAGAGTTAGGGACTGCAGCAATTTGAGGTTGATCCATGAGTGGATTTACTTTTAGAAATGAGATATGTCTTAGTTTCTTCTTCTAAACCAGTTCACTTGCATGAATTGTAAGCCTGACTTTGCCTGAAGGCATGGCTTAGAAATGGAAGAATTCTTTCTATAGATTGCACTCAGTAGTTGTAAGTAGGTCTTGTTTCTTCCTTTGTACTTCCATAGGATTTGGCATTTTGGAACTCCTCACGAAGCACAGGTTAAGGTTGTCACAAAACCACTTGATGTCTCTTACTCAAAACACCTTATATGTGAATTTCCTCACCATCCTATATGTTGGGTGTTACAGGTAGATTACAAAAATACTGCTATAAAAATGGCTTTTACAGTCATTAACATAGTGACCCATACATAACAGCTTGTGCAAATGCCGTATTTGTACACGGATTTGAAGTCAGCAGGTGTGCTGCTTTGTTGTGTTTTTTCTCTGTGCAGTATAGTTGTACTAAAAAGAATGAAAGTTGAAAACAGGTGTGTTGACCTGGAAACGCTGTGGGGAGCTTTCTCTGTTTCTGGGATCAAAACAGGCATTAACCAGAAGGAGAGGTAATGCAGCATCTGTCATACACATCTGAAGAGTTCATTCCAGAAGCATTCTTTACAAGACTTAAATCTGGCTGAATGGCCAGTGTACCATTCTTTGTTGCTAATCAGTTGGTGGAAGCAGCTCAATTCAGTTGGAGGTTTCTATCAAGTGTGGTATCCTTTTATGTAACAAAAGACAAAGTTATTGGTTGGGCTCTGGCATTTGAGATCACAGCTGTAGCCATTCAGAACAGGTATAGATGATGGGAATGTCCCCTTGGGAATCTGAAGGATAAATAGTTGTTTTAACTAGTAGACTTATGTTGTTGATTGGAGATAACTTTTCCTATCCTCAACAGTGGTAGCAGGGTTGTGTGCTGGGCAAATTCAATTTCAAGATTAAATGGCTTTCATTTCCTCTTCTGGCTTTCTCTCACTTCAAAGGCTCTAGATATAGCTCTGGTAAGAGATACGCAGAGGGTACTCATGGGATCAGATTGTTGTCCTGACAATTTCTACTTCAGAAAATACAGCAGACGAGCAAATCTCTTTATTGTAAAGTAGTTGGTGCTACACACACTTTAGGCTAGGGTTTTTCTTTTGCTTGTGCTGTAGTCTGTTCCTATGGACCAATGCCCACCTGAGGCTGCAGGATTTTGGGGTGCTCTGGGAATGCATCTCCCAGTTAACTTGTGAGGAATCTTGTTTTTGTGGTTTGACACTGCTTGATGACACAATACAAATCATATGTGAAGGTAAATTCAAAGCTTACTTCAAATGCATACACTTTTAATCTGAAGTAGAACACTAACGTAGAAACTTCTGCAGTCTCCTGCCTTCTATCCCTATATACAGTTCTCCAGTATAGAGGAATTATTCTATTCTCTATCTGCTAGGTATGTGTTCCTGGCATCTGACATACCCAACAGTACACATGGTATTGGAGTACACTGGCCTGAGGCAGATGACTTTCCTTCTGGTGGATGTGTGAAAGATGTTTGGTTGGTTTTGTCACATACTCCTCAGGCTGGTTGCCACATCCCATCAGAGAAGACCTCTGATCCTTCTCGGATAAGGGACTATTTTCACAGAAAGATTGAATGTTACAAGTGCATAATGGCTGCCTCTTCCCTAAAAACACATTGCAGCTCCTAGTCCTCCTGCAGTATCTCTGGAGCATTTGATCCCAGCAGAATAATGCTTTTCCCTCCAGGTGATAAGCAAGTTCTGTATTAATTTCTGGCAAATTAAATAAGTAATGGGAGAAAAATATGGGCACGAAAGGTCCTGCTGTTGTGGAAAAGACCACAAATGCATAATATTTCTTCTTGAGCTTTTTTCTTCTTTCAAGCACAGGAACCACCTTCTGCTTCCTGACAGTGTTTGTTTCATAGCATTCCGGAACGTTTTTCATCGTACTAGTGGTTGGGCCCAAGACGAAAGCTTGGCCTGACTGCTATACCACTTAAAGGAGGATGCAGGATGTTGCCATCTAAACAGTCCCTGTGGAAGGAGGAGGAAAACAGTTTTGAGGTGAAATGTTCGATCTTATGAGACCCTGCTCACAAGGCATGTGAGTTCCAGGGAGCTAAGCTCTTCTTGGGGACCACGTAGGCATTTAAATGTTAGCTTAAGTCCTGGGCCAAAGCCAGAAAGGGGTGTAGGGTTTGGCATGATCCTTCTGGAAGAATATATGGACATCAGTGTACTGCTGCATGCATGCTGTTGTCAGTTGTTGCTGTTCCAGGGATCAGTGAGCTGCAGCTAAAGCAAGGCACTAGGATCCCTGTGAGCAGGGAGGTTGTTACAGCTCTGAGCATGATGCTGTTGGCTGTCTGGTACATGGGGATGTCTGAGGATTTCTGGTAGTCATAGGATAACCTCAGCAGAGGGAAAAGAAATCCCCTCACACAGTGCAGATCCCAGACTTGCCATCTGAAAGCTTGGCAAAACGTCTGTTGGCAGGGCTTAGTGCAGAGAAAAATGTTGATGCATTGATTAGTAAGAAGACTATCCTCAATATACTGCTTTTGGGGTAACAACCAAACAATACACCATTCAAAACTCCAAATCAACTAGTGAGAGTTGCCTTATTCTTTTATTTTATTTATTTCCTTTCTCTGCTATTCCTGTAAAGACAGGAGAGGTTTTTTGAGTGGGTGACTGAAGGCCTTGGTTAGACAGCTTACTGCCTCTCTTTTCAGCCACCCCCACCATTGAATAGAGGTGAAAATTTATCAAGACTGTTTTCCTGCAGTTGTAACTAGTTATTGCCACTGGAGGAACAAGTCTAGTTCTCTCCAGAGAACTAGAGGTGCTTGTGGCACCCTTGCACTAAGGGTGCTTGTGGCACTCTTGATCCTGCCTGGCAAAGGAGGAAAGAGGACTAGTTTGCTCTCCTGGGTCACCGCTGTGGCAGAAATGGTCTTAGGTCTGTTTATTCACAGGAAAAATGTATTGTGATTTCGTTTTTCTTTCTCACTAATTTCCATATGAGCAATTCTTCCCTCCAGCCTCCAAAGCATTTCCTTTCTGATCTGCTGAATCAGTTGGAGGGGAAAAAGAATGGTGGTGTGTCCTTATGATCAATCATATTTGATCCAGTGTAGGGACTGGGTTCAGCATTTCTTGGTGTGATCATTTGTCTTTGGTTTTCAATGGTCTTTGCTTTGGTTACCATTGGTTAGCAGTGAAACCTTTCAGGAAAGTGATGGAATCACTCTGCAGTTGTGCTGCTTGGTATGAGAATGGGAACAGGTTATTCTCTTCCTGCTGAATGGAAGTGATGTGCAATGTATCTTCCTCTTCTCTTACAGTTTCTAGTAAACATTTTTTAATGTGCTTTTTTAAGTTTTCTGTTTTGCACACTTTTGAGTTGCATCCTTACACAACTGTTGCATCTTCTTCTCTAAACTTCTTCACAGAGCTGAATTATGTTTTATTCTGTGGTACAAAATTCTAATTTCCTTTGGTTACATGTCTTGGGTTGTTTTTAAAACTTCAGCCCTAATCGTTAGCAAAAAGGGGCCTATGTGACTACACACATTATAGAGATGGAATTGCAGGCTTTTCAGAAGGTAAGTGTAATTTATAGAGAGTTTGGATCTAAAACAACAAAAAAAACCAGATGAAAAACAAGCATTCCCAAATATATAAAGGGATGTACTAATCTCAGAACACTTGAGAAGATTGTTTCCACAGATGGACATACCAAGTCCAAGTCTCTCATGGCCTGGAGATGAAACATCCTGAAATCTGAGGTCTAACAGTCCTGCGCATTTAACCCTACTCAACTTCCTCACTCGTGTGCCCGAGACAAAAATTATACTAAAAATGAAGCTTGGAAATGCCAGGTTTATAGAAGAAAATACATGATGACTGTCATAGTTTTTCAGAAACGAAGCATCAAATACTCAGAAAATTGCCAACTATTTAAAGAGGCATAGAAATCTAATTTCAGAATCCAAGTGTCTCTCTTAATTTTGGAAGACAAAAGTAATTCAAGTCAAGATAGTGTGGGAGGCTGCGGTTTTGTTTCTTTTTCCCCCTCAAAATGCAGGATTTTAAAATTCCTGCTTTAAATGTGAAACTACAAAGTAATGAATGTAATCTTTGTAGATTAAGCCCTAAATGGTGTTCTTGCTGTGGGAAGTGCTGAACGAAGCCTTCAGCAGCGTATGTTAAGTCAACTCTGTTTACAGAGAAGTTACCTCTTCTTATCTCTGTTGACAGACCTAAAAATGGCACTTGCTTGAGGGACAGGGCTCAACAACTCTGGAAAGTCTTCTGTAGCTATCCTCCTACAGAACTATAAATAGGTATCCAAACAGTAGACAAAGCTTTTTATGACATCTCCAGGTCCTATCCCTTGATGTTTATGGAATTGCTGAGGCTGCAGAAAGAGATGCTGCTTCAGAAGCAGGAAAAGCAGCTGCTCAGGCAGAAATAAAGAGGAGCAAATTGCTGCTGGCCTCTGGAAAAAGAAAGGAGTCAACCTTGCAAGAGGGGGTAAAAGCTGCTGAGACCAGATTGGGAAGCAGTATTCCCTCTTTTCAAGTTGCTGACCTCTCTGAGGGGCAAATGCTGAAGCACTTTCCCTCATGCTGCCTAGCTCTGTGTATTACATAAGTTTCTTTCACCAGACAAGGCACTTTTCCTACTTATAGCTCTTCACAATGCTCACGGTTCTCAGCTTTTCTCTCCCATGGATGTGCTGTAGCTAGCTCTCTGCAAAACACATTTTCCCACAGTTGCCTGTGTTGATGGGCTTTTCAATATTTTCAGGCCTTTTAGTCTGTCTAAAATTTTAGATAAACACTAAAGTGGTGTATTAAAGTGTGACTCTTCAGAGCATTAGTATCATGCTTGAGTAGTGCTGACAGCTGAGTTCTGGGCTTAGGTATTTAGAAAAGCATGGAGAGAATGAAATGTTGTAAAGAGGTCACAAAGACTTATGCACAAAGTGGCTTTTCCAGGTTTCCAGAAAGCCTGAGACCTGAGTTTACTTCTGCAGCTGAGGGGTGAAGATTGCAGACCCTGAGCAGAGTTAGCAGTCCCTCCATAGGAAAGGAGAAAAATACTCTGTGGCTCTGAAAAGGCAAAATCAATATATTGGGCACCTCATTATAACAAGGAGGTCTCTGTTCCACAAGGTTGTGTTGTGACCTGGATGTCAATCACCAGCTGACTAAATTAGCTGGCATTGTCTCAAATTCCTTTCTTTGGTAAAGGTGCAGGACCTATCACTTTTCTTTGTTAAACTTCATATGGTTGGTGATTGCCCAGCCGTCTAATCTGTCTATCTCTGCAGGGCCTCTCTGCCCTCAAGGGAGTGAACAGCTCGCCTCAGTTTGGTGTCATTTGCAAACTTGCTCAGTATGCCTTCCAATCCTGTGTCCAAGTCTTTATGAAGATGTGGAAGAGCACACGGTCAAAGGTGGAGCCCTGTGGAACCCATTAGTGACAGGTCACCAGTCTGATGTCACGCCATTCACTGATGTCACCTTTTGTGCCTAACCCATGAGCCAGTTGCTCACCCATCGCATGATGTGTTTATCCACCTGTGAGCTGGACATTTTGTCCAGAAGGATCCTGTGAGAGACAGTATCAAAAGCTTTGCTGAAATCCAAGAAGGTTACATCAACTGGCTTCCCTTCATCAACGAGGTGGGTTACCTTGTTGTAAAGGGAAATTAGGTTTAACAAGCAGAACTTTCGCCTCATGAAGCCATGCTGGCTGTGAGTGGTGACTGTTGTCCTTCAGGTGTTTTTCAATAACTTTCAGAATAATATTCTCCATAATTTTGCCAGTTACAGAAGGGACATTGACAGGCCTGTAGTTTCCAAGTTCATCCTTCTTGCACTTCTTGAAAATTGGGCCAATATTTGCCAGCTTCCACTCAGCTGGACCCTCTCCAGATTCCCAAGACTGTTCAAAAGTCATTGACAGAGGCCTTGTGATGGCATCAGCCAGCTCTTTAAGTATTCCTGGATGAGTTCTGTCAGGTCCCATAGACTTACAGGGATCCAACAGATCCCATACAAGTTCAGGGTTGACTGGGATCATAAAAGGTTTTAGTGGTCTTAAGAAGAAGTTAAAATTTAATATTCTCAGCAAGGTGTGGGTCCCTAAGAAGGGAGATGTCCCTGGTCTGTACTGAATGCCTTTTCCAGAAGTTTCCTGATCTGGAGAGCTGTAGTAAGCTGTACCTGTGTTTCCACTGCTGTTTGGTACAGCAACATGTTCTTCATTAGTGAGAGCTTGAATCCTTTTGGCTTGCCTAACAAGAGAGGCGTAGGGAAGAGCTTCCTCAAGAAAACCTTAGAGTTTGGTTTACTATGAAGTTACTTAATCTTTCAGTGTTATCAAAACTTTCAACACTCAGTGTATCTTGTTTCTCTATAATCTGTATCAAGAGCTTTGTGGAAGAACGCATGCATAATATATGAAGTGTTTTTCTAGATTGTTTAAATAAGACTGAGCTATATTTTGCATGTAAATCAGTGTTAAACACTGAAACCACAGTATAATTTTCTCAAAATTATGGCACAGCACAGAAAGGATTTTTCTGAAGATTTAAGGGAAAAGATAAGGATGTGACAGAGCATGTTTTTGGTGCTGCTCTGACTAGCAGCAGTGGTTTACATTCTTCTTAGTTCTTGGTAGTTAAAACCCACTGAGATCTTTGAGCTGGTCAGCAACAAGACAACTATTCTTTCTACCAGTATTTTTCTCATTGCTCTGCAACAGGAAGCTTCATCTCTTATCCATTGTTTATAATGATCTGTTGAATTAATTTGAGAATAATGCTTTTCTTCTAGGAGTGAATTGCTATAATTCTCAAAAAATGACAATTTCCTATGGTACTACTGTTTCCACTGGAGGGAAGACACTTTTGCTTGAGTGCTGACTCTCTTCCTAGATGCCCATCCATTATTCTCTGCCTTCTCCTTCTCTGTCAGCATGCTGCTGCTGGGGAAGTTAGGGAGCTGCCTTTTCCTTACTATGCTGTGAGATACATCCTGCTTACCTAAGTTTAAAGGTTATTCAGACTTTTTAAGGTGTCGTTATCAGACAACAGAATTTGGTAAGAGTTTTGACAGCAGAAAGATAACAGTGTCACCACAAGACTGCAGTCCTGAGGTGGTAAGGAGTTGGGTGGGTGCTATGCATCCCACCTTCTGTGCCCTTCTTAGAGCATGGCTCCTGTCCCTGCTTTCCATCCTTCCTGGTGGCTGCTCCATGGCCCAGGAGGGATTGTTACAGAGGGTTTCGAGTGCTGCAAAGAAGCTGCGAGAACTAGGTGCCTGTTTCCTCCTGAAGCTGGGTACGGTTGGACTCTGTAACTCCTTTGGGCAATTATGAAAATTATCGTTTGGGTCATTTCCTCCTTAACAGCCCATTTCTGAGAATGCTGGTGTGCAGCTTAGAGGGTTTATTTCCTCAAGGCAGATGCCAAACCACAAGCATGGAAAATCTTAAAAATCAGAGAAACCTCTGAGAGGTCAAGAATAATGTAAGTTTGTTTTTTCAGTCTGTCACCCAAAGTGCTACTGTGGCTCTGTGCCTTGACAGCTCTCCCAGTAACATTGAGTAAGGCAAGTTTTAGTTCTACGTCTTTTTTACCCAAAGCGTGCTGTGTCCTTACCTGCCCTCCCACCCTCAACCTCCTCTGTTCACCCAGATCTTGCAGTCTGTCTTTCTGCCTCCTCTTTTTATCACGACCCTTCCTCCTCCAGCTCCTGATGCAATATAGCAATGCCGCACAAAGCAATGTCTCTGTGAGAAGCCCTAGTGTGTATATTCTGCCTTTATTTTTTGTTGCACGTCCATGCTTTTCTTTTCTCTGTTATTTTCAGGGGTGCCACCATAGTTCCAACATCAAAACCATTCCCTATTCCCCATCACAGATAACTCCATAAATGTATTGCCAGTTCATTTTATATTTTTCGTAGCACTCCAACAGGAAGTTAGTTTCCTAGTTTCAGAGATGCAGCTGTTCCTTGCTAATGTATCCCAAAATAATCCCAAAAATGGGGATGAGTTTGCTGTCTTCAAGTGTTTGTACTTTTCAATCTGCGAAATTTGTTTTCTCTGCACTTTGACTTGCTGATTTGTTGCTAAGTGTGAAATAGGTGCTTGTGTTCCTGAAAGCAGATGCTTCACATTCAGGTTTAGAAAGTCCAGTTTCAGTTCCTGTGCTTGAAAATGGGACTCTTAAGAAAAAGAAAAAAGGGAGCTTTCTCCTTGCCCCAAACCTGCCTCGCTTTCAGATACTGCTTGTCTGCAGCTGTGCTTACAGCCTCACATGATGAGTGGGCTGTGCCTGTTTGGAAGTGAGTAGATAAACATGCCGTCCTCTGCTCTCCTAACCCTGGCTCCCATGCTGTTTGGCTGTTTTAAAAAAAGACTGCATTTTTTTCTTTTTTTCACAGAGGCAAAACACTGTGCTATTTTATCTAGCGGAGATAAGATACTTCAAAGCAGTAGTCACTATGTTGGTCTCCATACAAGACCACACATGGCTCTGGTGGCCTCAGCATAGCAGTCTACGAAGACCAGGGAGCAATGTCTGAGCTTGCATCTTTAATCAGGTGTCACTTCTTGTCCCTGTTAAATAAGAGGAAGACTTGCTAGAGGGAAGACTTCCTCAAGTGCCTTCCAAGAGCTCCATCATTTTACGTTTGGGCTATGTAAAATACATTCTGTTGTCACATCAGTCCCTGTGATACAGCCTGGTGACTGGCAGCATGGCTGTGGCAGGCAGCAAAACTCCAGGTTTCATTCAGGAGGAGCTAGCAATTCACATGAGTATGCTGCTAATGGCCTGCCACTTTCCACTACAGAAAATTAAGCACAAAAAGATTGAAGGAGAGTGACATTAGTTTCAAGATATGCCATAACGCGTTGTGTACAGACTATGAGGCTCACTGCTTCTCTTCTTGGGGAGCCTCATTGGCTCTTCATACTCATCCTCTTTTTGCCTGCTGTAAATAGAGCAGGTTGTTAGGTCATCTAAAACTCTCTTGCTTGCATGAGATAAAACTTACGTTAAAATGGGTGTTTAAGAAAGTTAGAGAAACCCAATGCTGCCAGGACAGAGAGGTGGTAATGCTTACTTTAGGGGAATGTTAATAAGAGTCATCCACTGAAGTCCTCCGGACTTTGACTGGAGAGCAAATCTGAGTGGAGATGTTGACTATAAACACTGTGGTGGATGGGTGGGGGAGGGCATGCGGATTGAACTTGGAAAAACTAATTTTCCATTGGTTGGATAATCCCTTCAGAATCTGTTCTCTGAGCATCAGGGCGAGATCCTATCTCTTTATTAATGCCTCTGTAGTGCCTGTGTTGGAGCAAATGGATGTCAGCAGACGAGTAGCCATGGCAAGTGCAAAGCTGATAGCTGTGAAGTTGAACCACTTAAATCTGTGCTAATATGGAGCACTTGGGATTTATTCTAGAAAATTTATGCTGGAACTTGAGAAGCACAGGAATGGCAATATGCACTCAAACTGCAGACGAATTGCAATATTCACAGTCCATTAAGTCCAATAAAAAAATCTACTATCATTAAATTGGAAAAACAAAAGTCTGTGATATACATCTGTTATTTTTCAGTATGGTAAGCATAGCTTGTATCCAGTAGGACTTCAAGATTTTAAGCTACTCTGGTGAAAGTATAGATGAATATCTTCAAAACACAGTATATGTTGCCTCACTATTTACAAACATCAGCAGGATACAGCCAGCAATTCTGTCTTATATTTTCTGGGTTTTTTTACAGACAATTGGGTTAGATCCAGATCACTGGCTCAGGCTAACACCGAGAAAATGATGATGTTGTAGCATCTAGTTTGTATTAAAGGAGAATATGGATTTATTTATTTATATTTTTACTCTGAGCCATAGGTGCTACATAACTTTCTGAATCTTTTTAGCTGAAAAGAACAGTTTTCGTAACGTACAGAGTGGAGGGAGGGGGAGTATTTAGTCACATCCACAGACATCTGCAGTTGATTCTTATATCAATAAAGGCTCTATAAACTTTGTACTATTGGAAAAACCACAATACATATTTGCTGTTGTTTTTTTACTTACAGTACATACACTTTTTTTTTCTCCCTGAAGTAGAAAGGATGAGAATATTTTTGCATTTATGCCTCTCACGGAAAACAGGCATTTTGAAAGCAAATTAGACACATGAGCAGGAACTAATGTGGTTGTTTTGTCATTTTCAGCCTGTGTACAGTGAGGTTTCTGTCTGATGGGCTGATGAAAGGAATGTAAGGATGAGTTGCTTGTCACCGTGTAATCTGTCAATATATAATTTGTCAACATATAATCTAAAGCAGCCTCTGTAGAAATAAGTACATGCTTTGTGGTTGCATTTATAATAAATTCAATGAAATGCAGATGCCTTGTATAAAGCCAGGAGAAACTAGCCATAAGACTATGCTAATTGAAAAGATCTTTCTAGTTTCAGAATGAAGTTCTTGTGAGCTGGTAGGGCTGTGTTGTAAAAAACATATCATAGTGCTGTTGAAGGAAGAAAGAGCCTGGAAGCTCCTGGTATTGGTATTCAGTTGCTTTGCCAGTTCTCTTGTGTTACAGCACAGGTTGCAACACCTCTCAGAGTTCCAAGCCACTTTTCTGCACCTGTCCCTACCTCCTGTCTGTAATTTAGGTGCTCCTCATGAGCTCCTCTGTGAAGTTTATGTAATTAAAATAACCTTTGCGGAGGAACAAAGAGGAATTCTCTTTGATGGGGAACCTTGACTTGACTTTCCTTAGTGCACCAATTTAAGTGTCTGTTCTCGACACATTGTAACTTTGAATAATAAATAAAATCAAATAAGTAGCTGAGTATGACACTAATGGTCCAGAAAATATACAAGATACTAGACAGACAGAGAACACTAAGAGTAAGGGGGAGAAAAATAACCCAAATTTCTCACTCATGCTCTTTGCTTCCACATTACAATGTGTGAAAGACAGCAGGAGATTATATGCTGTTAGCCAGCAGGCATGGCCACCCTAAATACTGCCTATCATACCGGAACCTTTAATACAAGGTGCAGAAATCCATAGTGAGATTCTCATTCTGCTCTTCATAAGCCCCAAGCCAGAGAAGAAAAATGTGTTCTAATCCTAGAAGAGTCAGTCTGTGAACACTACAGCTCTCCTTCAAGTTCCTGGTACGGCCCAGCATGCTTTTTGCTCACCATTTTATTTTTATGAGCTCTAAATGTAGTTCCCAAATGATAAAGCTGTAAAATTTTCAAGTCTTAGATAGAACAATGTGAGCTGATCAAAACTGGCATTGATATAGTCTCTCTCTCCTCTCTTGCTGTATGTTCCTGGCACCTTCTTTACACCAAGCTGAGTGTTTTTGTGACTAAGCTGTCAGCCAAATTGGTAAAAATAGATTCCCAGACTGCTGACCAAACATTTCCACCTCCTTTCTTGAATCAGATCTAATGCTCATATACTACATGCTGTGTTGATTCAGCATTCAAAACCAATGAAATAAAAAACTTGTCTGTCTTTTTTTATTTTTCATACCGGTTTGGTTTCCCACAGGATCAGCAAGCTTGATCTTACCTGACTCTTGTGACCAATGCACTGCACAGGAGAGCTTGGGGAAGGGAGAGGTAAAGGAGGATAGCATTTTATTTTTTTTTTTTTTTTGGTAGCAAAAGCCTGCAACTAGAGAGGTTTAGGCTGAAGAGTGGTTCAGGATGGCCAAAATTGACCTGAAGCCCGCTGAGAGGTGGTTTAGCCTGTGCTTGGCTGCAAGAGGACTGGCAAAGTGTGAGAGAATTGTCTTCCTGGGCAATTTCAGGGCTACACCCTCTCTTTTGCTGATCACAAGGGCAGTGGGTTCAGTTTCTGACATAGCCTAAAGTAACTCACTGTCTATGTGGTTTAAGCTTAAACTGAAAGTGTAGCCTTAGAGTCCAAAAACAGGCAACTGATAAAAAGTGTATTGAATTGGTACTTGTCCCATGGAATTGGGAACTGTAGTAGTTCAGAGAGCAGATACAGCTACTAATGATGGCTGGATTGGATTCCAGTTGAATTGGCTTGCATGAACTGGCTGTAATGTGCCTGCATGAGCATTAGTGCTGGCTGGCGCAAGAGAGTGAGCAGGGGAGAGGAGGAAAAGGCTGCAGTAACATAGGCGTAAATTGCAATGACATTTCATGCCGGAGTGAGCTGAGAAGCAGGTTACATCTGTCTGGGTGGGGAGACTTAATCAGTGCAACTACTATCAGCCTAGACTGGTAAAAACAGTGGGAGCAGAAGGTGGAGACTATACCATGCACTCCATGTTGAAATGGATTGGTGGAGGATGGGAGGAGGTCTGGGGTGCTCTTTTCCCCTCTATTTTAAGTAGCTGGCTTTGCTGGTTCAGAGGTATGAATTGTATGAAGCACTACCTGACAAGTCTTCTGGGGCACATAGATACAGTCTAGAGTGACATTAGTTCAAATCGACTTTTGGAGAAGGTAAGGGTTTTTCTTCTTGCTGGCCTTACCCAGCTCATCTTGGAAACTCAGCACAGTTCTGCAATTCTCAGCTGCCATTCAGTACCTAATGAAATTCAGTGCCTAATGTTGGGTGAAACATTTCTTACAGCAGACAGTGTTATTCTGCATATCATACAGGCCATTTCTCAGGGGAATTCATGGCCTGCAAATGTGCAGAAGCTCCAGTGGCCCATTTTCACTAGATGTTACTTTGTTCTTTTCATATTTTCATTCTGTTTCTCCTGTGTTCCATACAAAGCACAATATTCTTGTCCTGGAATATGATCTTGTTGAATTATATGTTGCTGTAATTTCATGGCAGGAAAGCATGAATTGATCTATTATTATTTTAGTTCCTCTCCTACACTATGTTTTTGGAATTGAGATTAATTACTGCAAGTGGTCTTTAAACACAATTGTAGTATAGGAACTAGGTGTAAATATTCAAACCTGTACATCTAAGGCTAAACTACTAAAAGCATGGTGTGCGTTTGTACTGATTGGTTCCAGAGGGACTGGCTAGGTGCTAAGGGTTTCTAAAATTCACAGCTCTGTTTACTCTCTGTAAATAAATAAGAGACCTAGAGACCAAACTAGAAATGTGATTTTAGAAATGGGATTTGGAACTCTCATTTTAAATTTTTTTTTTTAACATAACTAACAGCGTAAGCCTGTGATCACAGGGAAGCAGAGAAAGAAAGGTGAAACAATATTCTAAGTATTACTGAGTGATACGGGCTTTCCTCGCTTTGTTACAACCATAAGCCCTTTAATTAAGTAGAATTTATCCCAGTGCAGAGGACTTCTGTAAAAGCCTTTGCTCCAGGTATGACCTACTTCAGGTCTCTGTGAAGGGCAGAAATTTGGCATAACTGGTGAAGTTCTGCCCCAGACATAAATCCTTGATGAAAATCCCAATTATAACATTCAGCCACTGGATGTCCTCATTTTCAAAGGTCTGCAAAGGTTCATCAGCTGGAAAGCCACATGTTGTTGACAGTTTGCAGAGCATTGCATAAAAATATTCTGTGTGTATTGGATGTTGCTGAACTCCAAGCTTACCACCCATACAGCAATAGAATCAGTTTCACTTACCAAGGTAATTGAACTCTTACTGAATGCAGAACATGCTTTCTCAATTCTTCTCTTCTCTTCTCTTCTCGTTTTTTTGGGGTCTTTTTTAATGACTTAAGTGTAATTTATGGAACAGCTTGCTTTGCAGGACTTGCATTCCTAAACACTGAGAAGTTCACTACATTTCTTCCTTTTTCCAGTGCTCCTTTGCTGGAGCTTACTGCAGTTTTTACGGCTTTGGACTGCAGCTTGGTTTTTCAAAGTTCTTGTGAATTCTCAAGGGTGCATCCCTCTGGTTGCAGGAGTCCTGATTGTCTCATCCCACAAAGACTTTGCCAGGGTTAGGTAATCACATCGTGCATGTAGCTATACCTGCCTAGAGAGCTTAAGGTGTACCTCTTAAGAAGGAGGAAAGAAACTCTTAAGCTTCTTCCTCTCAGAGTCATAGAGTGGTTTGGGTTGGAAGAGACCTCAAAGATCATCTAGTTCCAATCCCCCTTCCATGGGCCTTTCACTAGACCAGGTTGCTTAGAGCCTCATCCAACCTGGCCTGCTTTCTCTTGCAGCTCATGAGCCCTTACCACCCACCTTCCCTTTGCTGCAGGCTCCCCTGCCTGCACCATCACAGAGGGTGTTTCTCAGCCCAAGCATCCCCTGCAGCTAAAGCTCTCATCCAGCCTCCTCATTCTTGCAGATCTAATGGCATCATCCTCATTGCCAAACATTTCTGTCTTCTGATTATGATTTGACATTGCTTGTCAGACACCCTCCAACAACTTACAAAAATCTGAGTTGGCAGAAAGATTGGCAATGGGCTGTCTGTAGTGCACAGTGTCTGTGGGTTTCATGTTTGTTCATGAAATGTGGAAGATATGTTCATGAAAATCTGTATTGCTGGGTTTTTTCAGTTTGAAATTTCGAGAGAAAAAAAGATCTACTTCTTAGTTTTCTGCCTTTTATTTCTTTAATTTAAGCGTCTGTTAAACCACATTGTCTTTCCATTATGGTGGCAGCTTGTGCTCTCTAAAGACTTGTTTGATATTGTGAAAGAAGGTTTTACTTGTGTGTGGAAGACAAACTCAGTAGAAAACTACTGCTAGGCTTCTTTCCTTCATAAAGGAAACTCACCTTCTGGTATAAATGGACACACGTACACTGGATGTACACCTTCATGTACCAGGATGGTAGTTTTGTTTCCCAGCAGGCTGGTGCATGAGGCACATCTGCAGCAGGAGTCGGCCTCTGTAGCTGCTGAAGTCTCCTAAGGTGACTGAGGCCAGTTAAGCATTTATTTATCTCCTCACTCAGTGGTTCAGCATTGGGTGAGTGCTTCACAAAAAGAGATGAATGTGTTATGGTTCCACACACCGCTCTGCAGGACTGGTAGATCCTTGTGGAAAGTTGCTCACCCCCTGCACATTCTTTCATGCCCACTGTGGAAAAGGAGGCATGCCCAGAGTTGCTCAGGTGGGCATAAACCTGGGGTGCTCCTGATAGGATTCTGTGCTGGGATTTCTGGACTCTGGAACAAGCCTAACATTCAGGTGAAAGACTCAGAAGCTGGAAGACAGAGAGAAAACCACCATGGGCAGATCTGGATGACACGATGCTTGTTACAGTGCTGTTACCTTAATCCCAATTGTGTGCTGATGTTTCCGTAACAGGGAGAAGGGCCAAGTGTGGTAGGAGCAGACTGCTCTGCAGACACAGTGAGGAGCTAAGAGCAGCTTCTGAAGAGGACATGTATTGCAGGACTTCTCCCGTCCCAGAGCTGCTGGCAGCTGAGGAGACAGGAAATGGTTGACTGGAAATGAGCTCTCTCCACTCCTGGAGACCTAACTGGGCTGGCAGAGTGAATCAAATATCATGTCCCTGCCCTAGAAACTATGATACTACTCTGATATTTGCTTGCCTTAGGCTAAATGATCATCTCTCAGAAAACACAGCTTCTAAACTGCTTAGAAACCGGTGCCAGCCTGCAGACTGCTCAACCTTCACTCTCTAGGAGAAGACTTATCGATCCTATTCTGTCATTCTGAAGGGCATTGTGGGCGATGCAAATAGTGGTGGCAAAACCAGATGAAACAGAATTAGAGTCCACCACCTGTGTAGTGAGGTTGGACCCTTCCACTTTTCCCTCTGGCGCTCATGGTCATCCCTGGCGAGCTGAAGCCTGCTGTGATTTTGCAGGGATCTACCTAGTCTTTACTCTTGTGGCTTTTGAAGAGCTCTTTGGAAAATGTGGGGTGCTGCTTTTAGAGATTGTAAAACTAGAGATTTAACTTGGAGTGATGAAAAGAGATTAAAGGTTTTGCAAGCAGCAAACCCTAGATTTGCAGCAAACACAGAGGATTTTGCTTCCTCAGTACAAAAAGCCCAGATGCAGCTCAAAATCAATAATTGATCTATGTGCATTTACAGATGCATCTACATTCATGTAGGCTGGGAAACCTTATCCCTGGGTGCATATTTTCCTTTTAAGCAGCTTGTACTCAGGCTGCCTGCAAATATGTCTGTTCATGAAGTGGGCAACACTCAGTCCCTTCTCGGAATGAGCCAGGGACATTTTTTTCTACATGAAGCCAAGAGTAGGACTGACAAGACAGATGGAAGCTGCTGAACTGCTACACAGCTTGTTAGGGAAGCGCAGAGCCCTTTAAAGCTGAGGCTGCAGTCAGGATTTACCTCTTGAGAAATGGCAGCAATCCCCAAAGTAAGTAGCTTGCATGGGCTACAAATCTGCCTCAAAATAAGCAGCATGGATGCAGCCTGTAAGGCTGAACGCAAAATAAAGCCTTTTTATTTCGGCTGAGATGCTATAATATTGGATGAGACTGAGCAAACATATTGTGACTGTCGCCTGTTTGGTGCTCTGTATCCCAGATCGCTGACTGTGCAGCCACACCAAGCTGTGGGTCACACGTCTGTATTCCTTATATAGGTGAAAATTCCTGCTATATTAACGACAGATCTGTGACGAATTTTGGTTTTGCTTTAGCTGGTTAATGAACTAATGTCTTGCTCTGGCCGGGTGCTTGCCGCAGCACCTGGACAGCCTGGGCAGCATGATGCAGTCCATGGAGGATTTGAGGGATTTTTAGCTGCTAAATACTAGGCTTGTTAGATGCACATGCTGCTGGGCTTTTGTGAACTGATTTTTTTTTTTTTCCCCAGAGGAATCTTGGACAAGTTTCATGGTTGTGGCAGCAAAAGGCCCATTGGTGGCAGGAGGCTGAGCTCGCTGCTTTCTGGTAAAAAGGCTCTTTTTCTTCCAAAGTAAACGGTCACAGCAGCAAAATTACTGTGCATTTTTTCAAGATACACATAGTGTATTGTCTGGTAAATGTATTCTTAGAACCAGATGATCGTTTTAGCTGAAACTTTCTTAAAAATACCTGAGTCTGAGCCAGACATGTAAGGCAGAAAACATCCTGACAGCTGGAGTTTGGGGAGTTTGCAAGCAAGTAGAAACTAGATCTTAAAAAAGGAAGTACTGGGCCAGCTAATGATGGAGATTATCAGCTCTTCCCATCGCTCCTGATGATGGAAGGACAAAAGGTGCCCTTCTGCTTCCTAGGGAGGTTTCCAAACTAAAGAAAGGGTTTTTGTTTTTGGTGAGGGGGATTTTGGCTGAGGAAAGTTAGCAGGGAAGCAAAGATAGGAAACCTGCAGCAGCATGGCATTGTGTGTGAGGGAGAAGCTGCCCATTCAGGGCTAAGTGTGTCTCCAGAAGCTAGAAGGGGCAAGATGCTTTCGATTTTGGCTTTATTTATAGTTGTTGTGTACTCTCAACTTCCCCTGTTTTCAGCTTGCAGCCCTGAGATTAATTAAAAATACAGCATAGAGCTTCCCACCTTCCATAAAATAAATGTTGTGATCTCATGGTGGTCCTGTAGGGGATGCACAGGGATGAAATGGGAGACAAAAGAATCAAGGAATAATTGCATCATACAGCTGTATCTGTATTTGGCCCAAAATCTGTACCCTGGGATCAAATTTCTGCTGAGATTTTGCTTGAGGGCAGTTAATCCTTCCTCTTGGGAAGAGACACAGGGTGAGCCGCAAGATGATCGTGGCTGTGTTGGGGATGTTGGAGGAAAAGTGATATATAGGAAAGGGAGCCCCAGGTGTGCTCTGTTTCTTTGGGGTAGCCCATGACCCAGCAGCACTTCGACCTGGGAACCCCATCTGTACAGCTCCTAAACCTGAAAGCACTGAAGTATCTGGACAACGTAACCAAACAAGCCCATGACAAGGAGTGGGATTTCAGGCAGATGAGAAGTCCAACCTCTGCCACAAGCCGAGAGAGCCCGGCGCCATGCACAGCAAAGTGGTATGGATGGGTAGGCTGCAAAATTACAAGCTGCTGCTTGCCAACTATGTGGCTGGAAGGAGCATGCCAGAGCAGACTGGGTTTCCCTCTCACTCTCGTCTGGCCTCCTGTCAGCCTACACCTCTGCAGAGTGTCTGGACAAAGTGCTAAAAACTGGAAATAGAAATACGGAATTAAAAACTTGAATAAAATGTCTGGGCTCAAGGTCTGTATTTGTGTGATGGTTGAAAAAATAGTGGGCATTTCACAATTAAAGCTGAGCAGTATCCACGGTGCTTCCATGCCAGGACTCCCACCAATGGGCAAGACAAGTTGTGTATTGCACCACTGGTGTCAGCTGGAAGAAGCCTGTTTTTTGAAGCACCAGGTCCTTTTCTGGTCCACACCTTTTGAAGTCATCTCATTTCATATTTGCAGTCATCTCAGATCTTCACATAATCAAATTAATTTCAATACTTTCTTACAACACAAAACAGTCTTAACTGAGCACATTGGTACCTTGGAAAACCTCTTCTCTCATAAAATGACCAAGGATAGGATAGAATAGTTCAATGTGAAGGGACCTACAGTGATCATCTAGTCCACCTTCTGGGCTGGTGGAAGTTCCTTGCATTTGGGAGTTTGCTGAAGGGTTGCACTCCAGCCCACTTTGCTTTCCATTTACTCCTGTTTGCCTACAGAGCTTCTGAGGTGCCTGCATGAACTTCCCAGTTCACCACAGTATGTCTGTTTGCCAAGTGTTTACTTGACCTAAATTCTTTTGAAAACCATCATTTGTGACAACTTAGCACAGGCTTTACAGAACTGGGTAGCTGATTAATAAGCACTGTGACCTGGACTCACAAGCTCTGACATTTTGTTATCAACAGTATAGGCAGGGTTTTTTGTTTTTTTTTTCAATTTGAATTAATGTTACTGCTTTCTTAAACTATATTTTTTTCTAACTAGAAGATTAAGCTGTTGTATATATGTCCTAAATTGCTAGTTTACCTTTCAGTCCTCAGCATAACATCTCTCCAGAAAGGTATTTAATTCTGAAGACAGTTGTAATTTTCACAGAGTCGGTACATCATACCTGATAACTCACTGGATTCAGATGTCTGCTTTTAATGCCAATTGTTACTGTGACATGATCAAAGGCAGAAAAAATATTTTACCTGGTGCATCCGCTAATTACAATTTTTCCATTTGGCATTCCAAATAATTTCCGGGTATATTTTATTTATCCTTGGTCTGATGCCTTAAATAACCAACTTTCACAGTTCAGTTCCTCTTGCTCTAAGGAGAAATGTCAGAAATTTCTTGATTCTTTTTCCTGAAGATCAGTAACACTTTCATAACCCGGTAACATGCATTTATATGAGCTAATATAGGAAATTAGTGAAGGGTAGACTCAACATTAAACTTGCATTTGTGAATGCTAAATGTGGAATTGTGTGTGTGTAATTGTTGATGATATCCCATTTGACTGTTCTAAGGGCTTTAAATTCCCTTCCAGCTGAGAGGAAGAAGAAAACAAGAAACCACATATCAAAAAAAAAAAAAGGTTTAAAAAAATTACAAGCCACTCAAAATACTTTTCATTTTTGTAAAATTTACTTTAGCCCTGGTGCTAGCTGCTTCTACCTCCCCTCAGAAACACATGCTCCAGGTCCATCAATCAGTCCATGAAATGATGGGCTGTAAGGATGCTCCTGATATGGGTTCTTGACTTGCAGTGTTGTGTTCCTTATTGCTACCCTTGCATTGGTGGGAACCACCAGCTCAGCTTCCCCAACAGAGATGGTGTCTCCTTCTGACCCTTGCAATGCTGAAAGCCCACTGGAAGCTGGGGGTCTCTCATCATTCAGACAATAGAGATAATGAAACCAAGGTAAGGCTTAATGCCTACCCAAATCCCCAGGCTGGACTGATAGGCAGGGTGACCTGTGTTGTGCTTGTATCTGCCTTTTTACTTCATGCCGAGTCCAGCAGTATGGTTGTTTCTGCTGGCCATAGGAAATAGGGCACCAAACCATATCCAGTCAAGGGTTATTTAGTTACATCATGATGTTGATTTGAAAAAATAAACATAGACCTGAATTCATGTCTCTACTTGTTCTCTTCACAGTGGTTGGAGAAGCAAAATTTACTGTGAGAGGTTATATTGAACCAGCTGAAAACAGAAAAAACCTGAAAAAATGGTTGAGACCCAGACCCTATCCATTAGCTGTGACAGCCAGCCTAGCAATTGGGTGGGGAGAAAAAGAAAAAAGGAAGAAGCCCATTCCAGCCACCAGAATCTCTTCCTTATTTGCAAGAACCCGTCTCTTTGTTCTTCTGGCCAAAGAAGATGAGGGGTGTCAGCCCTTGAAGCTGGTGTGAAATATGAAACTATTGGATACAATGCAACCACATATGACTGGCCACTCTTTACAACCCAAACTGAAGCAAGTAGGATTAAATCAAGGTAATACCTCATGGGATTACAGCTCATTGTGTTGAAATAAAAGCTGACGTTAGCATGAGTGATTTGTTTGGTGGTGGGGGTGGAAAGGATAGGAGATGCTACAGCTTCTGCTCCCAATGATTGCTATTTATAACACTGTAAAACCACAGTGAACGTGTTAAATGCGCTGCCATGAGCGTGTGCCGCTTCAGCTTGGTGTTATGGCTACAATAATTCATTGCAGCTCTTAGACATGCCTTTGTACTAGTAATACATTATGTGATTCTGATTCAGTTATTTCAGGCATACAAAAACTTTGTAGATGTGGTGGTACCTGTGATGATTAAACCATAATTTGTAACTGTATTTGTAGTTGTGTAATCAGTATGGGAACACTTCATAGTCACATCCACCTGCTGTTTTTACAGCCCTTCTCTAAACAATTTACATAAAAATGAAGAGTAAATGAGACTGGAGTCCTCAGCCAGCAAAACTGAGCAAAGAGAAGTATGTCAGCGCTAATTACCTCCAGCGCCCTGCCGGGGCTGGCTCTCAGCAGCTCTGCAGGCTGTAGTACAGTTACTGTGGGTTCAGTAGTAGTCCTGTTTAATTTGCTCAGGGGTGCTGGATAACTAATCTTCCAGCAGCAATCAGTGCTAGTTAAATTATTATCCCCAAAACTAGTCCTGTTAGCTGTAGTACTTGGGTCTTTCTGTCTTCATACCCTTCTTTTTTTTCCCTGGATTCTCTGTGCTATGTTTCTCTTTATAACAAGGCTTGGAAAACCTGACTGGGGGAAGGAAGAAGTCCTGAATGGAGAAAGAGGCTTCAGGAACTGCTTTATTTTTATTTTATCTGGGTTTTTTAAATTATTTATTGTATTTTTCTGAGTGTTAATTTAAGTGGATTTTGAGTTATGAGCTTTATGAACTACTTAAACTATGCTGATGCAAAATCTATTTCCATCTTTTCTCTGTCTTCTCTCTATCCCACAATGTACTTTACTATTAAATTCTGATTATTCTGAATATTACTGCTTTCCTTGTAGCAGCACTAACCTCCTCTGCACTCACTCAAGCCCATGGGTATCATTGCTCTAGGCCTTTTTATAAGAATCTCAGCCTGGCGTTGTTTGCTTGAATTGCCTTTTGACAAGCCAGAAAGCAATTTTGTCTGAGCTGTGCTGAGGGAGAGCTGCAGCATGACCTTACTCTTGCTTCTTTCAAACCATAACTTTCAGGAACACTCCTGAGATCAGTCCAGCCTTATCTGTATTTCACATTTCATTGTCTGAATTCTTTATAAGTCACATAGACCTAATTTTTTGTTCAGGATTGCACAGGATGATGGTATCTAGCAAGAGAAATTGAGATTTTCAGCACTGAAGCTCTTGGCTGTGTGCCCAGACCAGGCTGGTAGTGACTGAAGGATGGCTCTTTGTTTCATAGACTGTAAGACATAAATTTTTTGGTCATGACCAGTCTCCCAAGTTTCAACCGTGAAGTGATTGTCTGTATAACTCGTACCCCTGGTGTCATTCCCAACAGAGAGCCTTGGAAGCACTGAACTGTTCAGCAAGGTGATCTCTTGCACTCAACACTGCTGGCAATCCCGTGGAGGAGAGTTTGCTCACCTCCTGCTGTGTGTGTCCCTGCAAATAACTGGGGCTGCAACCTTTATTTATAAGCACCTTAACACCGTTCAATGGGGGGAACAGTGACTGTCACAAACCCTGATGTGGGTTGCCTGGTCACAGTGCAAATAGCAGTAAGATATGCGAACTGTGGTATCACAGCGAGAGCAGACTTCATCTGTTCCCCTCTGAAGCAGAGCTGGTAGAAGTCTGACCTCGTCTGCACAAAGCTGAAGAAAGCGATCGCTGGGAAAGAAGCACAAAGCTGCTCCCCACACTCATTTACTCCTCCTGCAAAAGAGGTAGTGGCTTTAAGTCTCTTATCAAATGGTAGCTGGAGCCAGATAATCCCCTGCAGGACTGGGAGAGCAGCACACCTTAATTCCTTCTGCACGTGAGCCACACCTTAACTTGCCATGAAAATGTGTAATGCAGCAAGGACTGCTGCTATCAGAGAGGGCAATACTTCTCCTACCCCTGGGGGACACAGTTGCCCCAATTAATAAGGTTGTCAGGTATGTGTTAGTACAGATTCTGGCAACTTGCTGTCCTCCTCTTGCTCACTTTTCTTGCATGCCTGGCTATAGGTTCTAGTTACTCTATTGTGTCACAATTCTCTTTTCCCACCATTTTTCAAAGACCTCTCCCACCAAAACTTGTCCTGATATGAGGTCACTCTTCAGGCCGCACAGGATACAGAACTGGTCTCTTCTTCATTTAGGGAAGAGGTTTTTATTGTTATTTCTTAGTGCAGAAGAGCCACAGAGACCAGTAACTTATTACACTGACCAAAGCTGAAAAGGTTTACTTGCTTAGGATGTTGCTTTCTGCTGTGAAAATACTATTTCCTCAAGAAGAGCACTGGTTTGCCTTTTGGCTTCCTCGATGCCTATTTCCGTACCATAGCTTCAGACTATATCTTCAGCTGTGCAGTGGGCCAGGGGCACTAGCACTGATTTAATGTCCTAAGCTTCCAAGGATTTTATCAAAGATCATATGACAGTATCTGTCCACCTTAGAGAAGGGGAGGAAGATCTTTACCCTTATATTGAGTGTCAGCTGGTGAAGGCAGATCTCAGAAATAAGTATTAAGCTCTTTTGCCATCACTCTGGCCCCTGCACTCCCTGACACTCATGAGAAGCATGCAAATAGTTTGACTCATTCTTCATTAAAGTACACAGACTCACCCGATTGTCAGTCACTGCCTAGACTTGTCACAGTGAGGCCTAGTCATGAGACACATGACAGCATCTGCAGAAGTGACATCTTATGGCAAACTTTGTGTCCATGTCATGCAAGAAAGGCTCAAGCTGTTTACAAGCATCTGAGATAGATCAGTGTAGTGCTGGGATCTGAAGTCCTCTGTGTCTGGAGGGCAGCATTTCTCCCCAGTGGCACAGAAGACGGTGGGACAGAGACCACCATAAGCTGGCAAGAGAACCCTCCCACCGAGGACACTGCTAGGGCTCTTGCCTGTTGTCAGACTCAGCTGTGGGACAATGTGAATGCTTCCAGCTGACCAGAACATGCATAGGAGGTCCTGAGGCACCACTCAAAAGTCTGTTTTTTAGAGCTGGAGTTCAAGACTCAATGTGTTCATCCTTCTGTTTGGCAGTTAAGGAAGTCACATTGTTCTCCAGCTTCAAATGCTTTGATTTATCCCATCCCCATGATGTAGTCCTATGCATGTCCTTTATGTACTGGGGGCAGTCAGCTGCAGCCCTCCCTTGTTCATGAGCCCTGCTGCATGGCTCCTCTGTAGTCCCACTTCTTCGGAGGGTTCCCTAGGAATAGAGGCACCAAGGTCACTGAATTCAGGCAAAGCAATCTTGATAGCAAATCTTGGTTGGTTGCAGAGGCTTGTGAACAGTTTGAGCCTTAAATTTGCCTCAGAGTTTGCTCGGTTGGTCTCTGCTGAGCCTCCATGTTCCCCGCGTCTGGTTCAATACCTCCAGTGTCAGATCTTGGTTTGGAGTTGCCATGAGAAGCTTGATTTTCTGAACCTGGCTCCTCTGCCTGCCATCAGGAAGGACCAGCCTCACCAACAGCTGCAAGAAGTGCATCTGAAGCGCCTGTCTGGTCACTGGCTGGGAGCCACTAAGTGTGATGGAAATGGTCCTCCTCATCTCCACCTCTAAAATCTGCTGGGCAGCTTCCTGCATCCCTGCCTTTGCCAAGCTCTGCCAACACGCAACAGGTTTGTTTCATTTTCTTCTGTCTTGAAGTTATCTAATCTCCTGCTGTGGGGCTGGGAAGGCTTGAGTGTGCTGGTGTGTGCCTGCCCTGTTTCCGAGGATTTATGAACACATTTATGAATGCTCTTTTGTAATTACTGAATATATTGATTGAAGGAAGAAACTATTGGTTCTGGTGGATATTTTTTTAACGTATTTTTAAGAAGAAGGTAACATTTTTAAAGTTTCTTGTTTTGTAGGTCTGCAAAGAATAACAGTACACAAGCACCTAATATGTCCTTTTTAAAACCAAAAAATAGGCAGATCACTCCAATTCCCACAGAAATTTAACAAGTGTAGCTTGCAAGATTTATCAGCTGATTTAAGAAGAACCCAGCAATACATTGCAATTTTGTAAGATTAAGTATTGTCAGTACCAGGCAGGGATTGAAGAACAGAGACGATTACAATAAACTCCCCCCTCCCCTGTTCCTGTATCTGCACCCAATTATAACTATAGCAATATTTCAAGAGCAGCTCTGATGTTAGCTGCCTGTTTTCAAAGGTATTTTGTGTTGCTGTGTAGATTACAAAATTACTATTATGCAACCAGAAAGACGAGATCCTTTTAGACTGTTTTGCCATCGGAGCTTAGGAGCACATTGCCCCACTCAAAGGGGTGTGGAGTGGGACTGCCGGAGCCCAGAGCCGGCGGACACGGGCAGTGGACTGCTGGAGTTATTTGTCTTTGCTAGCCTTTGTGACCTTACAATTGCCCTTTTGAAAGTGGATTGAAAAAAAACCATATTTCAGAAAGCTTTGAGAATAGCATATGGATTTTTTTTTTTAAACGTTACAGCAATGCAGTTTGAGAGGGAAAACATTATTCACGGCCGTGATACCTCGAGTGCGTTCCATACATTTTATTGTATTACTTTCCAGACAGTGTTGTGTTTTAACAGTTGAAGAATCTGTGAGCGTGTTCTGCGCACGCTCCCGCTCGGTGTTCCCGGGCGCCTCAGGTAGGCATGTCCCAGAGTCGGTAAAATGAGTGTCCCAAACGGCTCCCCGGCACTCCCGGTCATTGCGGACACCGCCGGTGCGACAGCAGAGCCCGCACCCCGCACGGTGCGAGCCCCCGCTGCCCGGGCAGGACTTGACGCTTCCAGCCGGGGGAAGCTCCGTGCCGGAGCGGCTTTTTGTCCTTGGCAGAAAGTTGTGCTGGCGCCCGCCCCCGGCTGCCCGGGGCGGTGCGGAGCGGCGGCGCGGCGGCGGGAGGGAGCCATGCTCTCGAGGAAGGGGATCATCCCCGAGGAGTACGTGCTGACCCGGCT